>CM057818.1:30724941-31134941 GCA_030067965.1 Latrodectus elegans | reverse complement strand
TTATTTTCACTAATATTTATTTTATGAAATAATTTATTTTAAGATAATAATTGTTTTATCCCATTCATATTACAGTTTCATTACAATATACTTTAAAATGCGAAAATACCAAACTTTACTACGTTGGATGAATACTTATTTTAAAATATACAATTTTTAAATTTAAAACTCTTGAATTTAAAAATCCAAATTTACTATGCCTATTCAATTATTTTAAGAGATTATAATGATAAAATCCTATCATCAACTATTTTAAAAAGGAAAATTATTTTTATCATTAAATCCCCAAAATAAGAATTTAATCAATATTACTTATTATCACATCTAAAAATAAATAATTACAACATTCAGATTTCTTTAAATTATTCCTAACCAATTACATAAAAGTAACAATAAATTTAAAATTTGCTAAATTTTTTTTCATTTTTTTTCTATAATATAGTACGAGTACAATTTTTATTTTATTATTTATCAAAATTACTGATATTGGGAACATTATGACTATATTTGAAAGTATAAATATTACGAACCATTTCAATAATACATTAAACCATTTTCATAATACTCAAATTTTAAATTATTTTGGACACAACACACACACACACACACACACATCTATTTATAATACCTATTTAAATATGTTATTTATTCTACAGTACAGATTTTCTCATATCTCTAGGAAATAAATCATACAAATTAAAAAATTGTTTATTTCAGCTTTTTCTACTGCTTGTCAAATTTTACTCTAAGCAGTAAATCTATTTAAAATGTGTTTTTAATATTGAAAGAAATAATTTTGAGCAGATTTCTGTTACTGTATTACAGAAGAATAACAACATAGATTTGATTCATAACTTTTCGTCTCAATATGATTGCGAAGTTTTGCAGAATATGTTAAATAAATTTTCTAACGTTTTGGTAAATTAATAGATTTTTTATAGTATACGTATGGGATTTCATTCACTAAAATTATATTAAGTAATTGGAAATAGAGATCAATAAACAGAAGGAAAAATGATATATTTACTGGAAAAAACAATAAAAAAAACAAATAAAACCAACTGATACACAAGTTTCAAAGAAAATTTCGAATGTTACCATTAGATGGCATTATATAATGTAGTTGTTGCAGAAACAAGAAAGAGAAGACTATGTAGTAAATCAAAAGACTGGTTAAATTTGGTTAATTACTCTAATTTTTGAATCAATATTTCAAAAAATTAAAAAAAAAAATATCTCGGAGTTTTAAATTTAAAAGAGACTGGCTCTAAAAAGATAATTATCAACATTTGAATGACAAAATAAGATGGTGAGAGAAGCAAGAGAATTTCGAAGCAGGCTAGTTTCATCGCCAGGTTTCAAAAATCTCTAATGTAACGTACATTACTTTATTTAACTTATGGTAACAGCTTCAGGACAACGAATTCATCAAAAGGAGGATGGCTTTAAACAGATAATTATCAACATTTGAATGACAAAATAAGATGGTGAGAGAAGCAAGAGAATTTCGAAGCAGACTAATTTCATCGCCAGTTTTCAAAAATCTCTAATGTAACGTACATTACTTTATTTAACTTATAGTAACAGCTTCAGGACAACGAATCCATCAAAAGGAGGATGGCCAAGGTCATCTACGAATCAATGCGGACAAAAAATAATGTTACTTGACCATTATAACCGGTTCAGGGCTAGGTACAGAGAAACAAGGACGAGGGGTTATGCCTTTGCGGCGGAGTTCCTGTGCCAAGGCACGAAGCTCCAAGTAATGTGTCACCGATAGAAAATTTTATGAAAAGGGGTTATCACCAGCATGCTAGGTACAGAGAAGCAGGTGCAACAATAACAACCCTTACCACCTGTCTTCATGATGGGGCTATTGCATCTTAGCTGATTTGAATCAGTAAATCAATGAATGGTTGGTCAACGGAATGCTCAATGTTAAGAGTATTTTTTTAGTTTTTTTATAAAATTATATTTGTAATATTTGTTTACAAGAAAAATTAAACATTGGTTAGTAACCAAATTTGGAACAAACCAATTAAGCAAAAATCAAAGACTTAGAAGTACAATCTATTGAGCAATCAGTTTCTTTACTAATGGCTCTTGATACAACCTAACCACTGATTTTCATTGTATTTTGCTAAAGACGAAAGGATAAAATATAGGAATTCCAATGTCGAAACAAAATACTGTTATTACTTATCTTTGCAAGATTGCCACGAAAGACATTTAGAATGTTAATGAGTAATTTTTATATATTTGAAGGAGCATTACTGAGACTGCTGTAAGCTACAGAGATGAAATCCTTCTTTTGTGGATTATCTTACATATATAAAAAGAATTATTCATATTTTGACTTATTTTCTTACAGTGTAGTTGATTCTAATTTCATTTTAATGGATGAATGACATGGTCACTCGCTGCTCATATGACCAATAGTTCAAACAACAGAAATGTAGAAATGTTCATCCGATTAATTAATCGTACAAATTATTAAGAATCATCCGGGTTATAAAATCCTTGTGACTGAATGAGTTGAATCAAATACCAAGAGTTCTCATAAATTGCTTAATCTCCAGATCACGCGTGTGTGTTTATAAAAAGGGATCATATTTCTTATTAACCAGTTATTTGTTTAATACTGGGTGTGTGTGTGTGTGTGTGTGTGTGTGTGTGTGTGTGTGTGTGTGTGTGTGTGTGTGTGTGTGTGTGTGTGTGTGTGTGTGTGTGTGTGTGTGTGTGAGAGAGAGAGAGAGAGAGAGAGAGAGAGATTTCCTTCAAAAATAATTATTTTAAAATTTAGCCAATAGTTGATTTTGTATTCATAAATATAAATAAATACCATATGAAAACTTATCTAAAATTAGAAGATAAATATTATCCATTGCTTATCTTATGGATAGACGAAAGTAATTTTTCACTTAAATGGTGTTGCGAATTCAGAGAGCTACCCTCTATGAGATTCCATCAATACTCATATCAATTAACAACAATAACTTCATTCCCCATATACCACAGCTTGGGGTGGATTCCCTTGAAAATTCATTTTAGATCCTTTTTTTCTATGAGGAAATCAAAGTGAAGGATTTTGTTTGGTGTTTAGTAGCAAATATAAGTTATATAATAGAATCTCGTAAAATCATAATTACACTACTGGCCATTAAAATTGCTACACCAAGAAGGCGACATGCTACAGATGTGAAATTTATACGAAAGGAAGAAAATGCTGTGATATGCAAATGATTAGCTTTTCAGCGCATTCAGACAAAGCAGGCGCCAGTAGCGACACCTACATTGTGTTTAAATGAGGAAATTGTTCAGCCGGTTCCTCATACACAAATTGCATTTGAACGTTGTTGCCCGGTGAAAAAATGTTGTGATGCCTCGTGTAAGAAGGAAAAATGCGTACCAGCACGTTTCTGACTTTGCAAAAGGTCGAATTGTAGCGTACCGGGATTGCGGTTTATCTTATCCCAGTATTGCCGCTCGCGTCGGTCGAGATCCAATGACTGTTAGCAGAATATGGAATTGATGGGTTCAGGACGGTAATACGGAACGCCATGCGGGATCTCAACGGCCACCTATCACTAGCAGCCGAGAAGACAGGCATATTATCTGCATGGCCGTAATGGATCGTGCAACCACGTCACGAGCCGTAAGTCAAGAAATGGGGTCGTTTGGAAGACAACAAGTGTCTGCACGAACAGTTCGACGACGTTTGCAGCAGCATGGATTTTTAGCTCGGAGACCATGGCTGCGGCTTCCCTTGACGCTGCGTCATAGACAAGAGCACCTTCAATGGTGTGATCAACGACGAACCTGGGCGCACGAATGGTGAGACGTCAACTTTTCAGATGAATCCAGGTTCTGTGTACAGCATCATGATGGTCGCATCCGTGTTTGGCGGCATCGTGGTGAACGCACACTGGCAGCGTGCATTCGTCATCGTCATACTGACCCATCACCTGGCGTGATGGTATGGGGTGCCATTGGATACACGTCTACGTCACCTCTTGTTCGCATTGACGGTGCTTTGAACTGCGCACGTTACATTTCTGGTGTGTTACGACCCGTGGCTCTACCCTTTATTCGAGCCCTGCGAAACCCTACGTTTCAGCAGGATAATGCCCGACCGCATGTTGCCGGTATTGTACGGATCTTCCTTGATACGGAACATGTTCGGCTGTTGCCCTGGCCAGCACGTTCTCCAGATCTTTCTCAAATAGAAAACGTCTGGTCAATGATTGCCGAGCGACTGGCTCGTCACCAAACGCCAGTCACTACGGTTGATGAACTGTGGCATCGTGTTGAAGCTGCATGGGCATCTGTACCTGTACATGCAATCCAATCTCTGTTTGACTCAATGCCCAGACGTATAACTGCTGTTATTACTGCCAGAGGTGGTTGTTCTGGGTACTGATTTCTCAGGATCTATCCAGCCAAATATTTTGAAAATTTAATCACTTGTTATTTTTAGTATAATATATTTGTCCAATAAATATCATTTTGTTATCTGCATCTCTTCCTGGTGTAGCAATTTTAATGGCCAGTAGTGTATTTGGCATTAGTACACATCAATTTTTTGGTCAACACATTAACACAAAATAGAGTATTAAGTCTTATGGCAAGAACATCAAAGAATATGATTCAAGCAAACTTTCTAGATGAACAAATTATCTTACGTATTTTCTGTATACCTGCCAGACGATATCATCGGACTACTTGTGATTTTTTTAGAGATTCCTCAAAATCAAGTTTATCAAGGACGTATTATTGATGAAATATTTGGAAGCCAAAGTTACTTATTCTTGCTGATATATAATTGGCAATGTTATGAAATGTTTTTAGCCTATTGGCGAAAAAACAGGATAAGCATCTAACAGACTCAAAACAGCTATCGAATCGTTGGAATAAATCATTAAGAAAACTATTAATAACTAATTTACATATTAAATCATAACTTAATTAATATCAAAAGAAATTACATAATTCAAAATGTGTGACCACTTTTATCACCACGCGTAAACAAACAAATCGAAAACTGTCAAAGTGTCTCTAGTTCATTTCTTTTATGCTGATAAATTAAGCCATTATTTCTTTTCTTACCAAGTGAAATAAGAATGATTTTATCTCTATATAATCTACGGCTACAGCAGGATGCGCGAAACATTTCAAAGATATTAAACTAATCAAAGCAAAATAAGGCATTTTAATAACACTCTTATCTTGTAGTTTTGACACTTCAAGAATATCAAAGGCATCCAAAGTAGATTCCGGAACAGTTTCAATCCTTTAAGCATCGTTAACTTTAACTTGTAAAAGAGAATAAAAAAAACTCATTAGATGATATCTCCAAAAGAAAAATTCAATCTGGATAGGTTTAATTAAAACATTAGGATGAATGTTTAATATAACAATTTACACTTTAATGTCTTTCATTAGAATTTAGACAAAAAGCCAATTAAGAAGTTTTTGGAAATCATTTCAAATGAGAACTATAACATAATTATCTATTACATTCACTGTCTGTGCGTTTGATTTATTTATTTTTTTTTAAATTCAATTGTTTATTATTTGGTAGAAAAATAGTTTCATTTTTTGAATAATAAAGATACTTTATACCGGCCAGAATAGTTAAAATATTTTTAAATGATATGTTTCAATATGATTTGTTTATATTTTTCAAAATAGTAATTTCTTATCAGCACTTTCCCACAGACCCTGATTCCAACAACATCAAGATTCTCCACAACTAACCAATATTGTAATTTTCAGAATGCAATGATGAAACACAGGATCCAAATATTAAAAATATTCTCATTCTCTTGTAATACCGATTGATAATGATTTCTGAATTTATCAGACATATATTAGCTGATATGAGCAAATCTATGCTGTTTAAGTCTAAAATGGCATTAACATATTTCTCTTTTCTTTAATTCTAAAATACTGCAATACCAGAAATCTTCGGATGAATTCATTAATTTCATCTTCTGACTACACAGAAATATTAAGGGAAGACTTCATAGATATTACTATTTTTAATTCCATGTACATCGTCCACACAGTCCATCCCTCAGAAAGATAAATAACCGTAAATGAGTTTCTATTTATGCCTATTTTTAAAATATTCCTAATTCCTAATTATTCTGCTACTCAAACAAGAACGAGGAATCTTTATTTGTTATAGCTTATTTTAATGTTTCTACGAAGTATTTTCAAAGCTAAATTCATAATACATTTTTCAACTTTACTGGAAATAAGCTGAAAATGCTTACTTCCAGTGAAGTTGATATAATTTTCAAGGGGATAAAGATTTAATCTTAATAGCTTCAGTTTTAATTTTCTTGCGATTTAATTCTGTATAGGGACACAAGGATGATTTATATTACTCTGTGTATGAGTACATTTAGTTTAGATTTGCAATTCTTAGATGTGATACCGGTTTGTAAATAAGAAAAACATGCTCCATTTCTAATCAAAACTTTTTTCTTGTCTTCAAGACTCAAATTTCTAACTATTAAACTTCCATGAACCTAAATTACCTTTACCACAAAATAAACAATTAAAATTTGAGTTTCCTTGATTAGTCGTGCTCACCAGTGCAACGGTGCAAAGTATTTCAATATACTTTTCTGTTAAGGATTCGTTCTTTTTTTTAACATCTGAATTAGCTGCAGAACAGCTACGATGGAATAGAGCTGTTTCTCCTCCTTGTATTTCCTGTTTTAGAAAACTCATTAAACTCTAAAAAGATCTGCCATCTGTTTTCTATGAATCAAGACTGTTTTCGCTTCTTTCCCACGCAATGAGGATTTTTCCAGGTAGACAAGATTCAACGAAAGATGTTGAGAAATCACCAGACTTCTTTAGTCTTTCCTAAGGATTTTATTGTTTCTAATTCATCGCAATAGATAGAAAGATCCATTTGAGAGTAGGATGACAGTCAGTTGTGATGGTGATGAGATCAAGAGATTTCAAATATAAATTTGAATCGGTAAATCTTCCTCACCAAACTATTCCCGTAATTTCTCTATTGCTATCTGGTATTTGCGACAGTAACGAAGCAACTTTTTGCAACCCTTTCAATTTTCGATTTCAGCATTATAACCTGAAATTATTTCTAGAACTTGTCAATTGTGAGCAAAAATGGTATCATTGTGCATTTTTTCGAATTATTACCAAAAAAAAAAAAAAGAGATTCTTTAACTTCGCTACTAAAACTTTTTAGTTTTACTTTAGGAAGCTTAAACTATCGTTATTTCCGAAGCAACTTTCATTAACGGTGATTCTTATTTAACTCTTTGCTTCTGATGACATTTTTTTTTTATATTTTAGAAATCAGTTCCTATAATTTATGTATTTCTGTATTCTTCCGATTTCGAAAACTTCTCTCCATAGCCTCTTGTTTAGTATAATTTTCTGACTGCAAATTAATATTTTCTTATTTTTCTTGGCGTTTTGCAAATCCTTCAAACTTTTCCCTGAATTGAAATTCTGAAATCGAAATTTTGTTAATGTCTAGATTTTCTTTCCTAAGTGCACGATTAATTTTATTCAAACAAATTAAAATTTATTCAAAATTTTTTTCGCTTGGCTATTAAGTTTAGAACACACATAATACTGATGAAGCTACTAGCAATTTCCTTCTTGATGAGTGTTCTGATAGTAAAATCAATCTATTCTAAAGGGGCTCTGGTCCATTTAATCAATGCTTAACTACTATCAAATCATTCGAATAAATCCCTAAAAGATATAGTAATAACTAATAGCCAAATCAAATATATAATCAAAAATAATCACATTCATCATCAGTTACTTTCATCATATCCCATGAAAAAACACATATTTTCAAAATCAGCAGGAAGTTGCTCATCTTCAAACTGCAACACCTGGACTCATTGAAAACGATAAGGAAATATGCATGGAACAGAAAGAAGAAGAAAAGGAGTTGTGGCTTTCGTTAAATGAAAATTAAGAGTAATAATTTTTGCAGAAATATAAATAGCTAAAGTTATTGTATTATGTAATTTCGCAACATCTCCGACAGTTTCGTAAAAAGTTGTCACCCAGATCGTTATCGATCGCGAGTGTTTCCAATTTCTTTAAATTTTTCTTCTAAGTCTCTCACACTTCTTCAGCAGTATTGGCTTCATTTTAGATAGTGACTGAACTCATAAATTTGCATTGCTTTGATAAAGTTTTCTCTGTTCAGATAAAACACATTTGACCATAACAATAACAATAAAACACCATGTTGTTTTATTGTTATTGTTATGTTGTTGGTACATTCGAACAACTGACTGAAGAAATACTCATATCGAACTGCGTTTTAATGGTTTTCCCGCTAGCTGTGTTTTGCACGAGGTGTTCTGAGACTGATACTTATACTGTCTAACTATGTATAAGTGTGTCAAATCTTCTCCTCTCTTAGTTATCAGTAGATCTTCATACTGCATTTCTTTACTAATACTTTACACTGACAATTTTCATCACATGCTAATCGTTCCAACACCATTTATGTTTTTACAATTTCTTGATCTGTGTGAGGAAGGAAAAAGTTGGATAGTCATTCAAAAATCTTTCATTGTAATGGTAACGATTAATTCTGTGTTAATAAAAATTCCGATGATCTCCAGGGTTTACATTCAAACAATTATATCTGAAATTTTGGATCAATTGATTGAACGGATGGGCCATTAGGTCTTTAGACTAAACATTAAAAAAAAAATGGCTAACTGCCCTAAGCATTGCAAGAATATTATTCCTTGGCAAACCCAAAATATTTTGCTTCGATACCGAATGTGCTATTGAAAATAATCTAAAAGAACCACATCCGATCAATACGTGATACACAAGTTGTAGTTAATTGAAAGAATTCTAAACGTAAAAAAGCACATCTACTCGGTTGCTGTATCCTGTCACAATCCACAAATCATTTTTCATTAAACTTACTATGTCTTCACTATGGCACTAAGCCAAAAAATAGTGGAAATATATATTCCAAATGGGTAAAACTAGATCTTTCTCTCCACCGTATGTACAGCAGGATCTGTGTGAGTTTAGTTTTTTCCGAGTAAACACATTAAGCTAATCTGTATAGTTCCAATATTGAATTTTTTTAAAAATGGAGTTAGAGTATCTCTCGTGGTATAGTCTGAATCATTTGACTACAATGAGTTTTATAGGTTCAACGTAAAAATCTACTGCAATTTTTTTGAATAACCATACTTTTTCTATCTTGAGACTGTTTAATGAAATGGATTCTTGCAACTTGAAGAACGATAACGGCAGTTTTCATATTTCAGTGTTCACTATAGCTTTATACCTCGAGAAAAAGATATCAAGCCATAGTGAATGCAGAAATATGTAAAACTGGCGTTATCGTTCTGGAAGTAGTATAGTCTGAATCATTTGATTACAACGCTTTATAGGTTCAACGTAAAAATCTATTGCATTTTTTTGAATAACCATGCTTGTGCCTGTTTGACGAAATGGATTCTTGTAGCTTCCAGAAGGATAACACCAATTTTCATATTTCAGTGTTCACTATGGCTTGGTACCGTGAAAATGAGCTTTAGAAATCGAACTGGCTGACACAATTTCCGGGATTTAACGTTATCCATTACCTGTGGGATGATTTGAAGAGTCGATTTAAGAGTCCTTACCACCCGAAATCAGTAGGTTCACTGATCTACCTTCTCCGAATCGAATGAAAGATTATATTGATATAAATTAATAATATATTTTCAAATCCAGTTAATCATTCGAATTTCAAATCATATATTAAGAGAAATAAGAATGAAAAATAAAAGTATTTTTCTACATATTTCAGAAATCATAAGTTCCATTTTTTAATTGTGATAGTTTAAATGAAGAAATTTGTAATATTTCTATAAATTAAATTTTCAGATTCTTTCTTTGTTACTACTTTTATATTGGAACTTAATAATCAAATCTTTCATTATAAAATTTGTTATCTTTTGCACAAAACATGCAGTTTATGAAAATCGTTATCAGATTATTGTTATCAGTATCATGTATAACCAAAAATTATCTTATGTCAAATTCCTAAATATTTTTGGATTTCCTGAATCTTCTGAATCCATCGTGTTGAAATAATATACGAAAAGTAGCTGGAATAAAAATGATATAGTGATTAAGTTAATAAAAAATAATAAGTTTTTACATAATATTGTTAAAAACTTACACGCGAATATAGAAGTTAAAAAAAAATACCATGAAACCCCAAGCTTTAGAATTTCATCATTGAATATAACAATCTTCTGGTGGTTTATGTATTTCAAAGAATCGAATAGCAATAAATGTAAGTGTTTTAAATGGAAATAAAAATATATTGTTGAAATCATTGCATTTTATGCTTAAAATCACTTAACTGCAACAATCTTGGGAATTTCAGAGATAATTTAAAAAAAACTATTAGAATATATGACACAGTTTACAATAAGTTTGCTGGATTTTCTTAAAAAGATTTTATAATATGTATGTGCAGATACTATGTACATAATTAAGTTTTTGGATACAGTTAAGACAGGATATTTGTTCACGTCCCCTGGAAAAAGTTTCTTTAAAATTTTTCTGTGAGATTACGTCATATTTATATTATTTAATTTATGCATCGCGCTGCGATATTTGATAAGTTTAAAGTTAAATCATGTAATATTTATTACATGCAACGAGACTTCAAATTATCAGATTCAGTAAAGTTATAGAAAAGTACCCATGTTTTAATTCGAGATTAAAATTTTTATTTCTTACCGGATTATCGAGATTCTGGCTTTTCTGGTTTCATTTGTCATTGAAACTATTTAAATGCTATTTATAATAATGTCCATTTTGCTTAAGTACTTTTTCATGAACTAATTTCGTTATTAAGAATATCCATTTGAAAATTAGTACATTAAACAAACCCATAAAACTAAAAAAAAAAAAGATCGTTTACAAATTAAAAAAAAATTCTTTCTCTTATTCTTACGAGAAAAACAATAGAATTATTTTCTATGTTTTTTTTTTTTTTTTTTTAAATCCATAAAATTGTTGTTTCATTCGTTACAATTAAAAGTCCTGAATACGCCACTTTTTATTACGATTCTCATTGGCTTTAAATATCCATGACGTCATATAACGTTTCATCCACGTCACATCGTATTAAGACGGGATTTTAGTTCGAATTATCAACGAATTTGCTGCCTGTCTTTAAATATCATTCTTCAGGCGGCAGCAAACGAGGCGAAATTCACCGTCGAATGTCTGAGAATAATGTCGAATTTCATTTTGTTAGTAAAACCATTTCTTACATAACGTCGATTTGAGAAGCCGTTTTCCATTGATTCAAGCCGATAACAAATGGACAAGACAACAAGACCCTTTATGGTTATTTTAAATTGGCAAGGATGATTTAAATTTTAAGAACTTCATTAATTAATATAATTCTTAATTAATAATTTCAATATTTGTAAACAATTTGTTCTGAATCTTAAGACTACTGCCTTGCTTATGCCAACATTAAAAGTATTCTTGCAGTTTATTTCATACAATTTATTTAACACCTGAAGTAATAAAATGCAGATTTTCAAAACAAAATCAAAAATTTCATTGAATTTCTTTTTTTTTTCCCCTACTGACTAAGGTAGAAAGACTGAGACAGGGTCAGAAACTGAATCAGCTTACTTTTCTGCACTCAATTTCCATGGGAAACACCCCGAACCATTTCGCGAGGGTTTATTTTTAAAGAAAGAAGCAGTAATTAGAAGAGTGGAAGGACTCCTGGGAAATTTCGAGTTGAGTGGTCGCCGAACTAAAAAGCAGACGATTAAAAGACGTTCAACAAACCGTCGCGGATTGATGAACCCTTTATTAGTCGCGTTGATGAAAAGGGGTACTTCCCGAAAGAATTTCCTTCCGAAGAGGGCCCTAATCTCTCCGCTAACCCAGACAATTCGAACTCTTTCTCAAGAGCCTTTCTGTTCCAGGTGGCCAAGCTTCATGAGACTTTCAGTTCCGCATGGCGTACAATCTTACCCGAATTCGCGCATCCTTCAATTATTATCCCTCCCTACCGACTCGCAGCCTTCTTCGGAATTGTCTTAACTTTGTTAACGATTTTCTAAGTAGAAATCTTCACAGAAGTGCTGTTCTCTGCATAAAGAGAAGCAAGTTTTTATCTAGCGTTTTATAATAGTTTGATTATTATTCAAGTTATGTTCTTAGAGTATATTTAACACCTAATCGTTTTACCATATTTTTCCATTTATTGATCCCTTTCGGTAATTTATTTTTTTAAGTTTTAAAATTTCCTACAACTTTTTGTGGTTTCCATAGCTTTCACAAAATAATAACCATTTATTTATTTTTCAGTAATTTAATAATTCTTTCAGTGGAATTCTTATATATTTTAACCATAAAAAGATATTTAATAGTACTTATTTTGCTATGATGTCTGAAACTAAAAACAAAGCATTTTAAAAAAATGGTAAAATATTTTATTCCGGATAAATAAAATCGTCAGTTATTAAAATTTGATATTAAAATCTATTTATTATAATTTATATTATGATAAAAATATTTGCATGGAAATATTACCTTAAACACTTCCCTGAATTTAAGCACTAAATTAAAATTCCAGTTCCATTAAAAGTGTTTGCTTAAAATGTTAACTATGTTGTCAATCACATCTAAAAATGTTTTCATTTTTTGAGATTACACAATAAACTGCTTATAAGATTTTAAAAAAAAGAAATTTGTAGGAAAAAAAACTTGATATTCGCTTTATTCAAATGAATATGTTAAGATAAATGAAATGAATTATTCATTGATTTGTTTATTGAGTTTTTTTCTAGCAGCTTATTTTAGCCCATCAAAAGTACTGAATACAGCAATCACTGCATAATTTTATTCTTGTGGTGAACCTGACAAAGAGGCTCTAACACTCTGCTCTTTGAAATTCTATACCATTCCAACAAAATGACATATAATCCTAAAAAATTTTAACGTGTCAAAAAACTTTAAATTTTTTTTTACTTTATTTTGATCAGGTCTCTAATCCACTTTCATAAAAATTGATAGAATTAATTTACTTTCTAGAAAAACCTTTTCAAGAAGTTCAGTAATTGCTTATAATGAATTCATTCCTCCAAAATCTCTATTTATATTTCTCACTAAATTATTTTTTTAAATTTTAAAATTTATTTTGTACAAATATAAAATTTATTTGGTAACAATAATGGTTCAGTGTTTAAAAAAATTTTTAATAAGTGATTACTACGAAATTTCTAAAAAGGTGAATGTAATCAAATTTGACAAAATATTAGTCAAACCGTAGCCTTAAGAACTAAGTTCAGAAAACATAATTTTTCAAAGTTTGATTTCAAGTCTTCAAAATACAGAAAATGCAAGGAAACAAATGAAATTTCAAAGCACGGTGGATGATTTTACATATGAAGTTCAATATAAGTAAACCAGAACCAATGTATTTCAAAACATGGATAGAGGGATGGTTTATACTTTAAATGGATATCACATTCGCCAAATTAGTCGATAATAAAGTAGAAAGTTCAGGATAATGGGTGCTAAAACTTATATAATTAATTTTATTTCGATATAGCAAAAGACCATTTTGTTGTTTAAATGTTTGTGATTAACAAGACAGGCATGCTATCCTTTTTCGTTGTGATACAGACATTTGTTGAAATATTTCATCTTAAATGTTAACTAGTTACATCTCATTTTATTTCACAAATTACTATTCACTATCCCCAGGTATATTCAAAATTATTGCGAAAATCCACTGTCTAACATACACTTTCAAAATTTAAAATACATTTAATTTTTTTATATTGGATGTCGATATATTTATATGGATGATAAAAATGATGATGAATACTTAATAGAACACACACACACATAAAAAATTAACAGTCTTTAAAAACAAAGTTTTATCCGTAAGATAAATCCAAACTTCCATTCTTACGCTTGGGCAGACTTCTCAAGCCTTCAAAACAAAAAAAAAAAAAACCTAAAAAAATTAAACGAAATATTAATGGCCTCCATCTTGTAGTTGAATAATCTTACAGAACATTTTCACGCTGATGTAACTTCTACCACATGTAGACAAAATCCCTATTTCCCTTAAGTAAATCTTGATGTAGGATTTCGCCACGAAGTTATAAAAGAAGTCTGCATCTGGAAAGTTGAGTAAGTTTTAATCACTCATTTTTCATGAAGACTATATACGCACTGATGACCCCAACAGCGTTACTTCTGTTTCTGCATTCACACATTGGCTAACAGGTCATCTATCCACACTCCAAGGAACTCATTGGATATTGTTGAAATTCGGGCGTGGGATCTGTCTTGTTTGTTCGGGTCAATCGGTCTTTTGAAATGGAGTTTCTGGCTTATTACTTTTGAAAGAAGAATCGCTATAATGAGATTTTACTCTTCTAATATTTCTAAATATTGGTGACAATTATAGTTACATACTTAAATGAGCAATTCTATAATTATAGAAAAGAATTTTCTCAAGAAGTAATTTTAGTATTTTAAACTTAAGGATTTCCTCAAGTTGGTAATACCTGATTATAATTTCTAAGATTAATATTAATCCTAAAATGCTTACATAATTCAAATCCTAATATGTTTATTTAATTTTGGTCTTATATTTTATCAACATTAAAGTGTTTATTCAAAAACATTGCAAAGAGAAATGCATGTGATAAACAAGATGGTAAGCAGATTGTACATGTAGAGCTTTCAAATATTACATTTTCTTCATTAATAAGATTAATTATTCTCAGGAACTGAAAGAAAGTTTAAGTAATTGTTTCCAACTTTTTAATCAATAGTTTTGAGAAATACTATATGTCTGGTTTTGTCCTGTTTGCCTTTCAATATTTCATCAGATTCGTTAAAAATTCTGAATACTATTTCATAAATTTAAATCAAAATGTATTGATGAATGGAAATTTAACTACTGTTCTTTAGATATTCATATCATATCTGCTAATGAACTTGCTTATTAATTACTTCAAATTCTTTCACTTGTTTCGATGGCTTTTAATAAATTTAAAAGACTAGAATATCATAAAACAGAAAAAACATTGTCACTGATATCCTTATAGTTACGAGAGGAAAATGCTTAACATGATAACTTATTAAGAAACCCAAGTCCAAGTGTCTTTAACTTAAAACTCAAATTTGGATTTTCTCAATTCTTGTGGATATTTATTTATTGACCGTGATTCAAAAGCATGAAACAATATATTCCAAAGAATTTGACACATTTATAAGTAATTCCTAATCCATTTTTAAGATAGCGTAAGTATAAAAATAACCAATTCTAAAGGAAGAAATTTTATTGATAGCTCGACAAAGGTTGATTGATCATATTGAATTTAATAAAAATTAAGCAAAGACGAAGCTTTACCACAGTACCCGGTATTAGTTGACTTCACACTCCCTAGGCACAGATTCGATCTTTGGGCTGGGCAAGGTTGTTTCAACCATTCATCCCTTCAAGTGGTCGATAAACTGAGTATCAAGCATACTTGGGATCTGAACATTGGAGGTTTGTTTCGCTTTAGGCTGACCACCTAATACGAACATATGCATCGTACCACAATCTCTTGGTCGGGGAAACAGATATGATCACTGTAGGTCTTGGCTTACATATGGGCAGTCGTGTCACAAGTTTAGTTTAATTTGTTGTCATTTGTTCACAGCTATAAATCCATTTAAGTTTAATCACAAAAAAAACACATAAAACCAAAGAATAGCTATCAAATATTGTGGATTTCTAAAAGTACTCTGTTGGACATTCATTTTTAGATTTGAGATTAAGAGAAGGAATTAATATCAATATCGAAGTCTGATGCCGAAACACCACCAATATCAAAAAATTTTATCTAATCGCTTTTGGAAAAACGTAAGGTAATGATAGTCTTTTCTGTTCTTATATCAAGTCAAACGGCTTATATCATGTCAATATATATTATATCTTTCAAAACGAATACAAATGCACTAGAAAAATAGAAGTTTTAATAAGCTGTATGGAAATGGGCAGATTAGAATGATTCTCGCCCTATGAAATCTAAGCAACTATTTATGTAATTAAGAGAAAATTTTGATAATAGTAATTTACTATTGAAGTTACTTTATTGCAGTTACAAAATCTGCACTGATAAAAAGTACTTATTGAATTGATCTTTTTTAAGTTTAAGTTCTAATATCGCATTGACTTACATCATATCTATATAATTTTAATTTTAGTTGAAAATAATAATTGCAGATTTTTTAACAGTAAATAACATATTAAATATTACAATTACAGTAAATAACATATTAAATATTACAAGCATTTTAACGAAAGTGATCTTTAAATACATCATAAACTTGATCATTCTAAATGCAGAATTCCACTGAGCTTTTTAATAATAAAGGGTAAATAAAAAAAAAAGGGGAATAAAAGAATAATAAAAATAACATTTTCTAGAAACTTTATTACCTGCATTCCAAATTTAAGAATATTTAGACATATATTTAGTTAAAAGATTATCATAATTTCTTACGAATGGACATAATATAAACAATAAGAGATATTTAAATCTTTATTGTAATAAAAATATTATTATTATAAAAACTGCTATTATTAAAAATATTGTATTTTTTTACGGGAACTCAAAGCTATTATTATTATTTTTTGTTTTTTGTCTTGTCCTAGCTAGGCTGACAATGGGGTACGCTGCTCCATCTTTTCATATTGAACCATATTTGGTGTGGAGTCCGATTGCTTTAGTACACACATGCCATAAGGACCCTTTTATAGGGTAGGCAACCATTCACACCTCATTCATACACAGAAAGAACAAAGACAGGATATATAGAGAAAGTACATCCATGTCCGAACCGGGATTCGAACCCAGGACCTCCCTATCTGCAGTCAGGCACTCTGACCACTAGACAGGACGGTCGGCAAAGCTATAATTATCTACCAAATATAAATAATTTTTCAATCTGCTTTATAAAATAAATCGAATATTCAAACGATTACTGTGTACTATAGGTAAAAAAAAATTTCTTTCAGAAATATCATATAACAAGTTAACATTTTAATTACTGATAGCTTAAATTTCATAAAAAAATAGTTGCTAAAGTTTCAAATTAAAACATCAAATTGGACAAGAATATCACAATTAAATATTTTTCAAACCAGAAACATGAAGTTTAAATTTAATTGATTATTATGAGAGACTTTAAAATGAAAGGAATTTTAAAAGTACACAGTGAAATTAATAGCTTAAATTATCGCAACTACTGTTAATAATAATTGATTTTGCATAAATCACCATTAAATAAAGTAGATTTAAACATATGATCCACATTATGTTGCTAAGTGCGATCCATTTGTGCTATGTACATAACATATTAAATTTCTGTTAGTTTAATTATCTTCTTATACATTCCATTTTAAAAATGGAATTTATATTATATTTTCTGTATCATTCTATCGTTGTTAAATCTAAGTATATAATTATCTTAACCTTTTATGTGAGTATTTTCAATAAGAACACATTTAAATAATCTCCTTATTTTATTACGTGTTCTTATTACACGAAATAGAACACGTCAAAAAAATAAGCTGATTAAAAATATTTAGATTTAAAAAAAAACCTTCTTTTAAAGCTTGACAAATGATAAATTATATGAATAAATTATCTCGATCTTGAATCCATTTTAATTTTTGTGCTGCAAGTTTTTAATTTTTCTGCCTTCAGATTTATATTATTAATAATCATGTGTTTAAAGTAATGCATTTCATTATTTTAATAATTAATACTAATATTAAATTATTTATAATTAATAAATTTATTCCGTGTTGCAGAATATAAAATATAATTAAGCTTATTTTTTTTGGCATAAAGTTTAATAAAATATATTTAAAAAATGATCATTTTAAATAACCTCGTTTATTTGTAAGACATTATAAAACGTAATGCAACGTATTTTTATTTTGCAATGAAAAGAATGTGAACAAAAATACTTGTTGTTAATAACATTATAATTAGAAAACTCGTTGTTTGAAGGCTCATTTGTGTTGACAGCTTACTTGAAAACACTTTCTTTAGGCAGTTAGACATTAATAATAGTAGCTAAGCATCATATTTAAAGTATAATTTGATTTTAATCCTCAATAGAACACAAATCATGAAACCTCGAGACATAAAGAATTTCTAACCGGACACTAACCCATTTTCTTAATCTAATTAGTTGATAAATATGTCACAGAAACACCTAAGGACATAAAAACATTTTCTAAAAGGGAA
The DNA here is from genome assembly GCA_030067965.1 of Latrodectus elegans. NCBI lineage: Eukaryota > Metazoa > Arthropoda > Arachnida > Araneae > Theridiidae > Latrodectus > Latrodectus elegans. The sequence goes on along the minus strand of CM057818.1, from coordinate 31,116,600 downwards.
ATATTATATAAAGAGAAAAAAGCGAAAACCTAGCTGTATTTATATACAAAGCAATTTGCTTAAAAATGATTAAGAATCTCATTTGAGGAAAAGTCTATAATTTAATAATATATATTTCTAAATATAGTCTCTTGCCAGAAATTGGCTTCCGTTTATTGAAGATGAAAACATAAAAATTGTGTAAAATTACAAATAATTGGTTCTGAATTTTGAGATATAGAAAGAGAACTTAAGAAATAGAAAATAGCTACCTAGAGATAATTAAAAAGTAATAGAAAATAAACGTATAAAGAACTGCATACACAAACCTGCAAAACCCGTGATACATACTGTTGAATTCGATAGTTTAAATACCAATGCTGAAGAAAATAAAGAATCTCTAACTTATAAAATGTTAAACAGATTTATAAATAAAGCATTGGCTGAATTTGTGTGCAATTTAAAGAACCTTGGTTAGTTTATTTGTAGTTCAACAATGACATTTATACCAAGACTAAGTTGATCAAAGTCTACAATTCAAAATAGATTCCAAGCCATAACTAACATACGTGGCCCAAATACATTTCAAACTTATACTAAAAGATAAAATTTAACCATCCTTACAACCACGCAAAAATTAATTTTAAATCTGACTCAAAAAATAGAAAAGTAAAATTGGGGCACAAATGCCGTATAATCCAGGATTCCAAATTCTGATTATTTTGGCGATGGAGAAATGTTGTCAAGATGATACATTTTGGCATGAGCGATAACGTAAGTATTAGGGTTGCAAAATAGAATTTTCGGCATAATTTTTTTTATCTTTCCATAGCCAACATAATAAAAACAGGTTGCCATATGCGTAAGAAAATCCACAAAAAAATCACCAAACTAAAAATTTTGCATCCTGAAAGGCGTCTGTGCCAAAACTAGTATAGAAAAAGTAAGATACTCCTCCTTAGAAGAGAAAAAATTCTATTCCTCAATTAAATTATAAATCATGATGTACCATAGTGTAATCCAGCAAATGATCTGAAACTAGCTGTAATCTTTGACAAAAAATAAATAAATAAATAAAACAAAATAAAAATTAAAATTTTTGATAAAATTTAATGTTGGCATAAGCAAAACAATGGTATTAAATTTTAAAAGAGATTTCTTATAAATATTGTGCTATTATTAACTTAAAATTCTCTATTAATTAATGAACTTTTTAAAAAATTTAAATCTTCCTTGCCGATTTAAACTAACCGTAAAGTGACTGTTTTGTCTTGTATTTTTCATTTTGATTTTTCTTCTGTTCTACTGCCAACGTGTTAATGGCTTGAATCAATGGAAAATGGCATCTCAAACCGATGCTTTTGATCTTATATAAGAAATATTTTATTAACCAAATTAACTTCGACAATATTCCCAGACATTCGACTTATTGCTCCCGTTCGAAAGATGTGATTTGAAGGCAAACAGCAAATATGTCGACAAGTCGGATTTACATCGACGCCTCAAAACTATGTGTGACGTACATGAAACATTATCTGACGTCATGGACATTTTAAACCAATGAAAATTATAATAAAATTATGTAATCATGATTTCAACAGGATTGAAAGAAACAACTACTTTATGGTTAATAAAAATATTAACTTGAATTTTCCATAACAAATCCATTGAAATTTCAAAGTTAAAATAATACCACTAAATTTTTTATTTATTTAAAAACCTTACTTTAATGATAAATTTCTTTTAAAAAAAAATTCTTCTCCCATAATGTTTGACTGACAAGTCTGGGATTGCACAGCACAGCTTTAATTTTCCAAAACTTGAACCAAAACACTGAAAAACATAACGAGAAACCGCAAAAATAATAAATTAAAAACAACCTGCTTATGAAATAAGATTCATCATTAAGTTGTCTAAAAAATTCTGCCAGTAAATTCCTGATATTCCAAATAAAGCATTGTGCAAAGAATATCAAATTAAATTTCTATTGAATCAAACAAAGTCAGAACCATGAAAGTATTTAGCTCTTTCATTTAATCTGGCTTTTATTCCCAAATTATTTTTATTCTACTATAATAATTTAATTAAAAAATAAAATTTAAAAAAGCGAACAAAAGATTATTTTCATTGAATTTTAGATGTGTTTCTCTCATGAATTTCAATCAAAGAATATCTATCATTTCTAATGAAAATTTATGAATGCTTATAGTATGAAGCATTATCTGTAGAGATATCTGTGTCGACAAGCCCGGATCTTTATCTTAAAGTTAACGAGTTTGAAATATTCACCTGTCACCAAGCATTTTTTTAACTTTGAACCATGCTCATCGGACGATGTCACAATAGACTGATTATGAATTAGCACCCTAGTGGGAACATCATGACCACAGAGAAGAAAAAGGGCTGAAACCCTGAAATTCTGTTTGTTACTGGCAGGACCACATGTTTCATAAAAGGCAGCTTGTCCTTTTTGCATCACAAAACCCAACCAGCTACACATTTTTCAGTGGCCATTTTTATATATTTGCAAAACTATGGAAGATGAAGCCTAACTGAGACAAATTGGTAAATAAGAAATAAAATATTAAAAATGTTGGCCATTTCTTTTTGGTTATCCATTTCCCCATTTGGTGAGGAAAAAAGTTAGTGCTAATTTTATAAATTATTTTCCAATTTATTGTTAATTAGTGAAAATGTTTTATCATTTAAGACGGCCCAGCAATAATAAGAATAAAAAACATGCAGTGAAGAGTGTTAAAAATGTAAAGTATATAAAACTTTAGTGATTCTTATACTCTCACGAATTATCAGATAGATTATAAAACGCGTACTTAGATTATAAATTTTTTAATACAGTAATTAATATTTTTTAAACAAATAATTTCATTATTGTTCTTTAATGTAATATGTTTATTTATTCAAATTTCAAGATAAGATTTAGAATTGTTATGATTAACTATTTTATGTGATTGATTTTTAATAAAGCTAATTTTTTCTTATCTTTTACTATCAATAAACACTGCTAATTAAAATATTTTCCATCCATCCGTGCCATGCCGGTCATTTAAAACTAGTTTTAAATATAAATGAAGAATAAGTTCATTTACTAGAATATTCAGTATAATGATTTTGCGATTTTTTGAACTTGAGTTTATCACTATTTGCTTATTCCCGTTAATCTTTGCAAATTTCGGAAATTAATTCTTGTGTATTAGACAACATTTCCATATTAGGAAAAAATGACAATCATTTGGCGATTCATTTTTGTTGCTGTTGAACCAACATGCTTCCCTATACCTAGCCCTGAGTTGGGTTCTACCAGTTAGATAGAAGCTGGTGGATGGAGTCTTCGTAAGGGATCAAATAGAAAACCCCCAATACTTGACCTGCCATCTCTGATGTATCAGTTCACTTAGAGGACATTGCAATTACGCCCAGTTTTAACGTGTTTCAGCTGTCTTTACAGAACACGATGAATCTTCGGATAAGCTAGGATTTGAAATCACTATCTTTCGATAATGAGAACGACGGCCTAACCAACCATGCCCCCTCTTCCCTGTCTGCTTTTTTTTTTTTTTTTTTTTTTTTTTTTTTTTTTGTCAGAATTCAAATGATTGTTATTTCAACGGTTCACTTCATTGCAGCATTGGAAAAATATTTTAGATTTGCTTTATGTTCTGATCAATCATACGAGAAATGTAAGTTTAAGAAGAATGACTTACACTTACAATGAAAATCGAAAAAGCGTTAACAGTGTTTCCAAAATTTTTCATCTCAATGCCCCTCGTTACCAGATTATTTTGTATCTCTTTCTCATTTTTTCCTCATCCAAACATTATAATATAACAACACAGAAAGTATTTATATCTAATTGTTAAGTATTAATCATTTGTTCTTCATTAATATATAACAAATAAATGACTAAAATAAATGATTTAAATAATAAATTATTTAAGTACTTGGATAAAATAAATGATTTAAATAATAAATTATTTAAATACTTGGATAAAATAAATGATTTATTGGGTAGGAATTTTATTGAAATTATTTCACTATTTCCCATCATAAAGTTTTCCATTGAAACCTTATTTGTTTAAGAGTAGATTTGATTTATTATTTTGAGTAGTCTATATGCAAAAAATAAGAATATTAAAGACTGGTGCACAAAATTTACCCTGGCAATTTATATTGTAATAAAATTAGCTGTGAGTTAAGAAGAGAAAGGAATAATGCATAATGGAAGTATAAATTATAAGAGTAATATGACTAATTTAATATCATGCCAACAAATATTACTCAATGTACTGAATTTCTATTTAAATCCTAATTATTGGCAAAGTACTCATTCCAAAATAGATTTTACTATCAGCATCTTTTTGGCTAAATTAAGCATTACAACATTATTCTAGTAATATGCAACATGCTTTTTCTTCATTCGAGTTTATATTGTCATAAATATATATTTCTATAAGCTTATAAAATTAATTTCGTTTGATATGTTTGCGTTTTATGAAACTTAGGATAAAAAAAAACTTTTTTTTGTAATTATTTCAATAGAATTGTTTTTCCCTATTATTTATCATTAGCGTCAGCATTTTATTTACAAAATAAATACATAAATAAAAGTTGTTCACAAATTCTATTCATGTAGTTTTCCTTTTTTCATTTATTTTTTATGTTTTTATTTTATTAATGGTTTTTATAATGAAGTCGCCGTAAAATTTTTTTGAAATTGAATATCGCTTTCAATTTTGCATGTAATTTTTCTCAATTTATTTCACAAATAATTGTATTTACAATAACTTTTTGTACCATTTCACCATGCTCAATCAAAATGACCGAAGTCGGGTTTTTTTCATATTTTATTACACAGTGCTTGAATTTTAGATAAGAGAGTTGAAACTTCAAATAATGTCCGAATGATTAACCTTGAGCATGGTGAATAATTAAAAAATATGAAAACTATACATTTACGAATTAAATGAATCTAGAATATGCGTTACCAAATATTAAGAAAAAAATCCCTTAAATGACTTATATTTTCACAGGTAGTTGACGTTGTTACAAGAACACAAAGAAAATAATTGTGTGTGTGTGTATATATATATATTATCGATTCCATTCTGTTTGTTAGATGACGAGTAAGAAGCTTAGGTGGGAAAGGAAAAATTTACTAATACTTAAAGATTTATTTACAGACATCTTTTAGTTAGCTGCTTCATAGTGAGCTCCTTAACACACTCTCCTCTCTCATTTACTTGAACATTTCTCTTAACATAACATTAAGCACTGTCATATAGTGGTCTCTCATTTTTCAAATAATATTACAGCTTGATGTTAACAATATATATATATATATATATATATATATATAGACTGCCCCCAGAACATTATTTAAATGACAGAATTAATTAATATAGTATTTTATATTTGCCGTCTTTGGGTTATTAAATTTAAAAAACTTCTTTTCCCGGATTTTGTCCTGGAAGAGAATTTAAAATTATAATTTTTAAGGCTAGTCTCCATTAAGTGATAAATCTTTACAAAAAAGATTAAAAATGGTTAACAAGCGAATTGTTTATTTCGCTTACATTTAAGCTTTTATATCAACGCCCTCGTCCCTAACACCTTCAAAACTAACCTTGTATTGTTAATGACTTAAATACACAAGCAAATCACTCTTAATAGTGTGGCATCAGGAGTTAAGGTCACGGAACAATTCCTCCTAAAATAGTGAAAATAAATTTCTTCCGTGTTCGTGGTAAAAAACCACAAGCTCAGCTTTATTCAATTGTTGATATATTGTGTGTACAAAGAATAAACGTAAAAGAATACACTTTTTAAAGTTTATTAATAAATGGCAAGAAAGATAATATATATATTTTCATATGAAAGAGGCAATCATAATATATTGAATAATAGTTTCTTAAAAAATATTTTGCTTCTATTTATTTCTCACCTTGTTTGAATATGGACAGATATAACAGTCTAACTGGCTTAATCCTAATTCAATCGAACCCATCGTGTTTATAATTGTCAGTTTTTGACCATCTTTTGTCATCCACCAAATGCGCATCTTTTGATATTTAAAAATTTGGCAAAGGACAACAAAAAAAGGAGGCCTCTAAAAAAATTTTCCTTAAGTACACAAAATACAAAAACCAAATTAATTATTGAATAAAATGGTAAAGTTGTTCGCTCTCTTTCTTAATTCTCAATGATCACTTCAGATAAATGTTTTAAGAATACGACAGATATTTTTTATTCTAAGTAAAAATGAAATACAAATCTGCCATTCATTATTACTCGATTTGTCGTCGTCAATCAACTATTACTTCTGAAATAAAGCAAAATAAAAATGAAAAGGTAGCATGCATAAAATAACGAACAGTTTGATAATATGCCTGGCATAATTTAATGGTTTCGTATCTTTCATCGAAAAATAATTCGCCAATCTAATTTCATATAACGGTTCAATGTGTGCCACAGTTCTCTTAACGCTAGATTAAACATCAAGAATTTTATTATCGTTGCCTAATTTATTTTCTTCTCAAACGACGTACTTCCTCCTCAAAGTTCTCCGTTGACTCTGAACTTCGTCATCGAACATTTTTCGGAAAATATTCCAATGATCCGAGACATTTTGGAATGGAAAAATCTTTCCTTCTCTTACGATTTAACCGAATTTTTGTTCCTCTCTTTTGATTCTATTTCGTAGACTGGGTAACCCAGTGTTTGAGGTCGTGAATTATTTTTTTTTTCTATTTCCTTCCCTCAACGCTTCTTTTCTCGTTCGATTATGCTCTAATTGTTCTTTATCGTATTGGAGTGCCACGCCTTCCCACCATGTGGCGTGTGTGATGGCTTTTTAATTAGGGTGGAAGCGCGGGGGTGAAAAATGCAGGCCATTTTGAATTTATACGGTATATTGACCGTATTTTTACAAACCATTGTATCCAGAGGAATTGTGGTCCATGGTTTTCATCCGGGTCAGTGAGTTTCGTTAGGAAAACAAATTACCAAAATACATAATGTCTTATGAATCAAGAGGTGGGTATACATCAAATAATTAGTTTTTGTTTACTCAAAATGCTTGGAAGCTGAGTATATATTTTGAGTTACATGCAGATGTGTGTATTATATCATTATTTAATAATCAAACTATGTCTCTATTTTTTTTTATCTAGGACGATAGATGATCTATAAAACATCCATCAAAGTTTATCGTCTGCTTTGCCGATTGTTTCAGAAATAGATTACAAGTCAGTAATGTACAAAATATAAACAAGAAACTAATATAAAATAACAATCTGAATAAACATTTGTTAATGATTTTGAAATTGGTGGACTACATTATGCCAACTTAAAAATAATTTGATGGAGGAGCATATGAAATAATAACATTTTTAATTGTTGATAAACATCCTGTTAAAGTTTAAGGGCATTCAATAAAATATAAATTCTAGTCAGTTACTGCCATTCACTGTATAACAAAAACTAAAATAAACAAGGCCGATAAAGAATAAAATATCGACAAACACTGCAATGAAATATCGAATCGATAAGGTTACATGAAATTATGTAACATAATTATCTCTCAAGTTGTCTTAAAAAGTTGGGGTTTATTATTATTATTATAAATAAATTTAAAATTTTTTTTCATGTAATAAAAAGATATAAATCATGTATTTCCATTATTAGATTTTTCTATAATAATAAAAGAAACTATAAATTAATAAAATAATTCAGTTAAAATATATGGATATTAAACGCGAATGTATTTCCTTATTGACTAATAAGATAAAACTGTAGCATTAAGAATAATAAAATAAAAAATATTGTTGAAAAATTTATTCTGAAAAATTTTTGTCAAGAAAAATATGGTATATAAAAGTAAACATTTTATAGCTTTTAGATAGAACTTAGTTATTTTATGATATTACCACAAATAATATAAATCCATTTGTATATTTTTTTTTCATAATAGATTTTTTTAGTACAGTAATTTATAATCGAGAAAAAAAATGAGAAAAAATCACATTTAATTCGCAAATAGACAAATATATTGCATTTCTTCGAAACAAACTTCTGTAAAAATTATTGAACAAAATTTGTAGTAAATACATAGTTACTCCCTTGCTTAAACAAACTTGCGAATAATCTATTATTTGCATACAACTTAAAAAAAAAAAAAAAAATTGTATTATCTCCTATCATTCCTTGTTTAATAATTCAGAAATTACTATCAGATTCTTAACATTAAAGTCATAAATTTAAAACTCTTTATTCAACCGAATGAAAAATTACATATTTATTGCGAAAAAGAAATCAATTTCCTAAAAAAAATTTTTTCCTATAAAAGCATTTTATATTCTGCTTGACACACTCAAAATGCTTTCGATACTAAATGTACCTGTCTGTTGTGAGGGAGGAATGTGAAACAAAATTAGGTAAGAGCCCATAATGTGAATTAGTTTTGAATGCGGTATAAAAATAAGAAAACAGGAAATTTAATTTTAAAATCCCCCGAAATAGCACGCACGGTTAATGGGTGTTTGTTAGGCTCCTCGATATCCGAAGAGTGTTTTTTTTCTTTTCTGCGGTGTAATAAGAGCTTATTTTTATCGTTTCAAACATTTGTTGACATCATAATAAGAATAAATGTATATAATATAACGATTGTTATAGTGACAAATATTATAATTTATAGTTTTTATCATATGCGATAATAAAAAACACGAAAATAAAGCAACGAGAAAAATCATTGCACTAGAAATTAAAATGCAAGTAATTAAAAAATTAGATACTTGTGAATATCAATCTGATATTGGTGCTGCACTGAATTTAGCAACTTCAACAATAAGGATCACTGTTAAGAATAAAGAAAAAATACTGTCATCTGCAACTGAAACTACGACAAGCTCTGCTACTAGAATCACCCATTCTAGAAATATTACAATAGAAGAAATGGCAAAACGAATTTCTATATGGATTGACGATGAAATTGAACACAATATGCCAATAAGACAAGCTATTGTAATGGAAAAAGCAAGAATAATTTTTTAATTACATTCAGATTGAGGTAAGTGAAACTTTCGTTGCAAGTTGAATATGGTTTAGTAAGTTTAAACATCGAAATAATCTTCAGAACATACTGATTACAGGAGAAGCAGTAAGTGGTGATGCGAAAGCGGCGGCTGAATTCCCAGCAACATTAAAAACAATAATTGAAAGAGAAAACTATCCACCAGAATTAGTTTTTAATGTTGATGAAACAGGCCTACTTTGGAAAAGAATGCCAACACAAACATTCCTATCCCGAGAAGAAAAATGTGCACCAGGATTTAAAGCTGCAAAAAATCGTTTGAATCTTCAACTGAGTGGTAATGAAAGCGGAGATTACAAATTAAAACCACTACTTGTTTACCATTCCAAAAACCTAAGAACGATGAAAGGAATATCCAAATCAATATCATCTGTAATTTGGGACTCTAATGAAAAATCATGGATAACTTTGAAAATTTTCCAGAAGTGGTTCACTGAATATTTTTGCCCATATGTTAAACGCTATTGCAAAATTTAAAAAAAAAAAAAAAAAAAAAAAAAAAAAAACTTGAATAAAGACTACTTACTACTTTTGAATTGTGATAATGCTCCAAGTCATTCAAGGAATTTATCTAACTTAATAACATGAATTTTAGTCGAAGTGATTTTCTTGTCACGTAACACAACCGACTTAATCTAATCAAAATATCAAGAGTTTATATCAAAATTTTAAGGTTATTACTTGCGACGAACATTTAAACGGACGGAAAAGAGAAACAATAAGAGAGTTTTAGAAATACTACAGTATCATGAATGCTATAGAAAATATAAACCTTTCTTGGAATGAGGTATAAGAGAAACTTTTGAAAGGTATTGTACCGAGCTTCGGGGTTCATGTGGATTGAGAGTTGAATAAAGCAATCACTCAATGAACATGTGACTTTTATTCGTAAAAATTCCAATCGATACACCAGCTGTAACAATCACTATTATACAGCTCCAATTCGTCAGATTCAATAAGTAACAGCTTCTAATCACAGGTCTCAAATACCTCAGGCAGAAAACAGCTTCTCTAAACAAGCAGTCACGACTAATCGTCTTCACTCACTGACTGTTTTCACAAAAACTAACTCCTTCTATGTCGGGTTGCGGTATTTATACCTGACTTGGCGGGGAAATCTACCAATTTCGCCAAGGTTCTGGAAGCTTCTAGGCTATCTCGCTAAATATTGGTCCTAGAGCTTAGGTGATGGATATTTCCAGAAATATCTATTTCTCCCCAAGTCGCCAAAAATCTCGCCGACTGCCGCCAAGTTTTCTCGCCAAAACATCGCCAAGTCACTGAATCAGTAGAAAACTCGCTTTTAACGTATAAAACTTCTAAATACCGCAATTTTTGCCCAAAATGTGAGTATTTCCGATCTATCTGAGATATTTTAAGACATATACAATAATTATTTATAGATTTGTAACATAGAAGAACAGTTGGTGAAATCTAAGCCAGGGCGGTTACACTGGGCACTCTGTCGATATGAATAAAATAGTATAAAGTTAGCGATGCAAATCAGTTTGGAAGAGGTAAATGTGGATGATGTCGAAGAAATAGTAGCAAGTCTTTCTAGTAATAAGCTCAATGAATTAGCAGACCAAGAAAAACAAAAAATATTGAAAGTAGTGATTCTGAAAAAGACCACTAAAACAGAAATTACGGTCAAATTTATTGAAAATAACTTAAATTTTGACTGGAGATCAAAGGCAAGACGGGGTGTTATAGATGCCTTATCCACTTACCAGCAACTTTTTGCAGAGCGAAAAAGTAAAACGCAAATTACATTACATGCTTTCTTGATAAAAAAGCAGATAATCGGAAATAGAAAAGAGACTGAATGATCTGAAATGTAAACATAGTGATTTAGAATTTTATTTATCTTTATATATATAATTAGTATTAATTATTTCTCCGTAGCTCTTTGAAATTATAATTTTGCCTTTCTCTAATTTTTAGTTTCATTTTCTAACTTAAATAATTGTCTTACTACATTTTTGCTTTTTAATTCTTATCAGTCTCATAATTTTAGTTTCCTTGAGAAGTGCAATTCCTTTTAAATTTTCATAGACTTTTACCTTAAAACTTATGTTACAAGTACTGCAAAGCTGTTTTCAACACACTAATCAGTGTTCTAGCATTTTTCATCATAAACACGAAGTAATTTTTACAATTTTACAAGAAATTACAAGAAAATTGAATGAAATTCTCTTGTGATTTTTTCACGTGCCAGTAAAATATCTCTTACTAAGCTGGCCAATGAATGGTTATTTTCTGACATTTAGTTCAAAGAATTCAATTCCTATATTGGATGTGAATGTTTGTAATAGATTGTTATTCATTTTAAACTGAAGATCATGGCCAATTAAACTCTCGGGTATGAAGTGACTCTAAAGGGTACAATCTAAGAAGATATTCTACTGTCACTTGGACATACATACTAGTAATGGGTGCTTCATTCCAACCATCATTACAGCTTACAATACACTTTATCTGCCTCTTATCTACATGTTGTCGAAAATAGAGACTTTCAACCTCAATCTGGTTACAAGTCTACTTCTTGTTGAATGGGGCTTGTATGAAATATACTACGGGGTCGTTCAGCTTATAGAAAAGTTCTTAGAATTTCTCTGATATTTGAGTTTTAGACCAACAATTGACTTAAGTATATATGTAAAATGAGAAAATATATTCGTAAATTTAATATGTTAAATAAGTTGCATTTAACAAAAAACTTATTGTATTATTTTAGTTTAAAATTAACGTTAAATATATATCATTCCCTACATTAAGTGTTCATTTCTTCTGAATATAGCCGAAGGTATTATTTAAATAATTTTAGATCTATAACAGCATGGAATGAAATTTCATCTGTTATGTGGGCACACACATTAGTATGTGAAGAATATCGCTTTTATCTAAAATTCTTAGCGCACTTTTAAAGCTATTCACAGTAATTATTACTTCCTATTTTTTAGCGATTTTAATAATTTAATCATAAATATCATTTATTCACTTTAATTTCCATATTGACTGTTTTGTTATATATTTGTTCCTCAGAAAATAGATATGGTAGACAAAACAGATTATTTATTTGCTCTTTTAAATTAAGATTATAATCTCATTAGTCCTTTTTTTTAATTACATTTCAACCTATTAAAGGGTCAAACGAATTCGATTTTAAATAAACTTTGGAATAAAATGAATCGATTACTATCAATGCTTCTTCTAAATAATAATAGTTCCGATATTTTAGTTTTGAAAACTAATTATATAATTTTCTTATTTAAAATAAGTTCATTCATCATATAATAATGAATAAATTACTCCGATGCTCTTATTCGATATGTTGTTTTCATTTCCTGCATCTAATAAACCGACTGATTATATAAATGGAAAAGGTATTTATAAATATTAAAAATTGCCAATAATCGTGTTATCATTCCTTACAAAGGCCATTCAACTATAAAACGGTATTTTTGTCTAAAAAATAAATTTGACTCTAAACACATGATTATGTTCCGTGACCAACAAATACGAAAGCATAGTTAAAATATGCATGACCAACAAATATGAAAGCATAGTTAAAATATGCATAAGCTATTGTTTCTATAGTTTTTCAAATATATGATGAATATTTTCATTTCAGTTTGATATCAACTTTAGAGTTATGAAAATTGTAATGTAGCATTATAAATAAAAATTTGCAAATAAATTATAATCTAAAGTATTTTACCAGTATAAACACATAAATGCATGTTCCTTACAAGTCAAGTCAGTATTAGAAATTTAAACATTTCATTCATTATTATATGGGAACAAAATTTTTATAAGCAAATGAAATAAAATCACCGAAATAAAGTTTAAATATATTTTTCTCAAGCATTTTTAAATGAGTATATCAAAAAGTAAAAACAGTAAAATAACACAAAAAGATAATCATATTTGCCTTCCAAAAATTATAATAATCATTAAAAATTAATTAAACTGTATTTCTGACACTGTGAGACAAAGATACATTTTTCTCGCTCTTAATGTATTATTCAACTCGGGATAAAAAATTTTAATAAATGTATGAAAAATTCATATTTTACCGTTTAAATCCCAGGTATTTATTAGTTACTAAAAATGCGCGTGTTTGCCTGATTAGAATGTTGATTATGTCTTCAGCGTTACATTCAGAGATTTCATTTTTCTTTTTTTTTTTTTTTTAGATCTTGATAAGAATAATGTTTGCTTGCTAAATACATGGAAGAATTTTCTGGTCTAAAAATATTTTACTATAATTTATGAAAAGTTTTTCTTTTTGTTTTTTACTAGAGGTCAAACACCAGGAAATTCTGTTTATGTAAATCATCTAAACTTATCTGTCGTTTATTTCAAAACAAAAGTCGGTTAATGCTAATTTACTTGGGTCATTCTTGATTGCTTCGTTTTTAATATATACAAAGACTTGTTTGTTGTCCTGGTTGTAATATTTTGCATTTTTTTCATTTCATAACGGTAATTGAAAATGTTAGATAGATTGTTTCGCTGGAACTGTAAAATATAGTAAGAGAAAATATTAATATAATAGCAGATTGAAATGTAATTCAAAAGTTAAATTTCAAATGTATAGTTTCATTTTCGTAGCTAAACTATTGAATAAATTCAAATAAAGTACATTTCATTTTTGATTGTACTTTCATGATTTTTTTAAAATATTCTTTTAAAAAAATCATATTTTAATTTGAAGTGATACTTTTATAATGTTTTTAAAATATGACAAATAGCAGTTTTTATTTTTGATGTGTGTTTTTCAAATTCATTCAGTATGTGAATTGTATTTCAGAAATATAAAGCTAGAAAAAATTATTACAGAAAATATTTGACATCTTTGAAGCAAAAAGGTTACCGAAAAGAATTTGATAATAATTTGATTGAATCTAAATCGTTATCAAATGTTCAAACGGTACATACAGAATACATTTCCTTTTAATGAAATAAATGAATAAATTAGACATATGTATGCAAAATCTCTTAACCGATAGAACTAATGGACGATGAGATTTTATTTTTTATTTTTTTTTTATAGTCAAACAATAAAAATTAAAAGGTTAAATTTGAGATTTCTTTCTTAGATCATTAAGACTTATTCTCTTTTTTGGAGGAAATTTATCTTAACATTTTTAAAATTGTAAAATGGGAATTTCAGTATTTTTTAAAAAAATATCTTCAATTAACAAATGCCAAGCTTAGCTTTAATCCCTAATTTAGAATATATAAAGTAAATCATTTAATAGTCATGTTAATTTTATTTTAATCTTTCTAAAAAAAATTTTTTTTCTAAAAAAAATGCAGATTGAATTCAGTTATTATAAAAATTTGAAGCCGGGGTCTGCTACTTTCTCATTCATCAATTAAAAAACATTCTTTAGTAAATATTTTCAAACTCACTATATTGTATACATTTACGTTTAATTTCATTTCATTTCCCTTCTCAAAAATTTGACGAATAAACATTTTAGTAATAATTATTTATAAATATAATTTATTCCTATGAATATCGTAAGCTTCAATGACAAAACAGATTAATGCCAAATAATATCCGTATAAGAATGATTTAAAGTGTCTTTTTTATTAGTCATAAAAATGAGCTTTTCTTAATATATATATATATATATATATAATATTATATAATATAAGAGTGTAAATAAAGTTCATTAAAATGGATCTGGCATTAAATAATATCTTCAGAATCATTTTAATGTCGAATGATGAAATAAAAATTATTTACGATGCTGTACATAAATTTTAAAAAAAATCACGGAACACTTTTTAATATAAAAGGCTTTTGAATTGTAAACAGTTTTAAGACTTGTTTGGGCTTTTTCTTGAATTGTTTAGACAATTTCTGAAATTGACATTCACAAACCATTCTATTTTCAAGTCTATTTTGTCTTAAGATCAGTGTAATAGGTCAACATTATTTTAAGATCTATTATAAAGAAGAATTCGTCAACAAGCAAAGAGAAATAAATTTTTAGCTGGCAAGTTCTTCTAAAATTAGCAGGAAAAAAAAGAAGATATTTTTAAATGTTTGCATATTTCATAGAAACAGGAAATATCTTTTAATTTGTTTGTTGTTTTTGACGAAATCAAATATAATAGTTAATTAAATTTTCATTATTACATAAGGAATAGAAAAAAAAAGATATTCTCTTATTTTCTTAACTCTAAATCCATCACATCACCTTTTTTTTTTATTGAATTTTCCAAATTTCTTAAATTTCGAACTCTTTGGGGTAAAAAATTATAAGAAAATAAAATGCGATAAAAATATTAAAGAATATAGTTTGTAGGAGCATTTATTTATCTATATCTAAAATTCGTAAATGAAATTTATGATAAATTTTAATGTATTCTATTAAGAAAATCTTTTTGAAAGATTTTAGCTTACAATATCATTGAAAAACACATTATTTAAAGTAAATATTACTAACAATACTTTTATAAAGGAAAATAAATTAGCTATAAACTATATAGCTAATTTATTTTTATTTATAAAAATCATAAATTAGTCTTTTCACAATATATACTCTGACTAGTATTTATCAGGTTATTGTTAAATTCTTTGAAAAAATAATGTAATACTAATATTACATTAGAGTAATAATAATATTAGGAATGTGTACAAGTATGATACCATAGAACATTAATGAAATATTGTGAGAATATAGTAAATTATAAGAAGCGACCAACTGATTGTTATAAATCGAATTAAAAATTAAGCTATCAAATTTTATATAAAAAGTTATTATAATAACAATTATTAAATTATGATACCAATGAATAATTTTGTTTAGAATTAAATAAACTATTAGTTGGAAACCATGTAATTAAATATTTAATGATCTTAAGCAATTTTCGAAAAGTTTGTGGACAAAGGAAAAAGTATAAATTTTAAATTTTCTATCAAAGCTTGCAGGATATATTTCTTCTACAATCCCAAATTTATGTAAAAATATTTAGTAAAAAAAATTAAGTATTTTTATACAAAACAGTTTACAACTATAAATTTCTTAATTTAAAAAAAAAATTGCTCAAAAATTTCACAGTTCACATATTGATCAAAAATATTTCTAGTTTCAATTCTGAACGATTGCTGTCCTTGACAAAACACCGATCTTGATATATACATACCATACATGAGGTACGATAAATAATTGTATACAGCTGTCTTGGTGCCTAGTCTGTCTGGCTCCGAAGCCAAGCCTTAAGTAAATTGTAAGCCCTGGTAGGTATAGAACCACCCCCTATTGTGCTAATTCCTACCGAAACGGTTTCTTTCGTATCTTTTAAGCCGAAATTCCCGCTGCTCATTTGTTTGGAAAAAGGAAATCGGATTGTAAATGGCACTCTTTGGATTTACGGCGAAAATTGTATTAGTTTTGTGTGCACCTATGAAATGGCGCCAGCATTATCCTGAGAACCATTCTTGGAAATACATCACTGTCACAGTCTTCTTTAAAGGGTAGCTTTAGTGATATTTAAAAAAAAATTAAATTGTTTCGTACCTTGATTTCTTTCAAAGTTCTTCTATATTCAAAAAATTTAAATTATCCTTATTCATTTGCATTTTACATATAAGTTATTAATGCAAATACAGTAAAATATGAATTAATGATTATCATTCTATTTCTGATTGTTTTCGTCTTCTTTTAAATTTGAGATTAAAAGGAGTTGAATTTTGATATGATAGCCTTTTTAATAACGGTAAGATTAGAGACCAAAGCCACACGTGTTCTTACACAGAAAAATATTTTCATGTACAGGTACTGTTTCCGGTTCTTGTTTTTTGTTTCTGTTAAAGTACATCCAAGCAGAAATGAATCAAATATTAATTCTTTCAGCTTTTTTATGTCTTTTAAAGCTCAAGTATTAATTTAATTTATTGAAAATAGTGTTAATGCAAGAATATTAAATATCTCTGTTAATTTTACGCTGCCCCTTTTATAAAAATTTATCAATCTTCGAAAAATGTATTAGCATGTGAATTTTTCATTCATACGAATTTAAAAACTACCTGGTAAAAATTTTATAGTAAAGTGTTATTACACCTTAAAACAATTTCATCATCAATTGCATAGCGAGGTAAATGCTCATAAATACTACATTATGATACTTCAGAGTCAGCGATCAAAAAGTAATTTGGACTCGGTTGGCTGCTAAGTTAGGGTATCGGAAGGTGGTGAGTTTGAATCTCGGATTGAGTGAAAATCTGTCGTGTTAACCAAAAGCAGCTGGGGCATGTTAAAACACGGCGTGGTTGCAATGTCCTCCAAGTGAAATGATACAGCTAAAGGTTGCAGGCCAATTATTGGGGTCTTTTGCTTGGTTCCTGCTTCAAAATCACGAAGACACCACCCGGCTGCTTCTGTCTAACTGGTAGAGCCCAACGCAGGGCTTGGTACAGGGAAACATGCTGGTGCAACAACATCAAAAAGACCGTATCATAGGGATTATTAAGAGACACCATTTTGATTAATAGAATAATATAGAAGCCATGATTGGTGGGTAAAATATGAATGAACTGAAAAGTGCTTTTACAAAATTTATTATGAAATACAGTTTAAATAAAAACCTAATTTCTTTTAAAAAAAAATATATATGTATATATACATATATATATATATATATATATATATAATATTAAAATAATTATAAGTAAAAAATAATAAAGTCCCATTTTATAAATTATCTTTATAAAATAATAAAGCATTCGAATCTCTTTGGTAAAAAAAAAAAAAAAAAAAAAATCTAAATTAAAATATTCCATAATGTTCTAATATAAGGCTAATCGAATTGAAAATGTAATTCATAGAAACTCTTTCTTCAAGAGAGATTAATGTTTATAAAATATATGTACATATAAAATATATGTCTGTTTTGTTATCATTTAATATTGTGTCTTTATATATTTGGTCATTGAATTGCCATAAGACAAGTTACCAAACATTTCCTTTTAGTTCTCCTGGAAATAATCTTAAATTAGGTTATTGATTGTATTGCTTATCCAGTGACTAACACAGATTTTTATTTTTATTTTTAATCGTAACTTCCCCCAAAGTTTAAAGAGAAATTTATAATAAGGTTTGGTAGAAGGATACTTTGATAGCTGATGAAGGATGAAAACTGGAAGTTGCTTCAAAGATTATTTTAATCATTCCAACATCATTAGTTACTTTCAATTTGTAAGAAGTTAAGCATTTCATTTCAAGCGTTTTCTCGCTTTTCTATTAACTACTACTAACTTAGCTGAATTATCACCTTTTGCTTCTTTCCTCATCATTTTACTTCGAAGCCCAAAATTTGCAGTCTGTTTTTGGCAGATGCCCAAATTTGTGAAGCGAAGACAAATTGACAAAATTGTTTCAGCAACAGCTGAAAATTTCTTTTAACTCTATATGCAAGAAAATCGTTTGGTATTTATCTAATTAAAAAAAAGACTTTAGAGCTAGGAGTTCATTACTTTTTAGGGTGAGTAAATCATGTTTTGAGTATCTCAGATAACATTTTATGAAGCGATTACTCCTTTCGGTTCAACACGAAAAGAGTTTCTTCTTCGTTTTTTTGCTTCCCACAACATCCGGTTGACAGAGACAGATTTCGCGCATTTCCTAGAAAATTAGGGTAATCTTCTAAATTTAGGGACTTGATTTCGTTTCGTTAAAGCAAAATACGAAATATATTCCACGTGCGTTAAATTTTCATGTGTCATCTAGTTATGTTTCATATTGTTATTTGATTCCATCTCTGCTAATCGAATTGAAGATCAGTAGCTTATTCTAATTCCTAAGAAAAATAAAGAAAAAATTTTCTTTCGAACAAAATTTTTATTCTTTCTCATGATGAGGCTAAGCAAAAAATTCGAAAATCAAGCATTGGGCAACTAAACTCGAATTGCACATTTTTAAAATCCAACTAGTAAAGGAGAACGTAATTCCTGTTGATTCTTTTAATATATATATATATATATATATAATGTTAAAACAGTATTTATATAATTGTGATAAATATATATATCTATATTTGTGTTATCAAATTATGGTTTTCATTGTTTAAGATTTCTGTCAGAATAAATATGTTCTGAGATTCTGTGTATTCTAGTAATTAAAAGCATTCATAAATAAACTGATAAGAAATAAGATGATATAAAAATAGGCACAAATAAAATATTTGAAAAATGAATTAATTATGGTTATATATAAATATATACTGTGCATTTTTAAATTATAACTACGAAATTCTTTGGCATTTTTTTTAACACATATATCTACAAAAATATAATTTCACGGCTTTTAATGTGAAACATTTGATTCTAAGTAATGATGTTGCAAAAGTTTATATCGTCTTATGTTTAACCCAATGCTGCGGGGAATTTTAATGCGAGAAACTCTCAGAAATATTAAATAGTTTCACGCAATAAAGAATTCAATATCTCTAATTAACAAAAAAAAAAAAAAAAAAAAAATGCGTCACTTAAATTTTGAAACTTATGAAATTATTTTATGAAATAAATATTAACAAAAACATTAACTTTATTTTTTTTTAAAATCTTTTTTTTAAAGTTTGACTTTGCAGTCAAAGGAATATGAAACAACGATTAAAGTTTCATAAATAATACAAAGAAGTAACCAGGATAAGCTGAATGAGATCCGATTACGTAATATCTATTGGAAATTTATTAACGGAAAAACTTACAAGAAGGAGGCTGGTTGATATTAATTTAGCTCGCTAAATATTCAACATTTTCTCGCGTTCATTTTAACAGTTCGTGGATTTGATTCTTACTTCAGAGGGGTGGTTGTACGTTTAGTGTTAAACGTTACCGACGAACGACCAACCAACAGATTAACAGATAATAAGAATTTATGTTTTACACAATGTATGTTCTTTTGAATTAACGAAGTGTATTACATTTTGCGTTTAAAATATGACAGTAAAATTAGTACTATATATTATGAATTTAGATGTAGAAAATTTTATAATAAGGAAATAGGTATAAGATGTTATTTGACCAAATAAAAAAAATTACCGAAACACTGTGAAAAAAAAAAAAAATGACAAGGCCGTTTGTAATCTCGAGTTTTTGAGAGACATTTGAGAATTTTTGCTCTGTAAATTCAAATAAGTTTTTTATCGAAAACATGTAAAAATTTGTTTGATATTATATGAAAAATTACATCTTTCAAAAGTATCATCAAATGTATGCCTCATTCCCTTAACAACAACATTGATTTAAAGCTTACTAAATATCAGAAAACATATATGTATTTCACACGGAACGACGAAATTGGTGACATCAGAAATAATAATAGAATAAAATAATATAGAGCATAATTATCGGAATGCTGCTGTATCTGTGGCATTTCATTCTGACATCCCCTACTTCCAGGAATATTAAAAATGTATATAATAAATAAATAAAACAGATATATTTTTAATAAAGATATATTTTTAAATTAGATAAATTTTTAAATGATGTTTAAGAGAAAATGAATGGCCTTATCAGGACAAATGCTTCTTGAGATCAAAGGCTGTAAGTTCGATAATAGGCACTGATCTTAAATGTGTGTTAAATTTTCAGTCTTTGCATGTACTTGTATTTGACTAGGTGCTTTGAAATTTGTAGCTTTCTTCTTTTTGACATGCGTATATGGTTCACAATCTACAAAAAGTTCTTTCAAAAAGGATTTATATGTGGTTATTCAATAAAGACTTGCATCAACTTCTTCAACATTTTCACACTAATTTATTTCTTATAAAAGTAGGAAAAAATTAATTTGATTAAGTATGTAGAGATTTAATTATGAAGAAAATAAACAATAAATAGATAAAATAATAAAGACAGATAAAATAATTCTGATTTATTTTAAGGCATTTAAGAAAAATTAAATATGTGCATTTTAAACAATCATTTGACGTATTGTCTTTATTTAATATAGATTTATGTATGCGCAGGTTTATTACAGTAATACAAGTTTTAAATAAAGTGAAAATAAAAATCATAATAATCTCTTTCAAATTCTTATTAAAATTAATTTTTTTAAATAACTTTTTAACATATTTTTAAATTTCTATAATACTTTCAAATACTATTCTTTTTATCTGCTTTATAAACAAATATTTTTAAAATCCATTATTTAATCTAGCAAATTTACACTGCATTAAAATATACATATTTGTTAATTTTTAATTTAAATATGATTCGCACTTTTTTTGAAAAAAATCGGAATTGTAAAATAGACAATAAATAAATATCAATAAAAATATTAAATTAAATTTTTCTTACATTTACTAATTTTAATACTATTTTTAAAACATAGTTAAATATCTATCAGCTTTTTTTCATCTGAACAGTTTAAGTTTTCATTGGATGAGATAAAATTTCAAGATATTTAAGAATTAATCTCTAAGAAACTCACTAGATGGCAGTGAGAGCGAAAACTTTTCTATAAATAAATTCGCATCCAATATTTAGAAACAAATCACTGTAATTCACTCGATAAGCTAAGAAGTTTCAAAAAGGATAGAACCTTATTTGACACTTTTGTGGCTTGAAAACGGAACGAAAACTTCTCTCCCTAATCGGATTGGTTAGAATTAAAAAAATAAATAAATATTATTTCTTAAAAGGATAGAATCACAAAACTGCAGGTGTACGAGGCTAGGTTTCCATCCTATTTACTAACTCTCGTACCTGTTCGTTTCGCTCGCCACAAATATTTTGAGTCGTGGTAGTTTACGTACGTGTTTTCAAATATGGCTTCGAATCTAATGTGGTATGTTATAATTCATGGATGTCTTTAATATATCGTCGCTGTGATCGGATTCTATTGTATCACAAGTGGATTTAAAAAAAGAACAACTAAGAATTTTGGATAAATATATAAATTAATCTTGTGTATGTGTTTCAATATTCAACACATGTTTACATCTCTTGGATTATTCTACCTAAACAGGTAAGTTAATATATTAGTATCTCGCATTTGAATTAGAGTTTGATTAAATATTATTGTGTCGGTAATAATAAATATAAAGTTCATAACTTCTGAATTAAAATGAACTGACCATTTTTTTTCTCAAACTGATTGTATTTTCTCAATATATGTTTGGAATAGTAGTAAATTTTCTAAATACTTCTTTTAAAATTTGTTGTCGTGTAATGTTATTTTATACATTATTTCGAGTGATTAATAATTCATTTAAAACTCTTGTATCTTCAAAAGACAAAATTTTACTTTTACTCATAATCAGAATCAATTATTAATGATTTGTTACTTAAAATCTGTTATTCATAAAAAAATAAAAGAACGATTTAATATTTTAAAAATAAAAAGTCTAATTTTAACAAAAGATTAATTTCTTGTGTTTACATTTACAAATATTGAAAAATATTTAGAAATATAAAAAAATTAAAAATCGATTTTCAAATTATTATATTATGTGCTTTATTTAAAAACTGGAACTAAAAATGTTAATTCTATTACAGTCAGGAAATTTTAATTTTTTTTTCAGAAGTTTTAATTACTAAACTGTAATTTAGAGACTTGTTACAAATTTCATTTAACCTTCTAAATTAAAACTTATTTTTATTGCAAATAGGTTATTAAATATTATACAATTCCATGCTGAAATTTATATTTTAAATAAATCTATGTATTAGAAAGAACAACTGTTCTGAAGCATAGCAAAAAGTTTAAAATATATCAATATCCTTAGGTAATGTTTATTGATATATATATATATCCTTAAGTAATGTTTATGATAATATGTTTATCGAAGAAATGCACTTAAGTGTAGTTATTAAATTTTTTTTACATATCTGAAAATTTAGTCAGTTTTTGATAAAAGGACAGTATCTCCCAAATCTAATAATTTCAGTTTTATATATTATAAGTTTAATATAAAATTAAAGAATATCGGGGATATCATGAATGATATTCAAGCCTCTTTTGTATTAAGTTGTGTATTTAAGAATTTGTAAATATTTTGCATATCAGGCATGAAACTTTAATTGTTTCTGTTAATTTTCATGACTTCAATGTACACTTAAATTACTATTATTTAAGTGTGTAATGTAAGAGCCATCCTATGAAAATTTTGATAAAAAAATATAACACTAAAGTTTAATTGGTATAAAAATTTTTATTCTCAAGTTTAATTGATTTGAAAACTAGTATAAAAGTATAATATTTAGTTATTACTTTAATGAAATATTTATGCTTTATTTTACACAAGACTTTACACAATTTTATTAATTATTAAAATTTATAAATCTTTCATACTATTTCAATTCTATATATGTATTTAATTTTTTCAAAATTAATGATGATAATTAAATGAAAGTTATTAAAATTAATGGAGAATTTAAATTAGCTGACAAATTCAAAATATCTAAAAAAGTAATGCAATGTTGCTTAAATTGCAAAGTATGAGTAAGGAGTATTATTATAAAGAAGTATGAAATATTTAAAAGTGATATATATCACAGCCAGATAATGCAACATGCAACCTCAAGAACAATTTTTTATGTGATAATCTAATTTTTTTCTAGTTAATTTTTTATTATTTAGATAGTGAACTTTGGTCAAACAAAAATTATTTCCAGATTTTCTTAAAGGAATCTTTTTTGTGAAACAAAATATTTAAATCTTTTATACTTTTATTATATTAATATAATAGCATTGCATAATTTTCTGAACTTACATACACCAAAAAATTTGTTAAAATAATAATTTTTATTGTAGTTATATTATAAGGATACTGCCCCAGCAAATTTTATAAAGAAACTGTTTTATAAATAATGGTTATTTTGTATAAAATTTCAAAAAGTATTTCATAATCTGTATTTAAACTTTTTGGTAAAATGTTCTTATTTGACTTTTAATAATGACTTTTATTATATGATTTTTTTTTATTACTGGTTAACTAAATTACCAATCTGACAATTTTGAGTCATTAATACTGAAAGAATAACATCTAATAATTATCTAGATCAATTGGTATCCCTATTTGTCTCATCTTATTAAAATATTTTTTAAAATAAAGCTCCCATTTTGTGAAAGAAACTATGATCTTGTAAAATATTCACTTATCTATATTCTATGTAAAACTTTAAATTATATTGTTTTTAGATCTATTTCTAATGAACAAAATAAATCATTTTTATTATAAATAGTTATGCCGATAATTTTTTTAAAATTATGATTCTGAAGGAGGAAGTATAAATTTATTTTTTTATATTTATTCTTAATGTTTTTAAAATTTTGTTCTAACTACAGTCTGAACAGAAATAATAAAAACTTTTGCTGTTTGCGGTGGATTTTCGAATATTACACAAGTTTTGTAATGATGCAACATGAAATTTAATATAAAATTAAGAAAAAAAAAAGAGAAACTGACCATCTTTGAATTTACAATCAGGTATTAAATTTTTTAATTAGAAAAATGACAATAAACGAAAATTATAAGTTACCATTTGCTATTTTTAGATCTGTAGATTTCAACAGAAGATATAAGATGCAATGGTTTTAATTTCGTTAGCGAATATATTTTAAAAAAATATTTCTTTTTCAATGTTATACAATTACACATGTATCACTTGGAAACATGTTGCGTTTATATTGAAGTATACATGATTATACATTAGCTACTTCTGAAATATATACTTGGGAAGCTATTAATGCAAGTTATGCCTATAGCTTTTTCTATTTCACCCAAATTACTCTAAGCAGTTTATTCCATACTATTTTAAATCTTGTGTTGACATCATTCTATAAGTTAAAGAAGATACGACAAGAAGTAATTTGATTGTAATTTATCATACACATCGGGCTATTTTGATATGCGCCAATTTAAAACTCTTAAGTACGTTTTTTACCTCCTTAATTAATATTTGAAACGTTTTCTGTTTTTAAATGCTCTAAGCAATATATCCATTTTATGATTTGTGGATGCTGCCATCGTTTTTCTAATCGATACATATTCTATTTTCTTTCTCAGTGTATTTCACTATACTTATCATTTTCTTTCTATAAAAAGGGAGACGTATCACACATCTCACTGGCGTCACTAATAAGACGACTTTGATCTTTTCTGAAAGTGTTTCTGTGTTAATATTCTTCGACTTCAAAATGCCATGACTACCGAATATTTTCTTGATTTTTATTGATAGCAATACATTTTGATCAGGTTGATTGTATTGTTAAAATTTCCCCATAATGATTACATCTTTAACGTCTATCCATTCGTCTGATAACGTCAAGAGGAAGATGGAGCGATTTGTTTTGTAAACTGCTAGTGCTATCTCAAATGGAAACCGTTGCGGTAGTCTTTAGAAATGCTTAAAAGTTGGAAAATAATAGCGCCGCTCTCTTATCGAAACTTTACCTGTCTGGAGAGCTTAGTACGTTGGCTCCATTGAGATGTCAAGACACAATACGATTTGGTTGATAACGTAGCTGGTACTTGGTATCACCCGGTTTACATGGGAAAATTTCATTATTGGTTCGGTAGCTTCCTTGACGAAACAAAAGCTTCACATCCACAAACAATCGCGTATTATTTTTTTTCTTAAAGAATTGTAGAAATTATTCTAACGTATATATGTGTGATGGAAAATCGCTTTCTATTTTAGCTTTAAGAATTTTGAGAAGTTGGGGGAGCTATAGATATGTTTTCTTATTTTTATTGTAATATATTGCAGCGCACAGTATTTACGTCCTTCTATAGGCTTATTTTAGATCTATAAACTTCATCGGTACTATTAGTGCTGGTTCAATAGATATTAAAATATCAGACTAACATTTCGGGTGTAGTTCTCACGCACAAATTGTGAGTTATAATAAAAAATAAATGAAATCTTAAAATTGCTGCATTTTATTTTGCGCGATTTAAATCTGTTATGCAAATAATTCATTTTTGTACACATTATTTTAGCAAATCTAATATTTCATGTTTACGTTTTAAAAATAAAATTACTCGTGTGTAAAATGTTATTTATAGAACTAATTATTGAATAGAAATAATTTGCTTTAGTCTAAATCGATTTCAGTTTTGCGAATGTCTTCCGATACCGAGACAAAACCATTTTTCATATTCGGTTCAGCAACAAAAACTGTTTTTGTTCGGCACATAAGGGAAAAAAAGGGCATCTGTTTATATTTTATCGAGAAATATTTACGGGTTAATTTTTTGCGCGATAAACGAACTCTAGAATTGCGGAAATATTTGCATTTTAAAATCAAATCGAAAAACAGACCTGCTTAATTTGCAAACTGTCTATCTTCAAAATCAAAATCTTATTCTACAAATTAACATAAATATATTACATTTTGTTTTTTACATAAGGTTTTTTTTATTGCGTAAATTAAAGAAATGTATAAGTCGTTGGTGACCTGCTATACAGAGTGAGTTAGCTGTCTAATTATAAATTAAAAACTTCTCCCAAAAAAGAAAAAAGTATCGGATTTATTTGTAGATGTCATTTGATAAGCTATCGAGGGTTCCACTCCATCATCTCTTAAGTAGACACTGTCATAACAGCTGTTATTGTACGCAATATAAGCTTAATTATATCGGAAAGCTTTATAAAAATGGATTTTGACATAGTGCTTATAATTATAAGCAGTTAGCATCATTTATTTTTTGTTCTAATTTTTTTGTATGTGGCATTTCTCCAAATTTCTTCATTTAGTAATTATATAATTCGTGATATTTGAAATTAGATTAATTTATATCGATATTTAAAAGTTAATTGAAATATTTTTGATAATGCCTAGAAACACCACCTTTAATGTCATCGTAAATAATAGAAATATTGTTGTAAAATAACGTGTTTTTTCAGAATTCAGTCACTGATTAAAAGTTTGATTTTATAATAAATAATTTAGAAAAACTTAAATGAGTTCATTGACAAGACATTTTATTTTACCCTCATTAAACTATCTTTTAAGGGGTAAACACTGATGTTAGTGTTTGTTGAATTACCATAGATTATAGAATTGTTGCTTAATTCTGTATTATCTGTTATGAAATTTCTGATTTAAAACTCGAGTTTGCTTTACTAGAATACTAAAAAAAATAGTTTGCAATATTACAAAAATTCGTTGAAAATAATTGTGTGTACCATTTTAAAACTTAATCGGACGAATCATCAATTTTCTGTGTCAAATTTGATTAGAGATTTTTGATGAAACTATTCGAAAATCATTATACGAGTTAAAATAATAATTATTATATATATGAACTTATTAACGCCTTTTTTTACCTTTGATTAGATTCATTAGTTATTGAAATCCGAGAATCTAAATATGAATTGGCTTTAAACGAAATGCGTCTACTTTTTATTAAAAGCGCGATCAAATATTTGTGGGAACCTATAATAAATACAATCTCATTTTGTCCGAACTTCTGTCCAAAGAATAAACTAAAATTTCACTATTGAATAAATTGAAAGTTTAAAGATTATAAAAACTAAGAATGCTGACAAGTATTTTTCGGTAAGAATATAAACAAATTATATAAATTTGACTAAATTTCAAAACAAAATTGATGAGAAATTTCTTTGAAAAAAAAATAAAACATTAAATGGTGTGGGGTCACATGTTTGAAAACTATTTATTATGGATAATATATATTTTTAATATTAATTACTAAATTAAAAAGTTTATCAAATTCGGTGGTACATAACTCATATTCATATTTTGTATAATTATTATTCTTGATATTTGAGATTATAAATGTTTGAAAATATTTTGAGATGTGCTTCTGTTTAATTGTGCATTCATAACATTCATTGAAAAACAGTAAAAGAAACAATAAATGAGCTGCACATTCTCGCCGACTTTGGACTTGACGTTCTATTGTTGTAGTAACAGAAATCTTCTTTGTGTAAAAATATCAATTTAAACTATATGGAAATTTAAAAGTATCTTGTGTTATTGCTTTTAATTATGAATCAGTTAAGGAAAAATGATCTTAAAAACTGATTGCTTTATACCGTCCATTGTATGGCGTTAAATTTAAGAAAGAATTCGAACTAATGAATTTAAAAGTTTTATTTTATATAATTTTTATTACAATTAAACCCATATTTTAATGACAGCTTTGGAGCAATATTGATTGACTTATGGAGAAAAGTTTTTGTCTAGAATACAAGTATGAAATAACCGCAACTATTAAACTGTCTTTAATGGCATAACTTTTTTAAACTGTTGAATATTTTATGAAAAAAAGTGTATGTTCTGCTTAAAAGTGAATCCTATTTTTCTTAACATTGTGTTTGGTCCTATTAGCGAAATACAAAATAAATTATAAAACTGTTTAATTGTAGAGTAGGAAACCAGAAATTTATTTGTCTTACTTCTGTAGACACGAGAAATTCACTTCCAGAATTTGCGCTATAGAATGATATATTTATGGTTTGTTGTGTAATTTATCGTTAAATTCTTATGGAACATTTCGATATTCGAATTTTTAATAAGTTTACGATTGATTTGAATTAATTTTTACCGGAAATGGCAATCGAGTTTAAAATTTATAAACCCAAATTTCAGGTAGTTATGAAAAATACCTTTTCTTTTGCACTGGAATAAACTGATATTGATGAAATCTACAAATCTGTTAGTGTAGTGATGATACTAAGATATTGCATATAATAATCTTATTTGATAAATAGAGAAATTTTACTAGTTAAGGAATTTTCTAAGCTGATTTAGAAACAGTTAATGATCTATAAAAATGTTTAGCTTCGGTAGTATCAAATAAAACTTGAGCCACGTGATTATAAAATACAAAATTTTCATTTGCTGAAAACTGCTTGCAAATAGATTTATATAAGTTAAATATTTCTCTTCACTATTTAAATGCAATTACTTATTTGTCACATAAACATGCAGCAACATGAATTTAAAATTTTTCATATATTTTTAAAATATTGTATTGCAGATTAAAATTGCTGATGGTGTAGTTGGTCCTGGTGTGCAAAATGACCATAGAATGGCAATTAAAACAAATTCTTCTGGGACTATTAATTCAAATCCAAATCAATTTGATAAAAAAAAAAATATATCGCAATATGTTCAACCCTAAGCATATTGAGTTCAGTTTCAGAATTATGATTTTTGTTAACAAAATAGATTGATATTTATTAGTGTGTAGAATAATTATAAGGACGTTTTAGCGTATTCTAGCCGAGATGGCACCTGTAAGGTTATCCCTCTGGTCCTTGGTTCAATAGTTCGTTGATTCATATCTCACCTTGGTCGTGAATGTTTGTAATTGTCCGAAATTTGCTTTAAACTGTAGGTCATGGTCTAAGTAAAACTTTCGTGTGCGAAAATTGAGCGTTGAGGCCAAATCAATAGATTTAAATTAGTGTAATGTATGGAATCTTAATATATTGAGTTAACTTATCGAATTTATTAAAGGAATCAATATCAATTACTTCACAACAAATTTAATGTTTTATTGCTAATTTGTGATTTTTATTGATCCCAATTAGCTGCCCGAGTTCGAATTTCCTTAAAGACATTTTTTTTACAAGCGTTTTTTAGATTCTTGCAAATGTGCAAAATAAATTTTAAAAAATGAAGAATAATTAAAAGTATTTATTTTGATAAGGAACCTAACGTTTTTACCTGAAGTAGAAATTATTTCTTTAAAATTAATGGTTTTATAAATGTTCTTTGCTTAAAGTGTTACTTAATGTGTGCTTAAAGTGTGCTTAAATGTAAAAATATCATTTATTTTTCTTCGTTATAAAATAATATATATAATGTTTGTATATATGTATTTATATGCATATATTCTAAGGTATCTTCAAGAAATCATATTTTGTACTTCATTTTTATTGATACGTCGCAATTTAGGGTAGCAAATGTTAAAGTTTTACAGCTGAATTTTACGAAGCTTACGACGTCACGTCTCAAGCCAGACTAGGCATTGCAGTTTAATTGTTCCAACTTTGCATTTTGATGAAGTCTGCGGCTTACATGTCTGTCAGGATGTATGCCTATTGTTTTCCTTAGCATTTTCCCGGGTTTTTATCCTTCAAGTTAGACTGTCTGTATCTTGAACCACATCCACCATAATGTTTCATAACATTCTTAAATACTGAGTTGCACGTCATTTCAATATTGTGTTGTAAAATATACTTTTGGAGTCGCTGTCTTTACTGTAGGGATATGAATATTTTCTGGGTATTAAGATATGCGTTTTAAAGATTGCCTTTTGAAATTACATTTAATACCCTTATTAAGCAAGTCGAAAGAGCGGTAATTAAATTTTAGTAATGTTGATAAAATTAGACTGTAAAACTAAGAACTTACCAATATTTGTTAAGTTTCCTTTATAAAAAATGTCAATTTTTCTACCATGTGAACTCTCAGAAATCTTGTCCCTCTCTATATCATATATATATATATTTAAAAAAATTTTTTTTATAGATTTTACAATTTTCGACAGTTTGAGAAGATAATAGATGAAACGATTAAAACGATTCACTGAAAATAAACCTGGAAACAAATTCTTTTACAGTAGCATATTTTAAATTACGAATGCCATAATTGATGCACCAAATAACAATTATTTTACGATTGCTTGTTACATAAAATAGCTTATTTTCAAAGTTTTTGTTTAATAGGATGGATTTTTCTTACTAATCTTCGATTAAAATTAGCAGTTATGCTTAAAGTGCATTTATTTATTTAAAATTTGGTGAGCAGCTCTAAACGTTCTCATCTAAGTAACCTTTAAATTCTTGCTGTTCATATAAATTGAATGATAAATCTAATATAATTATGTCTTAGAACCTCAATATGAATGCTACGATTTTTTTTGTCCTTCGTTGCATTCCGTATTTATCTGCCATCATTATTTTTCTATCTTCTATATGCATTCCATTAGATGCTATTTCCCAAACTGATGTTTATATAATATTAATTGTGCCCCAAAATCATTGAAATGTGTGATCCACTCTTCAATGGAAGCCGGATATTTATTTAAAATGAAGAATCATGCGATACACACATTATTTTGGAACCTTTTTTTTTTTTTCTGTCACAATGGTGGTTCCACAATTATCTGTACTTTCGCCATGCATCAGAGCTGATAGACAGGACGTTATTTGTGTGCATAACCTTTTAAATAATAAACTTTATTTGAAGCTGAATTTTTTACAATACATCTACAAAGAAATTAATACTCCACTGGATTTGCGTTGTTTTTATCAAATGCAAGTTATAAGTCCTGTTTGCTTTATGTACTTTAAACTGTACATTGTATACTCATTTTAAAATATATCTATTATTTTTGATAGTCTTATATAGTAAAATTTTCTCGAAAGCTCGCATCGGGTGATTAAAAGGAAGTAACAAAATACGAAACGGGAATTTTGTCTTGATGAAATAAATATTTCTGTGAAGTTATAAGCTATGCTAATATCGATAAAAGCTGTTGGAAACTTAAGTTTTTACTGTTATTATGAATATATAATTTGAATTTACTTCAGAAAACCGGTATATTTGTCTTTGCGTATAACTAACTACTTCCTCTTTTCTTCTAAAGTGTCGTATCAGAGCTTCGACTGTTGAATCCGATATTTGTTCATTGCCGCTCAATCTGCAATAGCATTGTTCCAATGGTTGTCTAGACCACCTGCGTGGGATATCTGGTTTCGAAAGGGTTATATACAATCTTATTCACACATCACGTCATTGTTACAATTATCCTTCTGATCGGTCAATAGATTGATCATCAACTCACCTTTTTAGCTTTGTTGTGTTGATCCACACTTTGATATGCTATGTATTTATCTGCATTTTTGTCTATATGCAGGTTCAGATTTTCTGTACTCCTTTTTAGTTTTTTTCAGAAGTAAAATTTTGGTTCATAAATGTAATTCCAAAATATGTATATGATTATTTAAAGTAATTATTTTTTAATTACTATTATGCTATCATACTTAATAAGAATGGTCGAAAATTCGTTTATCATTTTCTGTAAATGTGTCAAATTCAATTCTTGTCCTAAACAAGTCCTCAGTTATTTCATTTTTTTTTTTAAAGTGGTAATTTTTTTGTCGTATGTGTTTTCGAATAAGTATAAGATATGTTTAGTACGAATTTTACGTGCAACTTTGATTCTCCGTTTTTTCCATTCAAAATAATTGTAAGGGAGATAGATATCATTTGTTTATATAAAAACTGTTGAAGTTATTTTGTAATCACTTAATTGTTGATTAAAATAAAGTTTAAATTCTCTACTTAATGCATGAAAACTTTTTATGTATTTAATTTTATACCATTTAAAAAATTTTGCGAAGTTAATTTCTTTTCTTTTATTTATTTTTACCTTAATATCAAAGCTTCCATATCGTAATTAACACTTCAGAGCATTTTTGAGTTTAGAAAAGTTTAGTTATGTTGATATTAGTGTCATAAAGCAAAAGCTCCTTAATTTAATAGTTAAAATGTTGTCCTGTAGTACTCGAATGCATTATAGTCTATTTCTTTTAAGTCATGTAAAGGGTAACTATTTTAACACTTATCATGGAAACTATTTCTGTGGCCACAATTTAAATACTAATTATTATTCATACCACTTACACACTGACTTCATGCCATTTATTACTTGGGCAATTGATTGAAATAGCATGATTTTAATGCGCCAACTTAACATAACATCTTTGATGATGACCTTCAGTTCAACATTTCGTAGAATGAATATTTGCAGCACTAGTTCTTAAATCGTAAATAGATATCGAATCAACTTTCCAATTAAATATAAATTGCCTATATTTGGTTTGTCTCTCAACGACACCTTAAAAGAAATAATTGATTTTAAATAAAATACTCTGTGTACCGCATTTATATACCATAATAACATTATCTCTATAAATAAATGTTTCATGCTTATTCGGAAAAAAATACCATGAGGATTGCTTAGAAATCTGCATTTATTTACCAGCATGTACTGTTAAATTGAGCTTACAAAAGTCATTGAGATCTTAATGATGCTCTTATTTTGTACCTTCATTCATGTTTTGGTTGACCTTGTGTCTAATTTTAGAATTGCATTTATTCCCTGGCATTATCGCATTCATCTAATTCATTTCTTGTTTTCTATCTGCCATCTGGTCTGACTGACGGAGTCAGTCCAGATCAGTGAAGCTGTTGGTATCAATGCAGTCGAATATTGGAAATGGACAGTTATATATATCCACCAAGTCCAACCGAAGACGTGCTGAGCTAATGACTGCTCTTGCTGGCATTTAGTGCAAAGATGAAACCTCTTCCTACACCCAGAATGTGAGGCGTTTCAAGTGCCCACTGCATAGTTTACACAGACATGTGTTGATCTGCCTGTCACAAGCGAGAGAGATCGGGAAAAATCCTGGTTTTTTGCCTTTTTTACCAGTTGTGTGGGAGTGGTATTTACCATTTTTCTTTATTTTGGGCCTTTTGCCTCGAGAGTAGTTCTAAATTTGCGAGCCTTTGATGTGGAAGGGGGATAAAGAATGGTATTTGATTTATTTAGGTATATGAAAAATGGAGTTATGTTTTCGTGAGTAATATAAATTCAAAATTATATCTATTACATAAATATTTGTTAGTCCTTTTTATGACATAAACTGTCCATGATTTACACAAATTTAAATGCACTTCTAAGCTTTTCACCAGCAAGGTATTATGTTGTGTCATTATTCGTTATTTCATTAGATCCACATTTAAATTACCAAACAATTTATTTTTGCCCCCAAACTCATTCATCACTTCGAGCGAATGTTACGGTGATTGAAAAGTTAGTCGCTAATCACAGTAAAAGAAATTGGAAATATAATTTTGACCACATATTAAAAGTTGGAGGAAACAAAGAAAAACATAACTTTATCAGTATAATATGGTTATAGCTAATATTTACTGTACTTATGAATATTTACTGTACTTATGAATATTTACTGTACTTATGTACTTACTTTACTGTTCTTAATGAATTATAGAAGACTACCTACAAATGTACAAATGTTCTATAATTCATTATTATAACTTTTTTTTTTGGTTTAGTTTCGTGAGCTACAAGTCGTTACGGAACTTTTTTTTTATTTTGACTAATTTATTTGAGACAGTTAAGGTGTGTACTTTTATATTCCATGTAGTGAAACAAAGACATACTTGAAAAGTTTAATCCATCTCTTATACAATGCATATTGTCTATTTTGTTGATGTCTTGAGCGCATATATTTGAAGTTAAAAACTTCACGAGGCTTGAATGTTTATCACATACATCTGTTTTTCATGAATGTAAAAATTAATTTTTTCATTAGCTTAACAGTAAGTTTAAAAAAAATTTCTTTCGCAGTTCGTTCATGACTATTTTCTTGCATCGTTTGGCAATTTTTTTTTTAAATATTTATCTTCACTTTAATTCTATCAAGCATCCTATGTAGAATTTAGTGCTATGTTTTCTTTTTATATTAGAATGTGACATATGAATATATATGATGTAAAAAAGAAATGTGTGATAATAAGCTATAAAAAATTATTTTACTTTTTGTATGTGGACATATATTGTTTGTATTTACTTGTACATTTGGTATTCGCATGAACATAGTCTGCCTAATTAAAGAGTAACAAATGCATTACATATATTTTTTGTTTTAAACTTAAGCTATCACTTAAAACTTCCAGGCAACAATGATCAAGATTATTTATGCTTATTTTTTATCAATAGTATTTATACTGTTGAAACGTATCCTAGAATATCTGGAAATGCTTCTACTTATCTGTTAAGTTGTAAATTATATTGTATTATGTCATTCTTAAGCATATATTTGTCCAAAATTATTGCATGTTAAAAAATACTTAGGAAAAAAGCAATTCATAAAACTTAATAAAAGATACAAATATGAGAGAGAATAGAAATAAGCAAATGTTCTAAATAATATAATAATAAAAACACATTTCCTTGTGGTGTTGTAATCATGAATGCCCATGTATTGCGAGAACTCGCATGTTTTTACTGTTCTTTGAGAAATGTTTTGGAGAAATTATTGTCTAGTTAAGAATATGAGATCCATTCAGGTCTTCCGAGGATTTCTGAGCTATTGCGTTGACTGGAACTAAATGCTAGTTTAATCGCTGGCATTATAAATCGTATCAAGATGCATTGGTCCACTATTTGCTAACGAGATTTGTCCTTTGATCGAACATAAGTTACTTCACACTAAACCTGAGGTAGTTTTAATAAAATGCACAACGATGTTCTCCGGAAAATCACCATACTCTTTCAAAGATTATCACATTGTAACAAGGTTCCTGAAACAAAATCGGGTATTGTGTTAATTCATTTATTTCGATTCATAAAAAAAATGGCGACGAGTATATGCTGTGGCTTTTTACAACAAAAATCTTAGATATTAATTCATTGATAATTTGCAGTAGTATCTTGTTTGAGCGGTTATCTTTGTTGGTGATCGTGTTGACCTAATGTATATAAATATTGGTGCCAATTTTTTTTTTTTTTTTTTTTTGCACCACATTTGGATCGCATCACAGAAATTCCATTTACTTTTGGTACGATGTTACAGCAAGACAACGCCCTACGACCAATAGCACGAAAGACTCTTATCACTGGCCGGCAACTTCTTCACATTTGTTTTACGTCTTTTATTGCCAATACTTTTAATTCTTTACGAAAATTTACATATATTAAACATTAACTTGAATTAGTAACATTTGCATAATAGATGTCCCAGAGTTGAATTTAATGAAACTGTTTCTATCAAATGAAATTTTTATTTCATTTTAAGGATTATTTCATTATAGAAAACTTAATTGCTTAATTAAAAATTGTGGAAATCAGTTTTTGAGAGGAAAACTTTCAGTGCTATTTTGAAAACTTGCATCTATAACGCAGCTCCAAACTTCTATAGTCAAACCCCTCAGTAGCACACTTTTCTTTTCCCAGTAATTGTTAGGTAAAATCTAACATTGTTTAATCTTTAAGCATGATTTATTCAGTTGGATTTCTGTTTGTCATATGTGTAGAATGAAATAGATTTATTTTCTTCTATCTTTCAGCTAAACTCTTCAAGATGCAGGCCTGAAAAATGACATCCCTGAAAACTGAGTGCCGGAAGTTCTCGCCCAACATCTTCAACAAGAGCAAGTGCCAGAACTGCTTCCGAGGGAAGGATGCGCACTCCACGGAAGCGCTGGAGAGCAACCGCGTGAGTACTTTACCCATCTTCAGTAATGTAGCTGTGGAGTATATTCGGTGGAAGGTGTAAAGGAAAAAAACTGTGCATTGGGGGAAAAAGAGCGGTGTACCTTGACCTTGAGCGCCTCATTTAGCGATAACTCACTACCTAACAAAAGGACAATAGAAATTTATTTTTATTCGGATGATAGATTATTGGTATTTCTCTCTTTTCTTTGCAACGAATGCGAAAGGCTATTTTTTTTTTTTTTGAGAAGGAGTGAAAGCATTCTATTTATTTTTTTAAAAAAGAATCTAATTTATTTACAAAAAAAAAAATCTTTTCCTTTTTTTTGCCTTCTTTTTTTCTTGCGTTAGAAACACTAAATTCGTCATCAATAATATAGCTGTTTTGCGTTCCTTTTTGTAAAATCGCTTTCATCCCCCCCCCTTTTCCAAATTATCGTTAGATTAAAAATTTCTTTATCTCTAGTTCAGTTTTTGATAATAAGCGATCTTAAATGATTTTTATGAATTTTTAAAATTTCTCTATATTAATTACAAAAAAAAAAAATTCTGCTAAAGATTTAAAGAATTGTTTTTATCGCATTTGATTGCAATGAAAGCAATTATTTTTATTATTATTGTTATATTTGTTAATTTGTTTTTTTCATTTGGAAATAGGTTAAGGTCGTGTTTTAGTGAAAGTTATTTTTTTTATTGATATTTATTTATATTCTCTTAATAATGACTGAAAAGATACATCGTTTGGGGATAGAAAAAAAGATTTAAAGATTCTGACAGCTTTTGTGATTTTTCATTGATTTTGAACTCATCTTAATTAAAGTAAAAAGTTAAATTTTGAAAAAAAGAAAAGAAAAAGATTAAGTTTATTTGTTATACGAGTTTAAAGACAGCTTATTAGTTATCCTTATCTTATTAATGATTTATTATTTAATTGTTAAAATATCATATTAACTTACCCATTAGAAACCATAATTAGAAAGAAAAATATTTCTCGTAAAACTAGTTTTTTAAGATTTTTAATTCTTGCAATGCTCTATGCCCTTTACAAATTTGTAATTCAGAATTTGTCGCCATTTTCTCCCACTTTTAATGTAGCAGACAGTTTTAAAACTGATATTTTCTTTTCGTGTAACGTATAAATGTCTCTTCGCCTGCGAAGCATGACTATTTTGAAAGTAAGTGTCCTTGAAACTTCCCATTCACTCGGCAAATAAAAGAATTTCTTTAATTTATTTTTAAGATATCACCTACGTTTTTGGAATAATATTTATTATACGTGCGGAATTATTAGCAAATTTCGTCACTATGTTCGAGGATATCTTTCATATTGAATTTTTGCATCGATTGGAAGAAAAAAAAATGCAGATATCATTTATGAAAGTCAGAATAAGAGATTTAGATGGAAATAACGAATTTTTCTCTTATGCTGAATTCATCCGACTTCTTCAGTCATAAAGTTTTCGTGCTTTTACCGTTTTGTATTTGTTTATGTATATTCGAAACGATCAAATTATAAACTTCTCTTTTTAAGTTACCTAAAAGAAATAGTTTGTCCAAATTTGAATTTCTGTCTCCAAAGTGCCTCTATATATTGAGTTTTTGTGCCGCTTTTTCATGAAGTTTATCGTCTATTTAAGCTTTTCTCTACCCTTTTGTGATAGTAATCATCGAGCGGTATTACTAGAAATATATATATGCAATCTGTATTAAAGACTTTAGAAGGTAGCGAATTGAAAATCATAAAACACTGTAAATGCACACAAGGAGAAAAATCCTTATTTTCAATTAAACTTAACTTCCAAAATATTTAGTATGAGAATATTTTGTTGTTTATAGATATTTTTTTTCTTACAAGTTTTTTGATATAAGTGCATCTACAAAATATTAAGTCACTTTTCCTTGTTAAAGTAATTTTTGCTTATAATTTTGAAGCTTTCTTTAAAGATTTAATAAAGACAGCTGGGAGGGGGGTGTTCTTAATTCAATTATTTTAATAATAACTCTCATTAATGAATGTTTTGCCAGTGATTTCATCTATTTTTTTAAACTACCTTTATTCGTGTCTTTGATGCAAATTTGATTCGAATAAATAAAAGATTTCAATA
This sequence comes from Latrodectus elegans, assembly GCA_030067965.1. Classification (NCBI taxonomy): domain Eukaryota; kingdom Metazoa; phylum Arthropoda; class Arachnida; order Araneae; family Theridiidae; genus Latrodectus; species Latrodectus elegans. The sequence continues at coordinate 31,078,155 of CM057818.1, read as the reverse complement.
TTTGTGGATGATAAACACTTAATTTGTTCGTGCATCACGACTATCTTGCTTTTCCATGTCACGTTCTCTCTGGGAGTTCCGTAAATATCACACTATTTGTGTGATGCGCTTTTTACCCAATTCAAGTTTAACACGTATACCTTTGACAACTGCAGGTAAAATTTATATTTTGCCAAAAGACAAAGATAGTGAGGGTGTAAAAAAAAAAGTCACTGCAAATAAGATGATTAAAATCCTGATCGTCCTTGATTATTAAAACCGAAGGAAAGGATTTGTAGAATGTTTTAAGCTTTCAACTACCATGCACTTTAGTAGGTTGAGAATAGAAGAATGCTAACATTTGCCTCTTCATTGTGTAACAATGCTATTTAGTAATATTATCGAGCGATAAAAGATCGATTGATTGCTTAAGATTGTAGGAATAATCACTTCCTTAAGTGAAAGTAGCTTATTTACAGTTAGCTTTTTTTCATCCTCTATTTGATGGAGCATTAAGTCTCCTAATTACAATCATCATTCTTCTATTAGAGTCTCTACCGTTACATGTATGTCTTTATAATCCGAATCATGCACTGAATGGACTGCTCATGGACATGGAATGCACCTAATGTCATCTCTCTGCCGTTAAAACCTCCCCATTATGTCATTCTTTGTTTCTGCAGTTCATTTGGCTGTTAGCAGCTGTTCCAGCCCGCCAAATGACTTCCTCGATACGAAAGCCCAGAGTCATCGACCCATATAGTATCTCAATTATTAAAAAAATCCCTTTCTTTGTTAGTTTATTGTTCGTTTTCTCTTCTGTTTCGGCAGTGTGTCCAAAGGCTTACGGAAATGGGTCGTTGAACCCTTTCACTGCGCATAAAATTCTTTCCTCTGGCCGGTGTGCAGTTGGAATGCGTCCTATTGTGTCAATATTTGGGTTTGTACTATCGGTAACGGTGTTTTTCTTTCCATTTTTTTTATCTCTTCCTGCTGACAAAGATCGTAGAAGAGGGTAAATTCCTTCCTATGAAAGGTTATGTATATACATTGACGAGCGGAACTTCCTCTTGTCAATCGGTGGTCAGCTGTTTGTAATTTAAATATCTTCTGTACTGCGGAAGATCTGTTGTATGTTCAATGTGCTTGGGTTACGCGGATGGCATTTCATGATGGTTGATTTAGTAGACAGCTTTATGTATCCGTGAAAATACTCTTTTATTATTTTGTGGATTTTTTTAATAGCTTTTAATCAAATTGAACTGACTTTTAAACAGTTGTTCCGCACTAAATAAAAAAAGATATCACGGACATATCAGATTGCTTTCGTCTTCCTGGTCTTTTTGAAGTTTCCAAATTATGAGATAACCCTGCGTTTCGTTAATTTTTTTTTCTGATTTATGTGTGTAATAAATGCTATTTAAATATATTATTCTCTTGCGAAAACTTTTTGATTAAATTTATAATATTTTTGAATTTTTATATAGAAATTTTATGTAAAATCAGCCCTTGCGCACGTCGTTTTTTTATTCGGACTTATCAAAGTTTTCTCAGTATTAGTCGAAACTTAGACCAAAAAATATTATGAGTTTCTTAACATGAGATATTTTTTTTTAAAAAAAAGTAATCTATTTCATGTTTTTTGAATTGTATAACTTCAACATAAAGTGGAGTTCTGTGAATATGTGCTCATTCATTATTTTTTATTTATTAATTTTCTACTGCGTGTGTTCTGAGAAGTGAACAAAATTCAGAAGAACAATAACATCCCTACAATAATTTGAATTATAATCCATTACATTTGTCTCCATTAAAGTTCTATAAGTCAAACTTGATCTTGATTTATGTACTTAATTAAATATACTCTATATCAAAGTTTTTTTATTCATGAGCTATTATTTTGTTTTCAATTGCTTGTTTATGAGAATTGTGTAAGCATTGCTTTCAACTTACAAATACACTGAATTTAATTATTTAATACGTAATAGGAGTTTAACGTAATTTTACTAAAAATTAAAAAAAAGAAAACTTTTTGTATCAAAATGGAGAACAGCTTATTACTTTTTAAACGTTATTTAATTTTTTGTTTCAATAATTATGATGCGAAATTGTAACAATACTGCAACAGTGCTTATAGAGATAAAAATTGTCGTTAAATCTGTCATTTTCTATTATTTTAAAAAATAATATTGAATTAACGCAGTTGTAAGTTGTCGGTGGACTCACAAATCTGTGCATTCCGAGCTATCATTGTGAAATACTGTGCATTAAAACAATGTGAAGCCGGTTAAGTCGTTCATATGAACAGTACTTCAGTGAAATTCATAGTGGTTACCAAAATAAGTGTCACAATATGTTACCTTAGGTGTGGATATTTGAAATTGTTCAGAGTTCACTTTAAACAATCGGTTCCGATTGAATTAATCTTCATGTGAGGAAAATAGCTGCAGACTAAACCTTACGTGCATTAATTGCCTATAGAGATTGTTTTGGCCATCAATAGCAGTTGTTAAAGGTAATCCATATTGTGAACGTGACACCAAAAAAATCTGTATTTTCATCTTTCACTACATTTTTATCAATCCTTGAGAACTTCATTTATGTTGTTACCTTCTTGTATTGTTAATTCAAATATCTTTATCCACTAACGTCAATATTCCTCGCTTACTGCTTTGACAACCATAATTGGATCAAGTTGTTGTTTTTATATTATTCTTGCATACATATGCATTTTTATTATTTTTATACTTGCTTTCCGTTTTTTGCGCATCAGAAACCTGGGTATCAGATTATGTAAAGTAGCACCGTCTTTTAATGCTGATGCAGCGACGAACTATACACATATTATTTTTTTTGCTTTCGTCGCACAAATCCGGTCGCTGTCTATCTTTGATACATGCATCTTTTAGGGTTCTTTTGGAAATTTTATACTACCATATGCACATACGACGCTAGCCTTTAAGTGAAAAACAATTTTTTTTTTTTTGGTTGCTTATTTTGATTTATATTTGTCATTTAATTTTAAAAGTTTTACTTTGAAGTGTTTTTTTTTAATTTAATGTAAATAATGAAGGTTATTATTTCCGTGAAAATAGTGAATGTAGATTTCTGTATATTCGATTTCAAAGCAACAAATATGGAATTTTTATTTTTGATTTTTCTGGAATTCTACTTTAAATGACACCATACGTTTTACACGTAACTTAAGAGTTCGGTTGTAAATCTTTTATATGACATGTGATTTTCGCGTACGTATTCATGAAATTCAAAAGGATTTGTCAGTAATCTCGTCGTGGGGGGGGGGGAGATGACTGAAATTTTCAAAATTGTAACTTTCCGAATCTAATTAATTTGGGGTTTTTTTCATCTTTTCGCGTGTGAAAATGTACGTATTTTTTAAATCATGTTTTCACCGAATTGATCAATCTTCCATTATAGGAGTGGTTGAAATTATTTACCTTGAAGTTGATTTGCGAGGATCAACAGCATTTGGCATACAATCACTTATCTTTATTTCGTCACTAGTTATTGGTTAAAAAAATAAAATATGCTTAGTTTATGCAATAATTTTTGATGTAATACTAAACTGTGCTCTTTTAATATTTCAATATTTGAAGGAGAAAAAATTGTGACTTTACTTTTAAACTAAGGATGCAGAAATCATTAAGTTTGAAATTCCTAGTTCAACATGTATTCAGATTTCAAAGGCACATGACGATTTTCCTTCAAAATATTTGGTTCATTTTTTTTTTGTTTGTTTGAATAAATTTTTATATATTACAACTTTTTAGAACTTAATTGAAAAATGTATTTTTGTTTTTAAATTCTTCTGAGTTAAAAAATAAAATTAATGTCGCATCTTTTAAAAAAAAAATTGTTATTTTTATCATTAAAGATGTCAAAACTAAAGGAGAAGTGTAGTTATTATATTGTTCTTAAGCCTTAAAACACTATTTTATTTAATGATTAATATAAAATTATTAGAAAAATGTGCATAATTTTTTAAAGTATTGTGTAAGAAAAGCCTGTATTTTTTTTTTACATTTTATTTTTCATAAAATTTTTCCTTCCCTGTCTTCATTTTAAGTCAACAGATATATCACATTTTCGGTGAAATAAAGACAAAAACGGCAGAAACCACCTACTTTTTTAAAATTTGTTTTGTTATGTGATTCGATATCCCAATCTATTGATCAGTCTTAATTAAACAGTTATTGGAAAAACATAATGTTCGTAAATTATGTATATATATATTGATATATATATATATATATTGATATATATATATATTGATATATATATATATATTGATATATATATATGTATATATTGATATATATATATATATATATATATTGATATATATATTTTGTATATACTCCTTAAAAACTTTGATACGAAAATGCGTTTGATGAAAGTAAATGTTTTTTATGAAGTTATGTTTCGGTAGACAAAAGAAACAATTGATCGTTGATTTTTTTTTTTTTTTTTTTGCGGGACTGAAAATAAATATTTACGAATATACAAATGAACAAACACCCTTGCGACACAGGGACTTGCATTATTGTTAACTCTTTTTTTGATTTATCTGTAGAGATTTTTCTACCATAAAGTGTAAATTCTCCTTAAAAATCTTATTGAGATTCCTGAAGAAAAGTCATTATCTGATTCACCCAAACTTGAAACTGCAGCCTACCTCCATGAAAGAAATGAATTAATGAAATTCCCATCAAGCGCCAGTTTTAGCGTACCGAGCAATAACTTGAAACACCTGCAGTGCCTACTTTTTTTTATCCGCTTATGCTCATCTTCTGGGGATGGAAGATGCGGCAATGACATACTTACCTACATCTGAGAAGCATCATTAAGTGTTAGGTAACACCTGTGTGTGCGCGCGAAGATGCTTCAAGAGAGTGGGCCGTCTCGGCGGGGGTACTGGATGCGCGACAAGGCAATTAAAATCAAGAAAAATATGTTCGCAGTGGCTTTGCTCTTGTGTGTATTCCGGTTAATCTTTTATTTCGAAAAACTGGTTGCCGCTTCATTTTTCTTCGAGGAAATTCTTTTCGGTTATTCTCTTACTATTTCACTTCGTAACTTACCTTGCTAATGTCGAATTATCTGGTCTATATTGAAGTTCGTTTTCATCTTGTTCACCATTTTTTTTATTCGATAAAAATGTCTTTTTCATAAATCCAAAAGGGTTACATGAGATCCAATACTAGAAAAAAGTAATGTGCTTGGGGTGGTTTTTATAATAGAAAATTAATTGTTTTTTTTATATTTTCATAGATTAGTTTTTTTTTGTTTTTACATTGTAGTGGGTGAAGCTAGTGAAGACAATTATTCTCTTGTACTAGAGATGCGAATAACAATCGAAGAAATCGTGAATTGTAATAATAAATTAGTTTAACGTTTCTTAATAAAAATAGTGATTAATATTTTTAAGTAATATAATTTTGATTTTCGGTCCGCGACAAGTTCCGAAGTTAACAGAGTAGATGCTCAGTGTGAAGATGCTTGTATGCATAAATTATAGTATTAAAAACTGAGTCATAATTATCAACTTCCGTCAAATCGATATCAAAATTTCTTTACAAAATAATTTTTTGATAATTTTTGCAGTTTTATTGATTATTTACTTTTGTGTTGTTGGTTAATTTCGTCTTGGAAATATATGTATTAGCTTTTTTTTAAGTACGTATTTGATAAAAAAAAAAGTATGCTCAAACAAAATTAGGTTTTTAACAAAGTTTCTGAAAGGTAAATTAAAGTTATAAAAAATTATCTGAATACCATTTTGAACTAGAATTTATACTGTCTTACCATTTGTTGGATCGCAGGGTGATTTTCATTGATTGTGTTTCGATGTGATATAGCTCTATCAGTGGCAGTACTTTTATATCAGAATTCTAAAAATAAATTATGTTATCCTATCATGTTTCTTCAGAATGAAAATGAATATAATCGGTAGTAGAGTAAAATAAAACTGCAGTAGTCTTTTTGTAAATTTGAAGAATAGATGCTTGACCAATAAATATTGAAATTTGTCGTGAGATCTAGATCAGTGTCCTCCGCAAGTAGCTCGGAAGGTTTTTGCTCCTTTTCTGGAGATTCTGCTACAAAGCAGCGTTGCCCTCGTTGTAATAACGAGTTTTCTGTGCGCATTCATCTGCATTATCGTCCATTCACTTGATCAACTTTCTTCATATCTTCTGGTTAATTACACCCGATGGAGGAAAACAAATTAGAAGAGCCGCAACTGCCCCTCTCGGCGAAAAGACAGCATTTTCCAGATGCAGTAGCGAAGGAGAGGCAAGGGGAAAAAAAAAAAAATAAGTGGAGGGACTGTCAAGAGAGACACACAGAATGGACTAGCAATCTAAGCATTTGATACATACAGCGATTGATTAATTCTGGGGTGTGGCGCTCTGTCGGACATCAGAGATATTTCTGCTGACGAATGTTGATCAATCGGATAGGAAAAGATTCACCTGTGGGCTCGATATTTGCAGTTGTGGTGAGAAGCAGGCAGTTTTTTTTTTTTTTTTTCTCTCAATAGCCCGTATAGGAATAAAAATTATGTGCAGCATTTTTGGGTGTAAAATATTTGAACAATGTTGCATCGTTTTCTTTTCGGTATATATGAATGAATGAAAAACTGACGGTGAAAACATTTCTGAACAAAAGTAGAAAAAAAAATGTACTTTAAGCTTGCAATCAAGTTGTCATATTTATTAAAATCACTGCTTATGATATACTTTTATCTGAATGGAGAGACGATTAATGTGCATTGTGGAATTTATTTTGTTTTGTTATGTTTTTGTTGAAGCTTAAAGCTAGGATAGTTTCTTTTCATTTTGAACTTATTTAAATTTTACTTATAAATGTGAAAACTTTTATTTTGCTTTTTTAAACTATCAATATACATGTATAATATATTTAATTTTAAATAATTGATATATTGTGAAATATGATGTTATGAAATGGATGCGAAAAAAGTTTCGATTTTTCTACAATAATAGTTTAGGAAGCATAGATTTAAAATGTGTTCCTCCATTTTCTGATGTTTTTGTTGAAAATTTTTATTTTAAAGATTTTAATCTTCAGCGAAATTACAGGCTATTCTTCTACACAATATTACATTTGCTTTTAAAAAAAATACTATTATTTTTATTGTAGAAATGTCAATTCAACGTTATTGAATATCCATGAAAAGAAATGTTTAAAGTAAATTTTTTATATTAAATATTATATTTATGTAAATTTTGCTTTTAAATTTATAAATAAACTTAAAAAGGAATACTATAAAAAGAGTTCTACTTTTAGTAAAATTTTCTTTTTTAAAATAATCCAATATCCCTTTTTTTTTTTTTTTTTTTTTTTTTTTTTTTTTTTTAAATTCATTTGTCATGACTAACCATTCACAAGTGTTTTGCTACTGACCTAGTGATATATGAGACTTGTTACTTTTTTTCAACTACCTTGTCACGTGTCAAGGGCAGAATAAAATGGGGAGAAGAAGGAAAAAAAAAAAAAAAAAACAGTCAAACAATCCACGCTGACCGCACTATATATGTGGGATGAATCAAAAAAAGCAAAAGTAAAACCTGATCTTTTTTTATATAAAAGTCGCCAATTCTATTTTACGAATCGTTGTAAAAAAAAAAAAAAAAAATCACTTCCGAAGTTGTTCATTCTTATTTATTTGGACTCTTTTGTGTAGAAGTAGAGAAATGTTTTTTTTTTCCTCTCCCCTACAGACTGGTAGCCTTAAATAGGGTGTTGTTGAATGAAACTGAACATATTGTAAAAAAAAAAATTTTTTATCCTGTGGTGAATGAGATAATTCGTTATCCCCTTTTCACCGCTGCATTTTTGTGGGGTTGAGTGATGCGGAAGACGCGATGCTGCGGGAATATCCTTGTAGGTGTGGGAGGATGCTGGGCTTCCGTTCTTTTATTTAAATTGTACAAAGTTTTATTTTTTAAGTACGAAAAGTGTGGTTTATTGTATTGGAATGCTCACGTCTATTATGTTTTTCGAGCAGGATGAATTCGTATTTTATGTGGCTATATTCAAAATGATAGACTTGTTGCACCCGCATGTTTTTCTAGCTCAAAAGAGAGAGTTGTGAAATAACAGTTGAAAGGGAAGTACTATACATAAATGTTTTTTAACAGGAATGGCAATATTTTTACTTTTTGTATTGGTCGCATGTTCTTATTATTTTTTTATTGCATTGTATTCTTGGAAATGCATTTGATATAAAATATCAGTATTTTGGAAGCCATGCAGTTGTTTTAACTAGGTACTAACCATAACTTTGTCCTGAAAGTTGTTTTTAAAGTGAATGTTTTAGCAATTATATATAAATTAAAACTTTAATGCTGCATCTTTTTCTTTTGTAGGTCATTGATATTTTATTATTAGTATTATATAAAATCGGTTTTTTACCACGATGAAAAAAAAAATGCTATACTTACGTATTTCTTTATATCCAGTATTTTAGTGACACTTTTTGTTTATTCTGTGCTATATTATAAACAGAATGATTAGAGCGCTGGCCTTCAGCTCAAAAAATGGTAGTCTTGACTATATCAACTTTTGGGAATTTTTTTTGATGTCTAAGTGATATTAGGAAGCTACTTTAAAATCCTTTTTGAATTGCTTGTATAATGTATTTTGTTTTCATTTGTTGATGATTTAAGCTTTTATTGTATATTTTCCATGTGTGTATTTAAAAAAAAAAAAAAAGCATCTGGCTAAATATCTGCGTAAAGTAAATAATAAAAATTATGATAATATTATAAATGTTATGGATCTGTAAAAAATTTTCATACCTTTACCATGAAACCTCTAAATTTGTAAAAGGAAATAAAATTATAATGATTTTTAAATAAAAGAAGTGATGAGGCGTATATTTAATGATCATTTAATTAGTTAGTGGTTGAGGATGAAGTATAACCAGATGTTTCAGTGAAACATATGCTTCCTTTTAAAGGGCGATGAATGAGGATTTGCATTTACATACGGAAACTAAAACAATTTCCTTATGTTTCTGACACTTAATAGGGGGAGTATGATGATGAGAAAATGATGACGGGAAAATGAAAATCTATATTTAACTTCATCTGATTTTTTGCCAGTAACGATTTGATTATTTTTTCTAAGAGAAAGAAAAATAGCTATATCCTAGGAGTTTCAAAAAATGAAAATTCGTTATGAGTCTTAGGTTAGCACAAAGAAAAGTTCTGCCATGTGTCTCAAATACAAACTCGCCATTTTGGAAGCTGCGAATTTTTGTTATTCGATTTTACCTTGATTTTGCGCTTTTCCTCAAATGATACCTTGCTAAGAAGTGAACTGTAAACCGTATTTTAACTTAAGCTGTTGACGCGATTATAATTTTTTAAATTTTAGCTTATTTCTTTATTTTTTAGAAATTAAAAGCTGCTTTCCTTTTTTCAGATCGTTTGTTTCAGAAACAATCACTAATGACAATTAACTGCTAAAGTTCGAGTCGCAAAAATATCTTGCATGCAAACTACATTGTTTTCAATGATTCTTATGTAGAGATATTTATTTTCATCAGAACAGATATGTAATAATTTCTTCTTGTATTAATATATTTCTGGGGAAAGAGTTTCCTGTGTAAAATATTTTTATGTGAATTTAAAGGGAAAAAACCCTATTTATTTTTTTATATATTTAGCAAGTTTATTTGAATGCACATATAATTTTTTAAAAAACTTTTCTTTGTTAAATATTGGTCTGAAATATTTTAAGTATGTAATTTTTTTCTTACATGAATAGTTTAATGTAATCAATATAACATATTTTACGTTGTACGAACTTATAAATGTCTTTTTATGTTGCATTACGATTAATTCTCAATTTAATATGACTGAATTGAATTTTTAAAATCGACTATTCAATAGGTACCATATTAATATAGTAAATTGCGTGTTACACCGACCTCAATTATCTCATTTTGTTATATTGGTCAGTGTTATATTATGCAACTTGCCTTTATATACGATTCATTTTATTTATAACAGTAATTCGATATTAATGGAAGCTAAGTATCTGTTTATCCAATTTCACAAAACATTCGAGATTTTCGAAACTTCCTCCGACTGTATATCGTCGGTACCCCATTACGTTAACGGCTTCGTTGACGAGCTGCATTCTCTCGCGGGTGGCCCATCTGCTTTTGATGATTTGGTCAAAACTCGTGAGTGCACAGACCCTTTGTGACGAAAGATTGTTATGGTGAATTGTGAAGGGAGTTGGAACAAAAAACGAAAGTGTAATTCCCTGAAGTCACGAAATGGCCGGCTTATCTCATATAGAGCAGACATTTCGACGTGTTCGCTTTTTTTTTTTTTATTTTGCTGGAAATTGTATTATTAGAATTCATGCCGAGATGTTACTATATAACTCAGTAAGAAGAGCAAAAAGTTCTAGACTACTGGGTTTTCTCAGTTGACTTCTTGGCCCATCTCTTGTCTTTCGATGAGTTTTTTTTATTTATTTTATTTGTTTGTTTCAGAAATAGGTATTTTGTTCTCGGCTTTTGACTGCTAAATAATCTTTCCCGATCGATTTTCTTGGAATTTTTATTTTAAATCGTGCATTGAATAATAAAACTCAGTACACATTGTATTCGTATTGTCTTTGTGATTGGTTTATTTTGGATTGATCAGCTTAATTTTTTGATGCTAAATGATAAATCAGACTGAATAAATGTAACAAGTATTAAGCTCTAAATCATGGAATTAATGCAGTTCATGTTCTTACAAGTAAATATTCCTCCAGTTTGATTTGAGCAACTTGTTGTTACCTTTCAATTACATATAATTTATTAGCGGAGAAGCCACAATTCAAGTCGTGATATCAAAAACAGATGGGTCATCGGATACATATCGGTCAAGAGCAACATTTTTATTTATATTTATGTGTATTACTTTTATTAATTGGAATTTTTGTTTATGTAAAAAAATTGGTTTAGGCCATTTTTAAAGATAAATGCCAGGAATCCAATTGTTAATTTTTTTAATAATTAACTTGGTTTATATTTGCTACTTAATTGTCATATGTATGTTTGAACTTTCAAATTAGAATGGATTTAGAATCAAAATCCATCCTGGGAGCCTGGTGAATGGAAAGCCAAGAGAATTAACTGCTCATTTATCAATTCGACATTGTTATGGGGAAATTTCTATTACAATGAATTTTATAAAACTAGAATAAACAAGTTTATTTCTCCTTCAATTGCTTGTTCTTAAAAGATGGATCAAAAGATCAATTTTGTGTTATCTCAGTCTGCTTTTTAGTATAAATGAAATACTCAAAATCCACGAATTATAAAAAATATTAGAAGCTTTAATATTAAAAAAAAAGTTATAGTTGTTTCCTACTATTCATATCCTTAAATGCAGAATCGCAATATTTTAAAAGTACAGCTTAAAATTTCAAGTTAACGTAACAAGCTAAACTAAAATGTAGCGAGTTACTGAGACAGTTTTGACTTAATAAATGGCTCACAAGAATATAGAAGCTCTACACACACACCACAATATTTGAGTCATTTTTTTTTTATCAAAGTTCATAAAATTATATTTTATTAGTGTTTCTATTGTTTGTGTTATTATTAATGAAAGTGAGTTTGTGTATAAAATCAAAATAACTCTAGAAATTTTTCTTAAATTTCATTTGTGAATAACTTGTGAACTGTCATTTTTAGTTTTTTTTTTTCACACTCCTAAGTCCTCTTCCGTCAAGATTTTTAATACAATTTCAAGAACTTTTTTTTTAAATCGATTTTTTATTTATTGCTTGTAAATCCATAAGAAAGTTCAAATCTCATATTATAAAGGTGAGCGAACGAAATCACAGTAGTTCTGCGCACCTACTTGTCATTTATTTATTCATTTGAAATCGTGCCAGAAAGTTACAAATTTGCATGTTCATTTCAATCACACTTTGGGCACTTACTTTTTCATGTGGTCTAGTATTACATCGGAACTGATAAATTATACCGTATTCCATATGTGTGTTGGGAATGCAAGCCCTCCCAGATCTAATTGCCGTAATTTTCAATTCAATCAGACCTTGACCTTGGAATAATTTGTCTTATTCAAAAGGGTAGGACTTATTCTGAAAAACCTAATCCTTCCATCCCCCGGTAGTTTTGAAGTTTCTGCGTTTTAATTAGGTTGACCATTATGACAGTATTCCGCATCGCAACAGTTTAACAAGTTTTCCCGTCAACACTATTTGATCAATGATTTTAGCAGCGTCAGTAGGTGCTTTTTCTATATTTTTAATTGGCGTTTCTAACCTCTTATTACCCTGAGCCTTGTCGAACATGATGTTTCGCTTAACAATTATGTGTAGATAGTTTTCGCAACCGCAGATTTTCACTGAAAGCTGCTTATTATGCACAACCAATCATTTTTGAGCCCCGCCGTTCATTGAAACTGCTATTTAATTGTAAAATTACTTGCGTGTATTAGGAATAGATAAGTGGTTGGAATAAATAGCTTATATAGATGTCTTTCCTACACTTGCTTACCTTATTTTAACCTCAGCATTTAACAAGATTTAAATTTCGAATATATAATCATTAATAGCCATTTTATCATAAACGTTTTAATGACACAATATTTTTGTTATAATTTTATTTTCATTCTCTCTGCATGTATAAAGTGTGAGTAATTTTCATGTTTGGTAGCATTCAAACGTTGGGCAAATATTTGCTCATTAGATTTTTAAAAAAAATGTGTAATGGCATGTTAACGTAAAGAAACACTTTTTCTTCCTTTACTGTCAATTTCATTTTTTAACATTATGAAAGAGTTAAATATTCTTTTATGCTCAACCTCCGAGTACAGAAATTCTTAACATTTTTCTGTTTTTCGCTTTGAAGTATATTGTTTTCAAGCAAAAAATGTTAAATGGCTGCAAGTGTTGGATCGTAAAGTACTGAAGTAACTATATACAAAAATGAAAAACTGCTTAGTATGACACTGCTCTTCCAAAAAAAAAAAAAAAAAAAAAAAAAAAAAATAATCCTTGCGTCAATCGAAGTGTAAGGTCGATTTTTATGATTTTTCCCTTTTTTTGAAACATAAATGAATTCCTAGCATAGAGTTTTATTGACATACAACAGCCATAAATCACGTTTTTCGCTTTTATTTTGATGTAAAAAGATTTATTTTCTGTTTTTCTAATAAAATATTTCATTTGGAAAATCGGCATTTGAATGACAAACTAAATATTTGTTCAAGCTATTTAAAGAATTAGACAACATTTTCCCTTGTAGTTAAAATATTTAAAACAAAAATACTAATTTAATACATTTTAAAAATAATTTAATACATTTTAAAATGCCTGAAATAATTTTTATTATTTAAAAAATTTACTTTCCACTTGAATAAAATATAAAAATTGATATAGATTTTTAAAATACTTTTAAACATAATTGTTATACGATCTTTTTATTCACATTCAGTTTAATTTGCATTGTACAGTTTTAAGCAGATTTATGTATATATATATAAATTATTTCTATATATAGTTTTTAATTTGTGTCGATATTTTGTACTAGATATAATAATATGGGAACAATAAATGTAATTAATTACATACTATTATCAAAATATATTCCATATCGTTAAATAAAAGTATGTCCTTTTTTGACATTTACTTAATAATAAACTAATTTTTATTTTCTTTTATAAAACAAATTTCAAATTGTCTGTTAACGAAAGAAAATTGCAGTTTTTCCAGGTAGGTCTTTCCAGAGTCTGCAAAAAGTCCGGAGTAATATACAAAAATTTTCTTACCAAATAGCTTACAAAAAGTTTCATAATAACTTTTAGCATTACGTTTATAATCCTGTGAATTAACCATTAGGTTATTGAAGTATCTGCGGGGAACTGAGTATTTTAGCTTGAGATTAAGAATGCGCAGAGAACAAAATGTTTTTCTTATATTTATTTCTATATTTCAATCCAATCGCTTTCAAAAGCTTAACTTGATGGTGGGTTGTTGATTGGATCACCGCAAAGAATCATTACTTATTAAATTGACATTCCATTAGATCTAAGGAAATTGTTGAAGGTTATAAGTGATTACACCAGGTTGAAGAAATGGAATAATAAGTGAATCGTTCCTAGACTTCTGTTAATACGATGGTTGGTATTTATTTTTCTGGTAGTTTGAAACAGCTTTTACTAATCGATTTTGGCTGTTATCTTCCTTTTCACTTTATTAAGGCATTTGATTTATTTTTTTTTTTATCTGTGCACATTTCTGTAATTTACAATTTAATTAAGTTTTGATTTATTATTTCAGTGTCTCTTTGATGTTTTTCTGTAGCGATTGAATTCAAGTATTGGTTGCGAGTTTTGCGTAATTATTTTCCATTCAAAGAGCTTTATTGATATTTAATAAGTAATGATAAAATTAATCGAGGAATAAAATGTTTTATAGAAATCAGCAATTTGGCTGATTGAATTTATATAGTTGTTTAAGTAAAAAAAACGAACAGGATTTGATATTCTTGCGTGTAACTGGTTGCCTTCATTAACAAAGCATCTGTCCTTAAGGCTGATTTTTTTACGTGGCGCATTTTGAAACTTCGTTTTTTGAATTTCCTTAGTGTTAAACGTTTAAATTTATGTAAAATGCTAATAATAAAAGCAAATATTGCACTCTTCAATTTCTTCTTCATTGAAATAATCTAGTGTTTTAATTTGTCATGTTTGGTCAGAGTAGAGTTTATAACACGTTATATATATGCTGGTGAAACAATTTTAAATCAATTAGCTATTTTTAATATAAATTCAGTTCATTGTAAAGAATATTTCAAACTATTTTAACTCAATAGTTAAAATAGTACGTAGAATTTAAATAAAATTATTTAAAATTTTTATTACAGTTAAATAATGCTTACGGTCAATTTTACATATATATTCTGCCAATTAAGAAATATGTTATAAAGGAATATTCAGATAAAATACTATGTAATTATTTTTCTAGTGTGTGAAGATTAGAATATTTCCTAAGAGTTTTATAAGCGTATTTATCTTAAAACTATACGTTTTTATATGGATGGATTTATATATTGGGTATAATCATAGTGAATCGTTTATGTATATAAATGCCAGACATTTGAATATCAACTTTATTCACAGTGACCTACATATGTTATTTACTGGAGGGGGAAATTACGGAAAATCTGTCTCTAGATTTTTTTCTCAATATCGAATTTGAGTGTATTCAATACGATTCAAAAAATGGAAATACATAAATTTGCTTTCTGTTAATTTCTGTGGTAAAAAGGTTTTTCAAAAATTGAAATTTTAGATTTTGAAAGCATGTTTCACTACGTTTTTTTTTAAATAAAGTTATTGTTAACGAGAAAAATAATTGTCATATTAACTAATAGATGTTTTTTTTTATTATTGTTAATATTTTTCAGTCAAAATCAAAACTTCCATCGTTGTATTTAATTTTTCCATTTATTATTGTTTTTTTTTCTTTTTCTTTTTTTTTTTTACACAAGTTATTTAATGTACTAAAACTATCACACACGTTTCTCTGTCGTGGTATGGGTTTATCGATTTCAACAAAATCTTTAAAATCTTCGAATTTGGCTAGTGTAATTATTGTTTTGTGTAGTGAATCTATGGCATTCATTTTTAAAGAGTAAATAAAAAAAAATGTTATAGAGAGAAAGATAGAAGTAAAAATGAAAAATAAAATATCAAGAAGAAGCTTGAGTTGTTACTTTCTCATTATCATGCCCGAAAGCTAATGACTCTACAGTTCTCTACTTCGACCGGTTCTCTTTTTCGCTTAAAAAATTTTTTTTTTTTTTTCCTCCTCTTGAGTATCACAATTGAACACTCTAGGTTGTGACTCCTTGGTGAACTTTGTGGAGATTTAATAGCTGTGAATTCTCTTTTGCCACGTGCTAGTCTTAATTTCATTTATTTCTCGGCGGGAAGTGTTTTTGGCTACTAAATCTTCTCTGAAGAACACGTGTTCCACTGAATAGTTTTCGAATAATTTTTTTAAATTTAAAGCTATCAAATTTTAATTATTCGTAAAAAGTTTATTTTTTAAAATTAGTTTTAGAAATGAAGAATTAATGTTTTTATTTGCTTCGAGGTAACTGATGTTTATTTTTAGGTGAATTTACTAGTCTTAAATTCCAGAGTAAAGGATTTACCCTTTGCGGAAAATACTGCTAATAAAAATAGGTGCATTTAGTCTCAAAATATTTAATTTTAATCTTAAATTACTTCTAAATTATTTGACAAAGTTAATACGAGGGTTGCTATTTATATTTCTGGCCTTGGCAACAGTAAGTGTTGCTAGGCGACCGAAGACGATTTTAATCGAAAGTTTGATATTTTTAAACATAAATTCAGCAGACGATTTACCATTATAGCTTTATTTGTGTTGTTGACAGTAAATTGAAAAGTTCTTCTCTGTCAAAAAATGGAATTGAATCGTGAACATTTTCGTGCCATGAGTGAACATTTACGTGCCATCTTGAGGTTCCTTACTTCAAAATTTCGTCTCGCTACTTTGAGATGGATATGAAAACGGACGTCATTTTTAGAATAATTACCTTTCCATTACAATTGAAAATTATTTTATGTACCATTAAGATTGAAATTTAGGAATTGATCATCATTAAAAAGCTTACAAAAGGTGATAAATAGTTATTGCTAATTGTTATTTAAATGAGTTACTCTTTTATGAATAACTGAGAAGAAACATATTTTTCCTGTAATGACGCTTTTTATAATCATATCGACAATAAAATATGATCAAGGATTTACTAAGTAATGTGCTGTTTCGGAATAATTTTCCGCTTAAATTCCACAAATAATAATTTTTGTGATATTAAATTTTTCCAATGAACAATTCGATTTTTTTTATATTTTTCTTATCTTAATTGAGATTTACTATGTAGTGTCACTTTAATAAAGTTTTGTGATGGTATACCGAATATAGCTTTAAATTAATAGTTGTTTAAACTAAAAAATTTATCATGTTGCATTAGTCGTGCATTTATGGTTGGTATAATTGTAAAAACGTATTATTCGTACATGCCTATTTTTTTACTTTAATCCTTTTTTAAATTTTAACTATTAAAATGCACTCATAATTTAAAATTTCTAATATTTTTTATATATATAGAAGTTATTCGCGAATTTAAAATTCAATGTGTAATAAGATTGAAGATATAGTAAAACTAGTTGTAAGCAACAAATATGTATATGACTACACAATTATGGTTTTATAAAATATCTTTTTTTTTATTCTACTTTTTATTGAATTCAATTATTTAAAAAATTTAAAGTGTATTTTATACATTATATATATAAATTCATATATTACATTATTATTACTATAAAATCTTCATTTTTTTTTCTTTACTTAGCTAAAATTAGAAGAGTATGATGTAAAACAAAATCTACTTTCAGTGTCAGATTTTTCAACCAATCAGTTGATTTATGAACTGTTGCAATTGATGTTTCCGACCGCTTTTTCATAACAATGAAGTAGAAAAACGATAATTAACTACCACTTGTTTGCTATTAGTATCTATTCAATACCATTTTACTGTCATTGCATTATAACAATTTCTATTGATTCATAAATGTAACCTAATTATCTTTACCCGTGGCCTTTCCATTTACTTAAGATTACCATTTCTCGGTTAGTCAACAGTTTGGGAACAATTTGTTTGTTAGGCAATCAAATAGCTGTACTCGGAATGTTTGTATAGAAGTCGTAAATGATCAATGGACCCGGCTTTACTTTGCTCTTTCTATGCTAAATCGTAGTGTGACACGCGAATTTGGAAAGTTCTTAATGACTATTTGTTTTAAGAATATATATATATATATATATATATATATATAATTGGACGTTACTAAAGTTTTGGCGAAGTAGCTTGGGCAACGCGCGATCTGTTATGGTTCGCATTTTTTTTTTTATTCACAATTTTGTAATTCTGTTTGCATTGTTAAGAAAATGACTTGAATATAAATATAAAAAAGGTCTTGAATATAAATATTTAGCATTTTATGTTTTTAGAAAAATGTATGCTTTAATTAAATTATATTTTCAATAAAAGACTTAAATAGTTTTTTATTTCGTGAATTCGTAAAGAACAATATTATATTTATAATTTTAAAGTAAGCTTATATTATAATTTTTTAAACATGTATGAATCAGTTAGCAAACAGCAATCACCATTTTCATATTCGACTGAGTGTTATAATTCGTCTAGATTGAATTAGTGGATTTTTTTTAAATCTATTCTCAGTTTTTGAATATTATATATAAAATTTAATAATGTAGATTCTTTTATAGTTAAGCCTTCCAAGAATTCCTTATATTATAAATACGTTTGTAAATAAATATTATATTGGCGATAGCATATTCATTTCTCTTAATAAATTGAAATTAAGAAATTTCGTGAGAAATTATTAAAAATTCAATTTTCTTTCGTGATATTTTTGTTCGAGTCAAGTGAAAAATACTATCTTTATTCTAAACATTATCTTTAACTATTTCAGTTATTTCATGATCTTACAAAACAACTCTTACGTACCTTTGAAGGTCAATGCGTGATTCGGATAGTAATTGGACAAGTCATTCGGTGATCACTAATTCTCAACTTGCTGTGTTGATTTGATCATGGAAATTGATTTATATTTTTATAATGTTTCTGCTTTTACGTAACATAATTCGTTTCATATCTGTAATTTCTACGGTCTCCTGTTAAATTATATGAATAAGAATCATATCATTCATATTCAATAGAAATTCTGAGGTATTCATGCTCATATTTTCGATTAGTAACTGCAGTCAGCTGTAAGCGATCTTTTCGATTTTATCCAAGTGCAGAGACCATGTCTCTTCTACACTTGCACCTAAAATCTGAGTCGCGTGTATATCAACAGCAGGTGTGGTTGTTACGAAATGTTACAACCACACATCCGTCTCTTGCGAAAATGGTGGTTGTGTCATCACCACGATCAGCTGAGTTCATAAAAACTCTTTGCTTCACTTTGATCATGCAATTTGGTAATCGACAGTAAGGGATTGTGACAGAATGATTTTTTTTTTATACTTATATTTCTCTGGTTTTTTTTTTTTTTAATTATTTTTAAGGTATTAAATATTGTATTAAATTATATATTTTTTTAAATAAAATTCTATGAATTTTAGTGATTATAGTGCTATGAATTTATGTCACATCATATTGAAACGGCGTTATAAATCCGATTTGTCGACGAATTTGCTGCCTGCCTTCATATCACATTCTTAGATCGGCAGCAAACAAGGCGAAAGTTCACTATCCAGTGTCTGAGAATAATGTCGAATTTTGTTTATAAAATGATTTCTTATACAAGGGCCAAAGAATCGGTTTCAGAAGCTGTTTTCCATTGATTCAAGCCATTAACACATGGTCAATAGAACCGCAGAAAAAGCAAAATGAAAAAGACCAAACATTCACTTTATGGTTAATTTAAATCGGTAAGGACGATTTTAATTCTTAAAAATTTCATTAATTAATGGAAATCTAAATTAATAATTGCTTATATATGTGTGTGTGTAGGGGGCGTATTCGTTTTTCCGTATCCTGTAATTTGTACTTTTTTATTGTATATAAGGCTCCTTTTAACAAATGTATGAATTACACCACCACTGTTGTGGAATTCCAAAATGTACATTACCAAATATGGTTAAGGAATGTCGAACTGACCGACGATGTCATCTAGCGCCACTTTTCTTAACGAATGAATAACCAGTGTTCTGTATCATTCTGAGGGGGTCAAGTTCTTTCGAGACTTTTCTCGTTGAGCTCTCCTATCGAGCGAACGTGCTACAGATGTCGTGTTTGATCGTCACACCAAGAAATTGTTCATTAACAATAAAAAGTTATTCTGGAAAATCTACCTATTTAATCATCTTTAAATTCGCAACGACATAATAAATTGTTGATAGTAATAATTTTTTTTTAAATTTGGTTCAAATTACACGAAAGACAAAGAATATAAATTAAAACATTAAAAAATAAAGTTTCTTTGTTATTGTCCACAGAGGCTACTAATTTGTTGTGCTGCAGCCGAAATCGAAATTGCACAATCTTGGATAGCGAATTCCTCTTGCGAAGGAACATTTACTAGGCGCCAGAGACTCCGCCCAATTAAGAAACCCATCTTCGTTGCGTTGTGACATGGATGCCATCGATTGCCTCCAGGGGTGCCTCGATGCCGCGTGTAATTATATCGATGGCCCGAGAGGTTCCTTTCATGCTGACCTTAGTGAGTGTCAGCATGAAGGTTGGGCCCCTGTGCCGAATAATTACTCGCGAGCCCCGCCCACTCATCTATCTGTGTTAGGGCCCTTACTTCTCCCGTGAGTGGTTATTATTTCATTTCGCCCCGTGCTTGATTTCGCTTTCCTGGAATTTACAGTCCAAGAATCTTCTGGAATTTTTTCCGTGGAAAACCTTAAAAAGAGATGCTTTTTCCAAACACTTAACGAACTAATTGAGATTTTTATATCTGGGTGCGTAGAAGAAAGCTTTAGTTCAAAAACTTCTTTGCAACCTAATCTTTTGCAGTTGCAAAGTTTATTTTTGCATTCATTTATTTACATTCAATGAAGATTTCAAGATGCCTTTATAATTGAAATTTTAATAATTTTTTTAAACCTTTTGCTAGTGCTTATCAAATTTTCTTAATTGACAGATTCGCTAAATTACTATTTTTACCAAATTTTTATGTATTTGTTTAAATAAAGGCAGGATAAAAACCGATAAAAACTAATAGAACAGAGAAATTATGAATTAATAAATGTAAAAGAAAAGTTGTTCTATATTTAATGCTCTTCATTTTTGTTTTGTCAACTAATAACAGTAAAAAATTTAATGGTACACTTGTAAAAGTAAAATTAATTTTAATATTCCTTTTATAATTGTTATGTGTGTCAAATAAAAGTAAAAGAGGTACTATATATATATATATATATATATATATATATATATATATATATATATATATATATATATTGTGTGGTGCACTTTATGAGTACTTTCAGAGAGATTGATGTTATATATTTTACCTTTAATAGAAATTATTTTACTCTAAATTATAATAGTTTTGGCATTAACTAAAACGTTTGATTCGCTTGTGATTACTTATGTCTAAAATTAAGGATTGTATTTACTACATGAACATATGCATAGTTTAGCAAATAAAAATTAAAGTATCATATATTTGATTTCTTAATAAATTTGACAGGAATTTTTTATTTTTCTACCATAGACATTTTATATTTTTATTTATGATAATCTATATATTAAAGTATTTTATACTAACTAGATTTTCCAATTTCAGTTATTTATAATTTTTTATTGACTCAAATTCGCATTCAATTGATATGAGTGTGACTATGTTAATCTGAAAATTATTTTTTAAATCCATTTATGTCTGAAATTGCTTAGAAAAATATTATATTGAACTATTTTGTACTGTTGAACTAATGTCGTTTTTCCGTTGTGAAGTTGTATTATTATTATTTTTTTTTTTTTGGTCACCATTGCGGAGAAAAATGACAACTATAATAAGAAGCATATTTTAATTGCAGTGAATTTTTTTTTCGATGAAATTTTGGTCAAAAATTTAAATACGGTTCTGTTCTGTACCAGAAGGAAACATTTCATGGAGCAGGAAACATTTCTATACCAATAAACTTGGCTTCTCAGTCCAGCACGTGTGAGGAAGTTTCGTTTTCATTCTTTGTATCAGTATTTGTTTCCGCCTCCTCACTTCATTTCTTTCTCTTTGCAAACGATTTCTTCTTGAGTTCACGCATTCTGGTAGGCTAATTAGATTCGAGTGCACCTTTGGAGATTATTAAATGCTAACCAGGAAGTATACAGATGTTGGAAACCCTTTCTGTTTGATGCGATAATTAGACTGAGTTTTTTGTGTTTTGATTATCGGATATTTCTCGCACTCTGTTCTTCTAAACAAATTAGTAGAAGAATTGCATGATTTTTTTTTTCTATCTTTTCGTAGGTAATTACCTGTAGCAGGGTCCAGAAGTATTTGTTTTTAAGTTGTTTTGAGACCATCAAACTCTTCGTTATTCTTCCAGGTTGTAAAATGATTAAAGTTTAAAATGTTATGACTTTAATTATTTTATTATGATTTATTAATGTTCTCTTGTGCTTGTATTTAATAGCTGCTTTGAATTGTAAAAAAATAAATGAGCCATTGTATCTTGCATATTTAATCGAATTATAAGTATATTTTATTTCGATATAATTTAGCCTTTTAAAATTGGACGGAAAGACGAATAGTTTTAAAAAAATAATTCATAAAATATTGACATGGTTTACAATTACGTTATTTTCGGTAAGCATTTTTTGCCACTTTTTTTTAAACTTAATAATATTTCTTTGGTGACATCTTAACAATATAAAATGATAAAGAAACACATTTGATGCGGGGGGGGGCATTCGTTTTACAAAAAGAAACCAGGAAATTTTTCGAATCCTCATTGGAAGCTTACTGAACAAAAAAAGAAGTATTACCTTCATATCAGTAAATACAATACCAGAAGTAAATCTTAGTTCCTTCTTGGAGCTCGCGACCATGATTACAGATAACACACCACAGCGTATATATGTATACTTATTCATTTCAGTCTGAAAACTTACTTAATTTGTATTTTAATTTCATAGTCATTGAACGTGAAATTTTTGTGAATAACTCAGCAATGATAGGAAAATTATGATATAATTTAAAACAAAAAATGTTTTCTTTCATATATGCATTTTAATTTTTTTTTGTCATTTAGACTTCCAAAACAATTTGATATTCCTCATCACTCAAAAGTTCTTGGTATGGACTAGCATTATATTTGCTAAAAAGAAATGCATTTTGAGACTTATGATTTTGTTGCAAATTGTTGATTATAGGATGAATTTCTCTGTGTAACCAAAACATATCTATATGCCTTTACCTAGAAGGAGGTTAAATGCAAAAAAATGTTTATTTTTGTTAAACTTCCATGAATTAGAGCTTTACTATTTAAGGAACACTAACATTCTAATGTTTTTGGAAATTTGTCTATGCCTGCAGCGGAAATTCAGTGCAAATGTAGAAATTTCATTTAAAGGAATATTTTAATGTCTATGTTATATATTTTCTTTGCTTATCTCGCTTAGTTTATCGGAATTGAAATTTTTAAACTGGCATTTATGGAAATTTTTTTTATTCTATTTTATGTTAAATTTTCAGTAATTATACTTCCTTTTAACCATAGTCTTTTGTAAACATTTCTCTTCCCTTATTAAGTAATCATGAAATCAATGTGAAAAGTATTGTAATTTTATTTGTGTTGTTGTGCTAGTGTGGTTTTTCTTTGAAAGATATGCGAAATGACTTGCAGCGCGAATGTCGTTTTCTCTGAATTGTTTAGATTTGCTCTATCCGCAGTGCTTTGTTTGGAAAATAGACAAAACTTAGCTTTAACTTCTGTTAAAAGCAGAATCAATTTTTCACGTCTGTTTATCTATATCGGCCTGTTGACTGTGCATATTTTTTTTATGTCTTGATATTTCCATATTACGGTAATTCCAGCAACACCTGTTTATGTTTTGCATCAGTTGGAAGTCCCAAGGTTTCGGGTTGCTCAATAAGGCGGAATGCTACTGTTAATTGGTTATTTTATTTTGCCTGTTGCTGCGATTATTTCTCTTCCCTTCCGCGTTGGAGGGTTTACCAATGGTTTGGACCGAAGCCCGTGGGATGGGAGAGTAACGAAACTCATGTGGGCACCCATCTCACAAAGGCGTAATTACATACAGACGTATTAATGAGTATCCGTTAGAAATTGGAAAGTAATGAGTTAACCATGAAAAGCTCACGATTGTTGTGAGAGAGTGCAAGGTTTGCCATTGATTTCACTTATTGTGTTCGCGGCTAATGTCACCTTGAATTTCAATAATGAGCATTTGTTTTGCAAAAGATGCATGTTGTGGATTGCGCAACAAGCACTATTATTGTTGTGTAAAAATGACAGTTTGTTGTTGGAAATGTGAATTTTTAATTATCTTGAATTCGATAAATATTCTGTTTCCTTTAAATTCTAATTTTCAAAGAAAGTTTTTTTTTCCCGTTGTTTCTACATTTAATGTATAATAAATATTTCAATAATTATAAATTGAAATATTATAAATATAAATATATAATAATTATAAATATTTCAATGATTATAAATTGAAATATTTATATTTGAAAATTCTCTTTGAAAATTTAGTATTATACTTTTGAAAGTTTCATATTCGATGCATGTCTCTCTCGAAATACGAAGCCGTAGCCGAATGGTTAGCGCTCTTGCCTTCGGTTCAACAGTTTGTGGGTTCGAATCCCACCTTGGGCATGGATGTTTGTAGTGGTTCGGAATCCAATTTAAGCCGTAGATCCCGGTCTAATTAGCCCTCGTGTGCAAAAAATGACCGTTGAGCGACAAACAAACTATAAATACTAAAGATGAATATATTCCTTATATTTATCGGTTGTAGATAATTGTAAAATATTCAGGATTTTTTGCTTACTTTATATATGAACACTGGGCCATAATTCTGTTGAATTATTATGTATGCATCCAAAAAATTGACCGACAGAATTGATATTAATATTAAATAATATTTTATATTAATATCAATTCTGTGTATATAAAATACAGAATTGATATTATTCTGTAAGCATATAAAGTTACCATTGCATATTTTTCAACAAACACATTCCGCATCATTTGTCTATAAATTACTAAATGGCAATTTTAACCAATTTCGTTACAAATTTAAAATTGGGGTATATTAAGTTGGTCGCTATCAGAATGCTGAAAATATAAATAGTTATAAAATAGTGGGTAACAAAAATGATTATATTAATATTTAAGTATAAAAGAATTTTTTAATTAAAAATTTTTAAATTAAATTTTCTCTTCCTCTTTACCTAAACTGTTATTTCTCTCTTTTTACAATTAATATTACAATATCAATCATAATAACATTATCTTGTAATCAAATCCCTTAAATGTCATTTTTATCGCATGTGCATGTAATAACAGTTTTGTTTAATTTATATACTTTGATTTAAATGTTTAAAGATTAAAATTGTTATCTTATTCTCTTACTTGCCTAGTAAAATTGATAAATAAATTCGACAGTAAATATAAAACTTCGTTCAGGTTAAATTTTTTTAAATTTCTGAAATCATTTTAATATATTTTTCAACTAATTTGTACTTGAATGAAATTTTCGACTTAAATATTCTAATTAATGATCGATTTTTTTTGACTAAAACTTATTTGTGTTGTAAAAAAAAAAAAAAAAAAAAAAAAAAAAAGCTTCTAATAATTCAGCATTAATAAAGTAAATTATTGTATTGATGTACCTCAATTTGGATTGTATTCGATGTGAGAAATTTAGTCTGCGAATGCTCTTCACATCGTGCCATTTAACAGGCATTTGACAGATGATCTGCCATGCTTTTTCCGATGACGCGTAGAAATTCGTCATTGAAGGTGTGTTCGCCAGATGTTAACTGCCTATATTGCATTTTCTCCACGCTCCTACTTTTTGAGGCATTGTTTGCTTAGTGTGCAGTTGGGATTTATTGGTGTCTAGTCGGCGTGCCTGTTGTCGGTGGAAAGTTAAATAACATTCGACTTTATCTTAGGTGCGATAAAAATGTCTTACTGTGCTTTTGGCAACAAAATAACCATCGAAATGTTGCCCATTCTGATTTTTTCTTCTCCTTTGCAGTTTTTAAGTGCAGAATATTAAGAGAGTTAAAGTTGTGTATTTAATAGAGATGGAGTCTATCAATCATTAAAAATCACGTGTTTTAATTTAAGTCGTGTACATCATCAAATATTCTTCTATCAGACAGTTTTTGACATAAATAACTATTTTCTCTTTCAATTTCTCCTGTTCTGCGCAAATCTACTTAAGTTCTCACTATCAATTCTCGATTCAATTAAAAATGTATCATTATTAATATTCTTTAGCGAATATTTAACGTGATCGAAAATTCGTCAATCTAAATGATAGTAATTGCGGACCTTAAATGAAAAAATTATAAAATATTTTAAATTATACAAAATCATCAGCATTCCAATTTGTTACTAATCAGTGTCCTCGCATACTAAAATACTTCTTATGACTCTTACGTACACTTAACTATATTCATCAAAAAATTTCGTACAGATTTTGTTTATTTTTGTTGCATTTTTAGTATTAATATGTAATATTCAATGAATGTATGCTTTTAGATTTTTTCGAAAACAAGAGGAAACATGCCTAATGTTTTCTAATAAGCATGTTTCCATTATAAATATATCCTTCATTTTTCTAATGTAATGATGGTTTGTTATTAATACACGCAAAAAGTATTGTTATTTTTAAATCTATTCATAGTTATTGAGGATTCTTGATGTTTGGGATGTTAAATAGTGATTACAAGCAAGAAATGTGTGTTTTTTTCACACTGAAAAATTGCTTTATAAAAACAAGATAGTATAATTGTTAATTGCTGAAGTTTATCAGTTCTTTTAGCTCAGTTTCAGTAAATCGTTTCATTCTTTTATACGTCTAACAAAAACGTCTCATTGAAGATTGAATTATATAGAAATACAGTTTTTATATTTTTCTTATGTATATGTATTAATAGTAGAAAGTAGTGAATATTTCATTAACTGTAGAAATTCCCAACTTTTATAGTTATTTGGGTGTGAAAATAAGCGACATATATACTCATACTATTTTATATTCACAGAACACAGCAAAAAAAAAAAGTGACCCACATTTTGTTACATTTTTCTTCGATGACTTAAATTTCTCTACTTTTATATAGTTGGCAAATCCAGGCTAAACTGTCCCACGTAGTTTTTCCTTGTGTAGTATGCTACTCCCTTTTTTGCTTTCATGAATTAAGGTGCGTAGTATCGATAATTCCATTCTCGTGTTGGAGAAATTAAATGCAAATAGCTCGGTGTGATAAAAGATTTGTAAGCGATTCGTATACTTTGCGTGACTTTCGGATATAAAGGTCGCCGTGACTCATTGGAATGGGGCTTTCATTGGCAAGTTGTAAAGAAATCTTTTAAATTTTTCTTTGGCTTGCGGTATGTCATCTTACTGTTTCCATTTCTTGATTTATACAACCAGTTCGCTCCCACAGAAGTAGATGCAGTTGGTTTGGTTGTTTTTTTTTTCCGTGATTTTTCTTACAATTGAGAAAACTTTCCTTGAAATTAAAGTAAACATGCTGAATAATAAACCGCTTTTTTTTGCACCATTCTTTTATGGACTGGAATAGTTTATACCGTGAATTTGAAACAAACTGTATTTATTGTGAATAGATTGATAGTTTATGGTGAAGTACCGTTATTATTTACTCTTATTGTATGAATTATATTTCTTTGTGGGAAAACAGTTTCAAGTAGATAACGAGAGAACATCCTGAATGAATTATTGTGCAAGAGATGTACTGTTAAACTGCTAATTAAAATTGCATAACATTTAAAAATAAATTTATTTTAGTATTTACACTACTTTTTTTTCGAATCGAAAAGTCTCAGATTCGGTGCTGGCCAAGTTGCTGAGTTACTTTTCTTGCGTGTATATGCATCGATATTTGAAAATTATTCTCAAAAAGCAATAAATACTCTGGTAATCGTCTGTCGCTAAGCTTTTTAATGTCATGTTTTTACCACGATTTCATTTATCGATATTGATGATTATTAACAGGAAATTGTGTCAACTATCTTAAGAAAAACGCTATTTGCTATTTTATATTTTTCATCTTTGTGTGACTTGAGTAATTATTTTACGTTGTCAAATTAGAATAAAAAAAAACAGCTTTTCAAAATTAGATAATTTATCCAACTACTATTTATGCTTTATTTACTTGGAAAGAATAATTTTGTCTTTTATTTTTGAATTTTTAGTGTGGAAAAAAAAAGTTAAATGAAGAAATCTTTTAGCGAAATGGGACTATCGAAGAAGGAATCTTTTTCTCACGCTATTAGCATGTAAATGTCTGGGAGAAAAATCATACGTTTTATTTTTCTGAAAGGCCAGTTTTCTTTTGTGATGGCTAAGTTTACATTGCGTGTTTTCTTCTCGGAATGAATGGGGGGGGGGGAGGAGAGGCAACTGCTCGGAGAACATCTTGAACGTTTAACCGACATAGAGGACAATACCTTGTGAACCGAGCTGTGTGAGTAAAATATACCCACCTACTGAAACGCGGCACCTTTTTCCGAAAGGCTGAAGAAACCCAGCCGCTCTGAAGCATGGAGCGCTAGATTTTTCTCTTCTTCGGCTTTTTCTCCCACCATTTGCGTTCTTTCGCGGAGTTAATATGTTTTTTTTTTAAATATATATATTCCCTTTTACTCGCAAGCATGCTTTGGACATATGCGTGCGTGTGCAAGTCCAAATCGGGTCAATGTTTTTGAATAGGGACTTTCAAAGGGTTAACTCATAAAGTATGCTGTCTCATGCATTGGACAGGTGCTCTTTTTTGTTTTACGATTACTCTTGTCTCCGTAATATACTGGCCGTCTGGATTTCGATTTCTTTAGGTTTGACTTGGTTACTCGTTAACCTATTGTGGTGGATAGTTATTTGTTTAAAGCTATTGCCGAGCATTTTATTTATTTCATGAGAATAGATATTTATTGTGGTTATACTTACCGTCTATACTTGGATATGGGGGTAAAACAATTGGATGCATTCGAAAAATTGTCTCAACACTTCAGGAAGAGACGTGAACATTTATATTTTGACTTCTTGTGGCTAGTTACATGGAATAGCTTTTGCCATGTTTTTTTTTCCTTGTTTTTTGCTCTGTTATTTTTCATTTTTATATTTATTAAGGTTTTACTTGTTATTATTTACACGGAGCAGATGCTCCTTTTTTTTTTTGATGAATATTTGATTTACGAATTTTCATGATTTTACTAAATAATCGTCCCTAACGTTCGTTGTTCCAGAGACAGAATGATAATTTAAATTCCATTTTATGAACTAAAATTTTGAAACTTCTTTTTTTTGTAAATTCATTTTCATACATTTTTCTCTTTGTGAATCATAAATTACTTTTTGGGAACTCATTTTCATTTTCCTTTCGCTTATATGTATTTTTTATTTATTTTTTTGTTTTTTATTTTATGATTGAAAAAGCTAGAAGAACAATTTCATTGAATTGTTTAGTAGAATTGTTGATTAGTTTAACATCCACAATCCTTCCAATTGTGAATGTTAAACTAATCCTCGATTTAAAAAAAATATTCATTCTACACATTTTCTTCGCATTTAATCTTATTCCGTCTGGTCATGCATCTGAGAATAATCAATTACTTCAAGTGCAAATATCGCGAAGTACATTTAGAAGGCGAGTGATCATGGCTTTGAATCGCTTAAAGAAGTTGGCAAGGTACTCCTTAATTTATGACTGTAGTAATGTGTCGTGTAAAACGATATCTAGATTATTTTGACATAAGACACTTTTTTTACCATTATAACTGAAGAAAGCCATGATCATACATACCTGACGACTTGAATAAAAAAAGCACTTCTCATTCATGAACTTCGATAAAGAAACTCACTTCTGCCCGAATTGAATGTGGATTCCAACGAAAGAACTTTCAGGTGATTAAATGATTAAGAACACGATGAGTAAGAATGGTAAAGAACTTTCAAATATCAAACAAATAGAGAATGAGTGGTGCGGCGAACGTCGAAAAACAGATGAATGGCTAACAAGACATTCATCTGTTTGCCAACTTAGATGAATGGCTAAAAAATGTGGCTTTAATGTCGTTTTGAAATATAAAATAATTGCCTACTTTTTGATTTTTCATCAAAAATTTGAAAGTAAGAATTGTTTTTAAATAGGAATTTTGTTTTGCATATATTTTTGCAGTGGTAACTTATTTTTTTGGTTTTACGGAACTATTTTGACAGTACCAATTCATGAAAATGAACGTCTACTGTAATATTGTTTGTTGAATATTTCCATTGTATGTTATTCATTAATCTAGAAAACTGTAAATATGAGAGAGTTTCTTTGAAGGAAAAAAAAAAGAATATTTGATGAAATTTTTATGTAGTTGAATTGTGTTAAAACTTATAGTAATATCGAATAATAAAATGATTAAGAAATATTGTTTTCATGGAGGAAAAACTTTCTAAATATATATATATATAATTTTTTAAAAATTGATTGGAAAAAAATTAATCTCTGTCCGATTTATAAGAGTAAAAACAACATTCAATTATGAAATTTCCCGTAAATGCACCGCGTTTTCTTCAATGCTTGAATTTTTATTATTGTTTTCTTTTGATATCATTTTTCCGTAGCACAATAATCTGATAAAAAAATTAAATGGTCTCCTTTTCCTTTTTATTAAATTCTTTTTTAAACACTGGAGATATAAAATAGTTGTTTTCAAATACGAGCGGTCATTCAACTCCATCACAAATTTAACATATTTTAGAACTTGATATTTGTTACCTGTGTCGGGAAATTTGGTGAGAGGCAACTTATTGAAAATGTGACACTTCCCGATTATAAATTCTGACGGCGGAAGTGCGTACCATTTAAAAAAATATACAGGTCTTAAGATAAAAAAAATTATGTTCTATATATACTCACCTTACTTAAACGATTAAAATATAATTATTATCTTTAATACCTAAACAGCATAAATAATAATGTAGAGTGAGAGAAAAAAAAAATTTAAGCTCTGTCAAAAGTATGGTACTTTAAATCCATAAATGCTTCATTTTTAGTACAAGATACTTAGCTGAGAAAATTTTTTAAATTCATATGCTCTATAATTCCCTGAAAGTTACCTAGATAACCGTCTTTCATAAAGCTAGTGCACAAATATTTATCTTTCGTAGTTTAGTAGTAACTGGAATTGAAACCATGTCCTTCTACTCCAAAGAGCACCATCCTACGGTTTAAGTTATTGACCATTAACTGTAGTAAGCATTTGTGATGCAAAGAGAAAGCCTAATTTGCTTTAAAATGTCCCGACTCATTCACTATATTTATTCTGTGATTTCAATTATTAAAAACAGAGGAGAAATGTGATTTGTTGTTCTGAACTAACGCATTTTTAACTGTAAAAATTGGGAGTAAATGTTAACTTTGACTTAACTAAGAAAATAATCTATGTGGATCGCAATATTCGTAATTTGTAATAATAAAATAATTAAATTGAGTAGGTAATTAATTAACCATCACACTTTTTGGTGACTGAAGTAATGGTTTTTTTTAAGTTATTTGTGTATGAAAATTTTGCTTTTATAATTATATTATGAAGGGTACAAAAATAATCAAATAAAATTATGAGGTCCGTAATAAATTAGCGGTGGATAATGGAGGCATATGACTTTAGAAATTCTACTACAGTATAGGAAATTTCAACCAGTGGGCTGCATATATATATATAGTCGATTCTTCTATATATTTTTCCATCTATAGACTATTTTACTAATATGATTTTGTATTTTCCATTATTTTTATTGCCGTATATTCAGTATTGGATTATGCGAATATCGAGATTTGTGATCTGTTTTAATTTCTTTTGCCTATGAATTGCAGCATGGTCTTTCGTAGAAAAAAAAGTTTTTGACCTATTCTTTATAGAACATACTTCAATGTTTATGTGGTAATTTAAATATCCTCTTGCCGAATTTATGCGATCTAACGTTAACAGAAGGCAAAAGTCCGTCAAGTAAAATTGCACATAATTATTTTATACAAATATTTTACTGAGTCTTGGCTTTCCAAGTTATCTTTCAAACAAAAAAAAGTAAGATTTAGCTTGAATAATATTAAAAATGTGTTCCCCGTGATTTATTTAATCTATTGTATTATTTCGCGAAAGATATGAGAAATCAAGAAGCCGCGTTGGTATACTTTATAAATCGAGATGTTTTCTTCCAGATTCAGAAGAAGAGATGAGAGCTGAACTTTCTGCAACATGCCGCGCCATGAATTCAAATGCTACAATGCCATGAATATTTCATGGATTCCATGCGGTTAAATTAGTGCTTGCTCGGAGAACTAGGAAAATACTAAACTTCACGTACCCTGTACTTAAGAAATGTTTTGATGGTATTTTCCCCTACCACTGTTTCTTTATTATTTTCATGATTAACGTTTATTTTCGTTTGGCTATCTTCCCGTTTCGATCCAACTTGTTTTTATTTTCCCCTTTTACTCCTTTAATTCTTTACTATAATCGTAAGAGTTTACTCGCAATTTTTTTCTTTCATCAAGGTCACCGTGAATCTCCGCAGGAAATTTCCTTTTCTGTGGTGATCCCCCCCCTCCCATCGTGGTTTCGCCACTTTTAAGTATTTCAGCAACTCGTGAATCTGGGCGTTGAAATGAGTGCAGCATGCACACTGCAGAGATTATTGAGGTGAATGCATCTTCCTTGTTTTGTCAATGCTGATGATAACCAGATTGAAGTAATTTTCTAAAATTATGTTTTCTCTTTAAATGTAAGGTGTAGATAGTAGTTATTAACCTTCATCTTCTCTGATTCCACGACTTAAAGAACGTATATTTAATGATGTAATACATTCCATTTATGGATGTAATTGAGTTATGCTGTCAAAAGCCTCTCTATAATAGATTTAGTTGTATGCATATCTTTTCCTATTGTATATCATTTTGATTGGAAAAATTAGTTTTTATTATATTCATATTTTCTGGAAATAAAAATGAAAACGTTACTTTAAAACAATATTGATGATCATATTTATTTATAGAAAGGAAATTATTAAATATGAATTTATACTAAAAAAATTATAAAAAAAAAGATTAACACACATATATAAAATAAAATGCGTCAAATGTTTACTAAATTTTCAGTTCAATAACTTCTTAAGCTTTAGTTTAAAATGCAACAAAAGACGTAGCAATATTTCTCCATATAAACTTTTGCTTAGTTTTTTCTTGAATAATTTCATTTTCCAAAGATCGTTAACATGAACGCATGCGAGCGAGAAATATTTTCTCCAGTAGCTCTGTTTTTAAAAATAAATGAAAGAACTAATTGGCTATTTAAAACCACGCTCCACGCCCATAATCTATAATAACAGATAATAATGGTAATAATAATCTAATCTAAAAATGCGTTATCGGATGAATAATCTTGAACTTTTTCATTTAAAGAAATATGATTTTGTCTCCTTTCTTTCCAAGAACTTGGAAAGGTTATTTGAGTTCTTTATTTAAATAATTTCTAAATACTCTTAATAAAAATGAATGTGATTCTTATATCTGTTCTTGATGATACGATGGAAATTTCCGCATATATATGTTTTTTGATGTTTTGAATAGCTATATGAGCAAAAATTATTTTTTAAGAACCGCTTTCAGATCACTTCATACGCTTTGAAGGCTTATCATAAAGTACAATTTTTTTCATTTTTAATTTTTCGAATGAATTTATTGAAATAAAGTCAACAAATATTTTTCATCAAATATATTGTTGGTTGTTGTCTACTCATAATTTGTACAGAATGACTTTCTCAGTTATTTGAGTAATTTTTTTCTTTTCTCATTGCTCGATTGCTGTTATTTCAATGTTACTACTGCTTTGTGGTCCTGATGAAAGAGCTAATATTTTATTATAACAAAGCAATGTAATATAATATATGTAGCTTTTGTCTCTTATATAACTCTTTGAATTGAAATCTGAATAAATTTATGCATGCAATATTTATATTTGCTATATATATATATATATATATATATATATATATATATATATATATATATAATATATATATATTAATATATATATATATATATATATATATATATATATATATATATATATGTAATATATATATGTGTATATATATATATGTGTATATATATGTATATATGTGTATATATATGTATATATGTGTATATATGTATATATATATATATGTGTATATATGTATATATATGTATATATATGTATATATATATATATATATATATATACACACACACACACATATATAGCGTTTTATGCATGAAAGTGTTCTCCAATAAAATTTTGTAACGGATTTTCAATAAAATATCTTAAATATGCTATCCATATAAAATTACGGTAGTTTCTCTTTTATCTGCTCAAAATATAGAATTTTCTTTGATTGAACTACATGCGGAGTTGATTTTTTCTTATCATTTTCTTATTATTCTGTGTTATTATATTACTTTTTAAAATAGTAGTACTACCTTTTGCTGTTTATTCTGGTATAAAATGATGGCCAGAATTTCTCTGACACATTCTCTTTCAAAAGCCAAAATATCGACTTCTCTAGTTCTTTCGATATTATTTTTATACTTCCAATTATATAATACATGAATTTTACTTCTGAATTTTCTAAATTTTTTCGCAGTGGTATTGATCTTATGTTTTCAATGAATTAAATATCCATCTTATTAAATATAATATAGTGTTATTGATTCTATTGTGTGTAATGTAAATAATTACACATTCTATTTTAACTAATGCAGCATTATGCTTTATTACTAATAATTTACTTACATACGGAGATTTACGTTCTTGAGTTTGATATTTACTTGCAGTTGGACTGTGCATTTGAGAAGCCGTCATGCTACATATGCAATATTTTATGCTGCCGAGTATTCCAGTTTAGTTTTATATACAAAGAAAACTATTATTTCAGAAAAGATATACATACAAACACACATTTTTTCATATATATATATATATATATAATGTAGGAGGATTTTTTGTTTTAACATTTTTAAATTAAGAAAGTTATATATTTATGGAGGAAATAAAAAACAGAATTCCTAATTGTTGTAGATCCATTTATTCTGCTCAAGTGGAGAAATAATTGATGTAATCGCATTAAAATATTGCAATTAATTAATTAGTGTATCGAATTAACCTTGAATTATAATTGGGCTGTGACCTCCTACACTTTCAAATCTAAGAAATGTTCCGCTAATTCTAGAAATAAACCTGTAGGAAGAAATTAATTTGATTCCTTATTTTCACATTAAAATTTTTTTTTTTTTTTTTTTGAAGGTGAATTCTGTATTTCAAATATATTGCGAAGCCTTATTCAACTCTCATATATATTTGGGAAAAAAAAAATCGATTAATAATGAATATGTTTTTTTTTATTTTTTTAAATGTGAAAAGCTATTAAATGATTATTTCTATCTTGAATTCTCTTATAGAAATAATCTTTTTTAATTCGTTATATTCATGAATTATTAGCTCAATTTTTTAATCCCCTTGCTGTTTTTTATAATTTGTGTTTTGTTCATTTATTTAATTATAAGTAATTCTTTGTAATATCATATATAATACAATTATACATTTATTACGCAAATTATTTTTGCAAACTAATGAATTTTTATAATGTTCAATTCCATCAAACTTTTATTGAAAAATCAAGAAAATGTATGTTACTGTTGGAAAAGTTTTTACTTTACATCATTTTCTAAGTTTTGGCTTTTTAACTGGGCATTTTTTAAATGTATTTCTTTTTAGGAAAGAGTGTAAGAAACTGTTGATTTTTAAAATAAAAAAATAATAATTTTTATTCTTTAATATGGCAAAACAAATTTATTTTTTCACTGTGTAGAAATGCTGAAATGATCCTATAAAAAAACTATTTCAAAATTGTGCTTATTTTTCTTTGTAGTGTTCTTTTTTAGCTCAATACTTAGCTAGATAAAATCTACAAATGTGCGACATTTGGTATGAAAGGAGAGAATATTTTCATGGATGGGCCTCCACAAATAATGCTAATATTTTCTGTGAAAAACTTGTTGACATAGTCCCATCGGAATATCCGAAGCATACTTTGCTGTCACACACATTTCAAGACTTGGTGCCAGGTCTGACAGTCTTGTGATAAGCGTGCTACGATCTGAAAAGGAACTTTAGAGTGTCCGCATCCTCAAATTTCATTACTCTCCTATTATCTACCTTTTTTTTTTTTGTTTGTTTTTGAAGACTGCAATATCGCGATTCGGAGACATTCTGCATGATGGATTGTTTCGATTGATCAGGTATCTGAAAGGAGTTCCTGTTTTTTTTTTTTTTTTTTTTTTTTTTTTTTTTGTTTTTCCTCGATAAGACAGTAGTGTCTACTTATTTCTTTTGATAACCTTTTCTTTTGCTTCCTCAATTATAAGTTTGCTGTTTTTAACAGCTTGTCTTCCATTGTAGTATTTGTTTGTACTTTCGAGAATTTATTTATCTAATGGAGAAATTCCGGTTTGTTTTCTTGAGACGTCGTTTTTCAGAAACGTCGCCAATCGTATCACTGTTGTACTGTGGAAAATGTTGGAAAGAGATATGCAAAATACTTTTCTTTTCCGTTTACTTGTTTATAGGCATTTCATTTTAAGAAGATTTGTGAAACCTGTTTCTAAAAAATTCTATGTTTATTTTATTTGATTAATTTTTATTCGATTGGCTGTAACAATAATTTGGATATCAAATATTTATAGAGAAAATTGAACAAGTCAATTTGATGTCCTTTATGAAATTCTTTATTATTATTTTTATTCCTAGATTGGATAAATATTGATGAAAATACTGTAATATACGATATATTTTTTGTGCACTTTCTCAAAATTGTGTTATCAGTCTCTATTTTAAAAATTTGTAGGGATTATAATTTTTTTTTAAAATTTTTAGAAATGTTTAATATTTTTCAATCCTTTTTTTAACTTTTCTCACGCTCTCCTTAGTTACAGGAATATCAACATTTTATGCAATTTGGAGGAAAAACACTAATGTATAATCTCGATTAAGATTTTATCTTGTGTGATAATGTTTCACATTCATTGAGGAGTGTTGACGAAAATTGTAGTTTTTTTGAATAGTGTCTTCAATTTCTGGAAATATAATTTAAATTTGGTCTACTGATTAATTTTAGTATATTCTTTAATTTTTTTCTGTTTAAAATATCACTTAAATACTGTACATTTCTATAAAATAAAAATATAAAAGGAACTTTCATTATATGTAGTTGTATGTTATACATGCAAGTAACATATTTTTATTTAAATTTCTATTAAATATACCTCAGTAATTTCTCAAATATAAAAAACTGAAGAGGAGAGTTGTTGGGCAAAATGTTTTCACAAATTATCAAATAAAATCATATTTTTATTTATTTATTTTTTTGAGGAAAAGGGAAATAAGAATTAGTTCAAAATTGTTATTATTTCCAGAAACATTTATAATATTATTTTTATTAACTTATTATTTTTTTTAAATTTATAATATTTTGAAATATGTAAGTGTATTCAATTGTATTTCTTTAAGAGAAATGATATACAATTTCTTTTTATATCACAAAATGTAATATTTACCATTTGGTGATCAGAAACTTTTTATATTTATTTTACTCCAATCAACAAATTAATGATAGAAAAATATTATGAAACATATCACCTTATTTCACATTCACATTTCATATCTTTTTTTAAGCCAGTTAGTAAAATAAAATATATATGTATATACATATACAGTATATAAATAATTCAATTAGCCTACTTAAAACATAAATTAGGTTGACGGAATTGAAATTAGCCTGTGTTTGAAACAAAATATTGTTTTCATTCAATGTTTCAAACACGATTTTTACCCACTTCCAATCATTTCTACGTGTCACTTAACTTTTATTCGTAATCCACAATTATCTACAAATCTGACTTCAATTTTATCTATCGTTAGCAGCAAATTAATACTACATGTATGGCATGATTTTTTGTGTTGTAGTTTATCCTGTTGGCTTACTTCATTCTTTTCCTTTAAATATTTTCAACCCTTTTCCAATCATTTTAATTTTTTCTATTTCTTTTCTTTTTTTTTTTTCCAAATGATAATCGTGACCCATATCTGGAGGTGGTGCTCTCGGCTTCGTTTTCATTTCTCAACTCTTAAGCCATTGCAGGCAGAAACCATTTATAGTGCCTTGTCTCTCAGATTTTGATGGATGATATGAGGATGGTGGCGTTTTTCAGTTACAGTATTGAAGTTTTTCTCTCCCCCTCGCCACCTTATGCATAATGAACATACACGCTTTGGCGAGCCGTGCGAAGGCTGAATTATGTCATTAGGGCAGTGATCGCCAACATTTACCTCACTGGGTGGTCAATTGTCCCGAAGTAGTTGAGGAGTTTAATTTTAGTACTGGATTGGGAAGAGGTGATTGCAGCACATCAATGTCGCTTTAATCGGGAATGCGAAATTAAAATAACCGTCGTCTGGAAAAGAGGACATTGTTACAATTATGTATACATTTTTTATCACGTGAGTTGATATTGTGTCTGGGTCCTTAACCCCTTTGCTCGGCTCGTGTCAACCGCTGAAGATTCTTGAGAAGGCCAAGGAGAAAGTCAGAATGTCTGCGAAAGCATTTTCATTGACCATTATCAAGCTATTAATGTTCTTTTTTTTTTAATTCAGAAAATATTTGTATTTTCCTTATAAAAAAATAGTTTTCTTTTATATATCTTTGTATTTTTCAACTACCAAAGTAAATAAGCAAAAAAACGTTCCTTTTGTGTATCTTTTATTGCGCAAAGATACATATCTTCGTCACAGTATTGCGAGTGGCTTTCTTAAATTAATAACCATTCTTATTTTTATAAAATTTGAAAATTAAATTCGATGAAGATTAAAATGTTATATTTATTTTTAATAAATGATTGCGGATATTCTTTTAAAAGTGTACTAT
This sequence comes from Latrodectus elegans, assembly GCA_030067965.1. Lineage (NCBI taxonomy): Eukaryota > Metazoa > Arthropoda > Arachnida > Araneae > Theridiidae > Latrodectus > Latrodectus elegans. The sequence goes on along the minus strand of CM057818.1, from coordinate 31,039,283 downwards.
AGATCATCTTCTGTTCTTTTTAGAATGAGCTGTAACTGGTAATAATCTTTTTATCTGTTCATTTATTTCACTTACATAACATAATGAAAGTAATAAAAAAATTTGTAATTATATGCGTACAAAAACACTAATAAATTTACTATTAGAGAATATTTTTCCAAAACACGTAATACTTTTTTAATGATAATTATTCATTCTGGACGATAATTTTTTTTTTATCTCGTACCGATAGAAAATAATCCGAAAGCAATTTATTTGTACTTTTGCTATTGTACATAATTCGATGAAAAATCAACAACCAATTGAAAATTTTTATTTTGTATGCCACTTGCTTAAGAACGAAAATATTAAAAATCACAATTTTCATTTCAGTATTTTTAGTACTTAAGACTTATAGGAAAAAAAAAGTTGCGGAAGAGGGTCGGGGGGAGGAAATCTCTCGAAATCCCTTTCAAAACAAATAAGCATCGTTGTTTCATTGAATAGAGATTTCTTCAACCGACCACGATGAGATATTAAAACGAAATAAAAACGGATAGTTATGGCCTCTCCTTTCTTTGAATGGCGATTCAGCTGTCTCTTTTGAGCGTGATTTAAAACCTGGCTCTGTCTCAAGAAGCGGTACACGGTGGCAAGTTCGTGTAAATCACTTTCTTCCACCGTGCAACCAAGGGCTTATTATCGAAGCATATCTCTTGGCTCATTCTCTCCCCACACCCCTTCTACTTTTTCTCTTTCATTATTTGACATTGCATAACTGAAGTAATAGATTGCTCCGTTTCGATTCGGCCGCTTGGCCGTCTGTGGCAGTATTACTCTCGCTCCGTTTCCCTGAGGTTGGTTAACATATTTTATCTTTGGAAGATTATTTTTCCTTTCCGCTTATTAAAGTTAAAAACTTTTAAGTTATTAGACTGTTATACGCGCGATTGACATGGAGGCTTTTGTTGCTTTTTTTAGATTCAAAAGTTTAGAGGGTCGTGTTTGTATTTAGTTAATTTTTTTTCAAGAATTCTTGTGACTGTCAGGCAAGTGACAAGCTGTTATTGGTTTTTGAATTCGTGAAGTCTTTTAGCAACACTCAACTGATTGCACTATCAGCAAACTTGAGCTGATTCATATATATATATATATATATATATATATATATATATATATATATATATATATATATATATATATATATATATATATATATATATATATATATTTTGAAAATTTCTTTAATTGAGAATTCTTTTTGCTTTTCGGCCAATTTTGACTACCTGTAATAATGATCAATAAAATAGAAAAAGTCATCTTTGAGAATACAGACGAAAAAAATGTTAGATTTGTTATGATACTTATAAAATTTCTTTCATAAGATTTATCTTTTGAAATTTAACTAGGCGTGAAATTTTTAAAGTTATCAATTTAATTATTCTGTTGTGGCTTTGCAAAATATTTAAAATTATATACGTATTTATTTAAAGTGAGAATTGCCAAATGTCTGAAAATGATTTTCAATAGATCGTTATTTTACGAAGTGATAAAATTTGTAAAAGTGTTTATATATATATATATATATATATATATATATATATATATATATATATATATATATATATATATATATATATATATATATGTGTGTGTGTGTGTGTGTGTGTGTGTGTGTGTGTGTGTGTGTATGTATACACACATACACATACACACACTCACACACACATACACACACACACACACACACACACACACACACATATATATATATATATATATATATATATATATATATATATATATATATATATATATATTGAGTTTTAAAGATGAATTGTGCGCTTTTCATGTTTCTAATATCTTAACATCAAAATATTTAGTTGATATTAAATGAGATGCATTTTAAATGTATATTTTGTTGGAAATTAAGAAAACGATTCTCTAGCACCAAAATTGTTGTATCATCATATTACATTTAATTTTATCGCTTCATAAAAATTGTGTGTTGAACGTGTAGTCTCGTAATTAAAATTAATTTTTTTTTAATAAAATTTTATTGAGGAGTGAAAAATTATATGTGTTTTATAATATGATCAATTGATGAATCAGACTATGTGAGTATTAGTCCGCCATTTAACTTTTAGGTCTTGAGAAACTTAAAAAAAAAAATTGTTCAGGTGACCTTATCTCTTGTCTGGAGACGTGGTATATATCAGCACATTTTATTTCTCCTCACAATTAATGAATGCAATTTCACGCTGTGCTGAGCATGTACCATCGAAAATAACGTTCCCCTATTTTTTTTCCTTACCTTATCGAACGTATTGTCACTTTCTTTTTGTCTTTTTCAATTGTTCAAAGGGTGCTGTCATCTGGACGATAAACGATTGGCTGACCAGGAGCGCTGGAGAAAGTGGAGCAAGAATGAAAGTTTCTCTCCCCATTGCTAATTTCACTGCACCACGTACTGAAAGTATTTGCTCCCCCCCTTTTTTTTTCTTTCTCTCTTTGCACCTGATTGACCCTGTTCTGTAAAGGGGAAAGAGGTGTCCGAACTCACGCTTGTTCTTTTTAAATTGGGTAAATAAAACGCAGATAAGCGGGACGTTGGAATGTCAGACGATTTTTGTTACTCGCTCGAAAACTCGTCGCTTCTTGCTTTTAACTTTTCCCCGCGTAAAATTTTCCACCACATGATTTTAAATTTGATTCTGTTTGCAATATTTATTTGATTTCATATATATATATATATATATATATATATATATATATATATATAAATACATAAGTTTGGATGTTGTAACTCCTTTGTAACTTCATTAATTGAAATTTTGATACTAGTGAGATTTTAGTTTAAAAAGAATACTGGCACTTTTTTATTACTTTAATTTATAATCGTAATATTTTTGTCTGGTTACTTTAATTACTCTCTATTAGTAATTACACGTTTTTTAGACATACGTTTTTTTTAAGTAACATTTCTTTAGTAAGCAAATGTTAAATTTATGCAATTACAATTTATAAAAATAGTTATTTGTGTAAGAATTGTTGACTTTATCCCATAAAAATAACTCTTCTGGCTACCCACTTCAAGATTACAAAACATATCGTAGTTTAATTTAGTTGAATTATCTTCTAATTTTAAATTACTTTTGAAACAATGCTATAAAATTAATTTTAAGATAACAATTTTATATCGTTTCGATACTCAGTGTCTTGCAAAATATAACTAATCGCCCAATTAAAAAGGGAGAGGAGAGAGTTGTGTATTAAACTTGCTTATATGTGTGTGTAATGTAAATATAATTTGTAAGATTCTCCTATAAACTTTTTAATGTGAGAATATAAACTCCGTTATAACTTAAACTTTTTAAATTATCGTTAAATTTTAGTGATAAGAATCATGCACAAATTAAAAATAATTAAAAGAAAGAGATTGTATCCTTCATTAAAGCATGTAAATTTTTCTGTATTAATAATGTGTGCCTTGCTAAAGCAATGGTGATGTTTTTTTTGATAGTAAAAAATCATAAAAAATAAAATAAACACCTAATGAATATTGATATAGTTAAGTATCAGTAGCAAATAATTAATTACTATCGATTTTCGCCTAAACTTGAAAATCGGATGTAATAACAATTAAATAATTTGGTGTTTCTACTATGTGATTATCCAAAACAATAATGATGAAACTTAAATTCAAATAAACTACTTTTTTCTTAGCCAGTTTCATATTGCTTAGTAGAATAGAAATCGCAAGAAAAATTGATTGAAATAAAAATATTTAACTTGAAAAACACACTATTTGGAAGCAAATTTTTTTTCTCTAAGCCAAGGGTAGGAAAAACTTTTCTATTTGCTGGAGGGAATCTTTCTGAATACTCAAGATCAAGTTGACTAAAAGTAAAAAAAAAAAAAAAAAAAATTCCATATTCTTTTAAGAATGAAACTATTTTGCTTGGGCAATTCAAATGGAGTTATAATTTTATCACCTTTTTACCATTTACAAAAATTAGAAAGTCGGCAAATGTGCATGCTCATATCTCAGTACATTGAATAAATAAAATGCATTTGAAAAATATAGACATGAAGTTCCATTAAAAAAATACCTTATTTAAAAATTTAACTTTAACTTTTATTTTACATAATACCAAAAACATGAATAATGTGTATGTGTTAATATTTAGTATAACTGAAATATATTTAAAAAATGTAAATGTTTTCACATTATTAAATCTGATTAAACAGTCTAGTTTATAATTTTTTTTCCGAAATAATATTGCGTAGCTTATGAGCTCATAAATCTTATTTGACATTGTTTTAATTTTTTATGCCATCTTTGTATTTAAAACAATAAATGTTGACTTTAAAGTACCGAATACTGTTTGTATATTATTTCTAATGACGTGTGAAAAATAACAAGAACACCAAGTCTGTCATTTAATTCTCACTTATTTTTCGGAAAACAACTAAAACCGAAAACAATAAATCTCATACCAAATGCGGAAACAAGAATTTAAATCAAGTTTCTATAACAGATTTTAAATAAGCGCAGTGGATTTAATTAGATTGGCTTGAAAGACAATTCAGTTTTCACTCTTGAAGCAGCTCTTCTTTATATTGTGTGTTATGAATATTTATATTTTTTAGACAGTTTGAATGTTTTTATGTATTTTTAAATGCCTATGTTATCAATGTAATGCATTGATTTAAAAAGGATAATCCTCAAATAGATGTTTAAGTGTTCAATGTATCGTTATAAAGTAAAAACAAATATTAACTATATTTGCATGGAAAAATATATTGCATATTTTAATGTGAAAATTAGACACCATATTTTTTTAAATTATAATGTTAATGTATGTTGACGTTAGTTATGATAGAATACCATGTTTAGTATTGACATCGTTATGGAAAATTAATTTTCAAGTTATAATATCCGCAACTCCACAATTTACATCCAATTCTTATTAAAATTATTTTTTTCATTCCATATGAGTGAGGATATAAGCAATTTTACTCTTATATAATTTTACTTTTAAAATCAATTTTTATGAGATAAGAAAGTTGATTTTTTCTAACTCAGTTTCTTGTATGCTGAAACAGCCTAAAATTACGTCGATTGTGCAAATATGTCTGAAAACATTTGGCATAATCCACGCAATTCGTTTGATTGATTTGTAAGCATCTGGTATGGGGACTACCTAAAAGTTAATGATGCAGGCGATAATTAAATATTTTAAGCTTGATTTGGGGCTCCCACACCCCACCGACACACAGAAATCCACTCTTCACGTGTTCGACTGGCTGCTTGCGAACAAATATTCAAAGATCCGTGTGGTCGCTCTTGCGGGAAAATGCACGGATTCGTATAATTGCCGATTATTCCTACATCACACACATCTTCAAGACGGCCTTCTCCCGTTAACCCTTTCAAATCAAAAAAGAAAGAGGTCATTGACTGCACAATGCAACTCAACTCATTGATAAGTTTTTTTTTCTTCCTCTCGACATTCAGTTTTTACGAGTTGCGTATGTCTACTCACCCCCATTTTGTTTGCACTTGAAGAATCCACCTTTCGACCGCAAGCTGCTTATAAATTACTTTTGTAATTTTTTTTTTCACATTACGATTTCTTTTGATATTTTTATTTTTACGTTCTTCATCGGGGTGTGGCTCGCGGAGCGTGTTTATCTCGCACATAAGGTTGCGTTAACAGAGCTGTTTGTTAGTTGCGGTGTTTGCATTCGAGTTTTTTTCTTTTCTTCGATGCTAGGATTGTTTTCTTTTTAGATTATTTCTTTTACTCTGAGCGTTTGTGCGAATGAATGAGTTCGTTAATGCTTTGAGCAGTTTAAGACGGTGAAGATTTGAAATAAAACGAGTATAAATATATATATATATGACTGCGTCTGTGCACTGCCTAAACGCGGAAGATTAAATCTGTCAAAATACAGCGCTCGCTTTTTTGTTGTCTGCTTTGCATGCATAATGAGTTAGAAAATGATATGTGGTATTGAAAAGTTTGCCAATCAGGTGATTAATTTTCTACCTACTCATTGCTTGCCATGAATTTTGCTTACTCTTGAAAGCTATCGTGGCTAAATCGCTGATAAAAAATTAGTTTTGCTCATAACTTTTTCCGCATTGTATAACAAGCATCTTAATTCGATGGAGATATAAAATCCGAGAATGTTCAAAATTTGTTTTTATCCAATTTATTTTGAAGTGCAAGTAAACGTTAGCTCGGGGAATAATATCTCTGTGAAGCAAACTGAGCTGGTGGTTGAATGGTCAATATTTTTTGACCCTGATCAGTTCTTGAGTTTGAGTTTCATTTCATGAATTGTAGTGGTCTGTAATTCACTTAAAATAGATTCCGGTAGAATGTTCTTTTGCTTATATAATGGGAGCATGAAATAAAATAACATTAAAAAAATCCTTTGTTGATAAAAAAAAGATTTATTTTTAATATTTCTACAAATTTTTAAAATCTTTCTTTAGAAAAGAGTATACAAGTAAATGTTTGGTACAAATAAATGTATCATCAAGCTTTTCGTGAGTCAAAAGATAAGTTTATTTCATTTTTATTTATCCTAGTGTAATTTTGAAGCATGACGACGGTTCGGCTCATTTCAGTGTTTGTCGTAATTGCGATTATTATTATAAACGTATTAAGGTTCAATAACATATCTTTCCATCCTTTGGTATAGCATGCGTTTAAAAAAATTTTGTCTGAAAATATAATTTTTGTACAAAGCAGATAAGATAAAGTAGCTAAAACGATTTAAAGGTACACGTTAAAAACGTCAATTTCGACCAAAAATGATAAATTAATTTTATTCTTTCGTTAAATAAGGAATTTAAATAGCTTTCTAAAACAGGTTTGTTTTTGTCTCTACGTTAATTAGTTTTCGAGATATGCAGGATTTCGTAAAGATTAGGAAACCAAAAGTGGACATGTAAAGCACCAGAGTGTTCGTTTAAAGGGGCCAGAATGATGTTAAAAATTAGTTTAAACAGTGTTTAATTTTCAAATATAAATTTAGTAAGCTTTTAAAAGAGAGATACATAAATTACTTTTATGGAAATCAATCAGCAAATCAAGTAAAAAAATAATCAGAAAATATGAGAGTTTCTTATAAAGACACTATACTTTAATCTTTAAATGCGATTTTCTCAGAACTGGTTTTTGGCCTATAATTTGCACGCTTCAAAAACGATAACTCAAAATATTTTCATTATATCACTATGAAATTTCATGAGCTTGATCTGTATATTGTTTTCAAGAGAATGTACTAAAATTTTAATCATTTAAATATTTCCGAAATTATGGTCTGTTATTCGAATATTGGCATAGAAAATTTGGTTAAAATTTCAGCATAAATATTCAACTGGCCGTAACTTTTTTGTTTCTTAACAAAAACTTAAAATTTTAGTACATGTTCCAGATAACAACATGTAGATTATTTGGTATTAACTTTTTTCAAATATGTTGAATAGTTTTTAATATAGCATTTTTTAAAAAATGCTTAAAATTTTATACATATTTAACATTTCTGGAGAATAATATTGGCATACATCAAATATTAAGTAGCTCAATATTAATATTTTATAAAATTAAATAAGAAAAAATGGTTACAATGTATATATATATATATATATATATATATATATATATATATATATATATATATATATATATATATATATATATATATATATATATATATATATATATATATATATATGCAGTGTATTTCAAAAAAATTTCTCCGAACGTGTTCAGGTGCCTTAAAATCCTGAATAAAATTTAAATAACTTCTCGATAATTTAAAATAAGATTTATATGTTAAAGGCATTCATAACTAATTTTTCTATTGAAATTAAATTTTTTTTTATGTTCGTATATTTCAATATTTATTAATTGGTTTTTGCTCTGATCTTCTAATAATCGAATAGATTTTTAAAAAAATAAGCACTGAAAAAAAATATCCTGCATTTTGGTATTTCACTATACTAATATGATTCTGACTCATCCCTTTACTGCTTATTAAACAGAGGAATTAATTAAGGAGAAAAAAGCAAAAAAATAGGGTTTGAATAATTATTCCTGATTCTGGGAACTTTTTTTTTGTTATGATTCACAAATTTTTCGCTTACTCATCCTTCTAATACGAAGTGAGTAAAACACTCATTTAATGATTCTACAGATTACTAAAAGTTCTAAATTTTTTTAAATTTAAAATTGTGTTTTTTTTTTAAATTTGCTGTACGTAAATTTTTTGCATCGGGCCATCATCGTGTTTAGTGTTGAAAAATGCATTTTATGTTTTGCGTTATAAAACTATTTATGATGAAAATTCTGCTTCGTTACTGTTTTTTAATTATTTTTTTTTTATTTGACATGATATAATAATTTACGAGAAGTAGATTATTTTTTTAAATAATTTATTTACCATATACTTATTTCATGCTTTGTTTTCCTCATTGGCACTATTAATTTTCATTTTTTCTATATTATTATTATTTTAATAATAATGTATTATATTATTATTTTAATAATATTGAGTGAAATAGTAATGTGAGTATCACATGTTAAATTTTTCGTGTACAAGATGTTTCAGTATTCAATAAATATTTAAATATTTTTTTAATGAATCTCAATTTTTATAAAAGATTCTTATAAATTTTTAAATACTTGTGTGAATGAATGAGAAATATGAAAACGCCTCGTATAGTAGATAATGCTATTTCTTTAGTGAAGAGTAATATTTATTTAATTATAGTGCATAATAAACATGTAAAATTAATTTTTATATTCAACAAAGAGCATTCTTATTTTCAAGCATGTATTCATTACATATTTACTTAAAAAATTTCTAGTTTTTATTATTATTGTTATAGAATTGACTCTCTTTTTTCATCTCTGATAACTTTTGCAAAATTATCTATTTTTTTTTATATATGTAAAAGTGAGTTTGTTGCATATTTCGTACTTCACATCACTTAAAATACTTGAAAAAATATTTTTTTTTACATATTATTGAGTTATGTGGATTAAATTGATTATATTGCAAGGAAAGTAATAAATAACAAATATGTATTTTTCGCTTGCCATTTCTTTAGGGTTATTTCTTGTTCAAACTAGATGGAATAGAAAATTTTCAATTTATTAAAAGAGTTGTTTCTTTTCTTTGAATTCCTTTTGAATAGTAAAATGACTGTTATAGAAAAAAGAACTCGTAGTCATTAAAATTCTATCCCATGAATTAAAACTTTAGCGATACATGAAATTAAAAATTCAATCATTAATTACTATTATTTATCATTACATTATTTTGAATAAAAATTTTAAGTTTATTTTCACGCTCGGCTAAGCAAATAACTTAATGTTTGAAAAAAGAAAACCATAAAAAAAAGAGATTGTAATTATTTCAAATCCAAACCAAACATGGGTTTTCTTTAAAATGAAAATAATATTTTTTCCTAGTTTAACTGTACAGGTGTTTGTGCCCGTATCCGGATTGGTACATCCGTTTACTTTATTATTATTATTTGTGAAGAATCCACACCGCTTACTAGGTATATTTCAGAAAAACAGATAATTCTTGACTTTTTCTTCTCTTATTTTTTTTCCGGTAAATTACGTATGTTTAAAATGCAATGGAGAACGCATAGCGAAGAAAAGCACGCAAAAAAAAAAAAAAAGTTCGAAACATACAAATAACAAAGAATCGCGGTCAACCACCGGACTCTGTATAAACAAACAGGACAAACAAGGCGCTGTATTCCAAATGAGAAGCTATTGCAGGCAATTAGAGATTTGCCGAAAAAATCTCAGCATAACGAAGTATACCGGGTTTCAGCACAAAAGTAACTCGCACATTACCCATCTGAAAAAAGTATGGTTCTAATGTAAATTCAAAAATAAAATAAATCTCATACCAAAGAATTTATGTATTTTTCGCATAGTGTAGGAATTTTTTTTAAGTGTATAGCCTTTTGCTTCCAGAATTTATTTTATAGAGCTTATATTAAAGATTTTAAAATGTCGTCATAAAAATAGAATAATTGTCAGTAAAATTCTGTATTAGTGACATAGAAATGGCTTTTATGCTAATAAATAGCAATATATTTTGATACAAAACCCTTTTTTTTACGACGTTTTTTTAGTATAATATATATATATATATATATATATATATTATGCTCAAATTCAATGAAAAATACTAAAATACTGGATAAAGGATCGTTTTTTTTTTTTTTTCCAAACTCAAACGTTTTTTCCAATAATAAGAGAAATTAAAAAAGTTTTAAACATTTATCACTTGTGTTTTTTTTGTATAAATTTTTTCAATTTATAAGTCGTATTTTATATTAAAAAATGTTTTAAATCGTTATAGGTCTTAGTCTAATGAGTATATTCATATGCTATATTCACAAGACTTGCAAATCGTTTGGTAAAATTTTTATCTAGTAATCACAAATATATTTTGAATGAGATGCTCGTACCAAAAATAACCCGTGAATCTTTAATAGTCTGATGAAAATATATTTTGCAACATAATAATAAATTTCTTCTCAGAAACGTATTTTCTCTTTGACATTAAAAATTTCCTTTGCAATTAATATCAAATATTTAAGTTGAAGGTTAAACAATTGCATATTAATATTTTTAGTTTAAAACCAATAGATGTATATGGCAATTATGTATTATGTATATATAGCCCACACAGAGTAAAATGTTAGTATAATTTCATATACGATTTTCACATAATGTGAAAATCGTATTTGAAATTTTTTTAATTTCGTGGTTTATTCTTTTGTATTATAATATAAAAAAAAGTAAACAATTATTTACAAATTCACTTAGTGACTGTTTTAGGAATGCTTTTTAATTGAAAAAGTTAACTAGTATATTTTTTTTTTATAAAATTTTATATATTTATCGCTGTATATTTATTTTTAGTTTTTTAATTAAAAGTGTTATTGTTTTTAATGATATTGAACGAGTGATTTATTTGTTCATTGTTTATATTATTAAGAAATGTGTTTGTGATTTATTTTTTAATGAGCATTTGTCTCGATATTTTTATATTCAAATTATGCTTCAGTCATACCGACGATTGCTAGAGGCAAACTGGCAATACGAAATCGATCTTTTTCTGTGTTAAGTAAATAATTTAGTTTTTTATGCACGTATTTGAATTTTACAATAATGAAATAATGAAAATGTTCTGAAAGCAGTCTTTAGAATAGGAAATGTGTGATTCCTAAATCAGATTATAAATGTTTTTTCTTAACATTTCTATAAAACTTAAATTAGATTTGATTGTATATTATGACCAATGGAACGTTTTTATGAAGCTCTTTATTTATTTTAATTATTTATTTTTTGTTAAAATCCAAAAGCCGGATAATTGCAGAATGCAGAATTTTTTCCCCTTAAGACTACTGAGTAGTCGTGCTTTCAATGCCTCCAACTAGAAATTCGTGGCCCGAAAGGGGTTAAACAGCCATTTCTGAAACAAGACAGATAGTACTTTCTTCATTCATGAGAGATTTTAGGGGGAAAAAATAAGGAAGAAAACAGGACAAAAGACCCGGCTGACATGAAAACAATGCGGATAACCCTGGAAGAGGATTCGACGCGAGCAATTTCATGCTGCCGAGCTTCCAGAGGCGAGCAATTACTCGACGACCCCCACCCCCACCGCCTCTTTTCGATGCATTGCGCATACGCTTTTTGTACCCTTCTTTGCTTTCTTCATCCTCTTATTATCTTGTTTTGCGGAACTAAGCGCAGCATTTGGCCCTTTACTTTATAAGCAAGAGGTAAGACATTGGTGGGTTATTAGCGAATTATTGAAATGAGTGGAGTAGAACTGGATTCTCTTTTCCCGCCTACCTTCACTTTTTTTTTTTCATATGCGACGTGGAAGGGGGCTTCAGGGAAGCGGTGGGACTTTTCAATGATTTTTTTTTTATTGTTTTAGTTTATTTTTAAATGTAAAGGTATCGTTACTTATTCAATACTTTCATCGTTCGGTTAATCAGTGGTGGAGACATTTTGCAGGACAGCTTTACTGAAATGTTTTTCTTTGTTGTGTCGTAATTTTTATTGCAGTGTTTATTATATAATTCTGATGAAAATTAATCGTGCTTTAATGCTTTTAGTGATGTAAAAAAACATTTGTAAACAATTATTGACAGATTTTTTTTTTTTTTTTAAAAAGTTTGAAGTCATGTTAGCAATAGTTTTCTAATGTATATTATTTTTATTATGTAGAACAGGTTTTATAAATTCAGTCATCAACCAGTTGTATGACAATTTTTTCAACTTCTTATCATCGCTTTAAAAATTAATAATGATAATTAAATGATGGAAGTAAAAAAAAAAAATTAACTGTCTTGGGGAAAAATTGTAATGAAATATACTTTTTTATTTTGTTGAGCCATACATAAAATGTTTGAATTTATATTTTATAAATTTTTAGGAAATATACAATTAAAGTTTTTATTATAAAGTATTTTTCAAAACTATGATGATTTTAAAAAGTTATAGGATACATTTTCATTTTCAAATTTAGGCTCTAGTATTCTCCAACATTACCGTAATCAGAAAGCCATCAAAACTATTCGCATTGAAACATTTATTCTATTTGTAAATGCAGAATTTAATTTTGTTGGTTATCCGAAACAAAATATATTATAATCCTCATGGAAGTTTTATCACATCTGGAACTATCAAGAAAAACTTTTCAAATCTATTTTTTGCTTCCTTTCTCTTAGTTAATTCCTGCGTTTAATAACCAGTAAATAGTCGTCACGATCCTATACTAGTGTATCAAAATAACAAAATACAGCATATTTATTCTTCACAGTGCTTATTTTTTTAGGAATAATATACAAATGAGTCAATAGGGAAAAGTGGTCTTTATAATTTTAAATAACCCAATCAATTTTAGATAAAAAATCATGAATATTTAATGATAGAAAATTTTTTTTTCCATCTAATTTATTCCATGATAAATAATTCCTTAAAGCATGTGAATGCTTTCTAGATGCATAGTTTAGTTTATCCCACGTGGCTTATTCCCATTTTTTAAAACGGTGAAATGCAACTTGTTTCAGTTAGAGGCTGGTGCGGCATCGAAGCGGATGCTGCTCGGAGAAGGGCGTTTGAACAACAGGAGAGCGGCGTCAATTGACAAGAGAGACCTTGGGTGATTGGGTGAAAAAACAAACATTGAGGTCGGGTCAGAGAACACAGGTTGTGGTGTCGCTTCTCGCCCATCTTTTCGGTAGATGTTTGGTGGTTGTGACTCACCGAAACAGACTGGACGACTCTCATACGCCCATTGTGACACCTGTTTAAAAACTACTGTATTTGCATGCTTATCGCGGCATGGCATTAGTTAGGAGCTGTTGACACACCCTTTGAGAAAGATGTTCGTGTCATTTGGTACGTGGTTATGTAAGCAGTTTTCCGATAATTGTGAATTGGGAATTCTTAAAAAAGAATTATTTCTCAACCAAGATTATACATCCAGGAAATGAAACATGCTAATTAAATGCAATGTGCAAAAAAAAAAAAAAAAAAAAAAAAAAATTAACAGTTAATTATATAAAATATCATTTTTATTTAAATTAGTTAAAAATATTTTTGAAGTATCTCTGTATAATTTAAAGAAATATTAGGAATATCCTCGTGAGGTATTTTGATAGTTATGAGTCATTATTAACACTTGCTCATTGATTTTTTTTTTTTGTTATGCATTTATTTGTCATGTTTGAAAGGCTATTACTGTATTTAGATCTTTCGAAATGAAAGCTAACTTTAAAATTGCCGTTATTATGTAATTACGATGATATATTTTAGCTTTATGCCTATTTTATGATTTATTTGCCCTATAATCTTGACTTATTAGTCCCTGTATGGTAATTATAAAAATTTTTTACTTTTCTATTTTGATTACGACTTTTTATCTTCGAAAAAAAGCGACAAGACGCTTGCAAAATATTGTTTATAAAAATCTATTTAGTTCATTTCCTTTCTTTTAAAAATGCACTGTATGGAATGTTATTTTTTGTATGATATTTTCGGGGGAGGGGGGAAGAAGAGATCCTTCTTTTCAGGCTATCTATTTCATGATTGCAAAATATTTGAAAACCTCCACTGTGTGACTGTGTCAATGAAATTTGGAGTGAATTTACGAATAATAATTTGAGTGCAACTGTTTATTTAAATGTTTACTCATCTTTAGATATTTTTGATTTTTCCATTGTAACATTCATTAATACAATTTTTGTCCCTAATAATTGGTATTTTTATATCCTCCTGTAATTGTTGCGGTTTGAAATCGAATGTTGGAATCAATTTCATTTTCATTGCATATATTATAGCATTTGTCAAAACTACTAAAGTCTAATAGTTTTTTTCCCTTTTTTATTTACGGATATTCTTAATTTTTATGTAAAATACTAAAATCTAAAGAGAATTGTTGTCAAAATTTTATTTTTGCTTTAATTCTGAATTAATTTTAATATGAATTGGTTGCTGCTTGTTTGGTATTGGAATTAAAATTTGTTTTGAAATTAATTTAACACTACTCATTCACCCACTATATTGACCCATAAATTAGAAACTATAGATTAATAATTCATAAGACGTCAACTTGCGTAACTATTAGCTCTTATTCACTTGGGTATCGAATCTAAATTGCTTCTGGAGTGCATTTATGTCCAACGAATACCATAAGTTGACTCTGCTCTTAGATCTTGCAAATTCGATGGAAGACGAGGTCAGAATGAATTGGAAATCAGACCCTTATGTTGAGTTCCAATACGTAATTTTCTTATCGTACGTGGAGTATTTCTTCATCATCAGAAAATAAAATATTGCAGGATGTACTTGATTTAATAATTTATCTGGGTGTCTCGTGCTTGTTTGTTTATACTCGACTAAAACAAAGGCACAGTTTTTATTCCAGTAGAATGATACAAACACCAGACTCTTGTACGAGTAAGGTAAGATTGATTCATGGCTTCGTATAGTTCACTCTAAATTCAACTTTTATGAATGTCACAGAAAATTAGTATAATTTATCCTAACATATTATGTGTTTCCAAGCCATTGATGTCCACTGTCTTCTTTCCCAACACTAGTGAAAACAAATTTTAGCGTTTCGGCAGAAATACGTAGTTTGCTCATAGGCACGTGACTGTATTTTTATCACCTGTAATTTTTTTGAGCATGTTCGAGTTGAAATCTGTTGAAGAGCCACTGGACGAATTTTTGTCATTTGAAGCACAAAATAGAATCCTTATTTTGCCGTACAATTCATTGTATAACCTCTTGGAAAACTACTCGAACCAAAGTTACGTTTTGGAGACAAAAACTGTTGATTCTTATTCCAACTTTTGAAATACCGTAATATGGTTGCTCTTGAGAACCCTATAAGATATATTGTCTTCGAAAACGAGGATATTTCTCCTAATTGGAAAGGTCTGTCGTTCTTCTCATTTTACTTCATTTATTATGAAATGCAATTTACAGCCTTACTTATGTTTTATTATAAACTACACGTCGCTATAATTCTATGATAAAAAAAATTACATATTTTATTCCTAGCAAGCATTTAAATGAAAATCTAAGATTCTTAATTTATTGAATTGTTTATAAACAATACGTATTTAAATAAAGTTGAAATGTGTTTATTGCTGTTACGGGAAAACAGATGATGCGTATTATACTTTTATCTGTTAAAAAATATATTATTTCCTGCATCCCTTTAATTCTTGAGTTAAATTGTATGTTTGTTTGTGGTTTTTTAAAGCTTCGTTTCGATCTAGTTACTACTTCGCATTTTTTAACCGACCGTAAAATATCTAGAATTATCATATCAATGGTTGAAGATTTTTTTTTTTTATCTCTTGTGTTAGGGTTTAGCATTCTCACGCATGCTCGGTTATTAAGTTTAATGGGTAGGTGTGATCTAAAGCACAGTGGCTAACCGATTTCTTTGGCATATTATGTCTGCTGGATTTAATACTTGGTTTTTGCCATCACTAATTCTTCAAGACTACCACACACATTTGCATGTTGGGTGGCTTAATACTTTAATGACTGATTAAAATTTATATTATGGTGAGTAAAACTTATTTTTTTTCAACTATTTCTGGTGTATAATTTCTAACTAAATTATTTTCACATATTATGAATCCCAGCTAAATTTATTTATGATACTAAAATCCAGAAATTCATTTCAAGCGTTAAACCATATTTGTTAATTAGGGTAACTTAACCTGAAAATGATGCCGTGAACTATCTTTGTAAACTACTTTTAAATCACAACCAAATAGTAGTAGTACTTCGTAATACATTATGCATTGACAGCTTTGTTATTTTTTGGTTACTTTTCGAAATTTTAAAAATGATTTTATATCTGGCACACGTGAACAATCGGTGAATGAAATAACATTCTTTTGACATAACTGTTTTAAAAGATTTTATAATTGCGAGTATTGTAAAAATTATTATTCGTTATTCACAAGCCTTAATTTTAGTATTTTAAATATTAAATTCGCTTAGTATTTTGAAGCACTGTCTTGTGTCAAAAATTTTGCTTAGTATTTTTTTAAGGTTATTTATATTTCATTCTTGATGAAAAATTACTATTGTGTTTAGGCATGTTATTAAAATACATGAATACTCATTGTAATTATACAAGTTACCATTTTTATTTTTGTGAATTTATCTTTTAATGCAGTAAATTGTTTCATTTCCTTTCTCTTGTGGGTCATTTTTTGTGTTTTTTTTTTCCCACTATACTTGACCTCAAAAAGTAAATCATCGCACATTAGTCCTTGGATTGATGAGAAAGGCAAAACTTGCAACATTTTTACCTGTACTAGTATTTTCCCCTTGCAGTCAACAAATATATGGTGAAGATAGTTTTACAGGGGCATATTTAAATCCTAAATCCAACATCTAAAAATGCTTGAAGTGTTTTGATATTCTTTTTTAAGTATATTTTTATGAATCTATTTTTATTTTCTCACATATATTTAAAAATTAATTTTTGTAGAAGTATAAACACGAAATAATCTTGTGTCAAAAAAATTATACATTGTATAGAATTTTTTTGTCTGTTTAATTCCAAGATATATTAAAATGTTCATTTTCATAAGTAAAATTTTGAGTAACAATTTTTTAAATGTGTCTGATGTGTGTGTGTGAATTTAAGTTAAAAACTTTCTTATTTATATCCAACAGCATTATTAGCACCCAGTTATTTCTAAATATTAAAGTGATTAACATTTCTTGTCGTTAAAAAGTACACTTATCGAAATTGATTAATCATTGTTTTTTAATTAATTTAAATAATTTTAAATTAAAATTATTACATTAACATTTTATTTCTAGTAAAATTGTATTGAATAAAATTGTCTGTAAAGGACACATTTAATTCAGAGCATGTAAATGCTTTCATTTGTTCTATTATGCTACTTATTTTATGTTCAAAGTAATTGTTAAAAATAGAAGGCAAAATATCAGAATTAATAATTTGGATACATTTTTAATTCAGAATTATTTTCTTATTTAATCAAAAACTTTCAATCTTTTTCTAAGTAAATATATTTATGAATCTTTAATCTTCAGTTTGCACCACCATGTGCCTAACAAATAGTATTTCTTTATTGGAAATCTCTAAGTTTGATAAAAATGATTTAAATACGTTTCATGAAAGGTTATTAAAAAGCTACGGGATGGTAATTCATTGTTTTATTTGGTAGAATTCCTATCCATTATTAAATTTACCTATGAAAAATTTAGATTTGGTTAAAAATTTATATTGTTTCTTGTTTTCAATAGCTGAGTAGATTTCCGACTGTTCAGCACTCTTTGATTTTCAGTTCTAAGCTTGATTTCTGATTCATGTGTGTGATTTCTTTTAGTGACTCAGTATTTTTTTCCTTTTCGATCTTGAATGTGTTCACTCTCGAATCTTAGCAATGACCTTGGATCGTTAAATGGTATTGAACTTAGATTTCAGTCACAT
The DNA here is from genome assembly GCA_030067965.1 of Latrodectus elegans. Taxonomy (NCBI): domain Eukaryota; kingdom Metazoa; phylum Arthropoda; class Arachnida; order Araneae; family Theridiidae; genus Latrodectus; species Latrodectus elegans. The sequence goes on along the minus strand of CM057818.1, from coordinate 31,021,232 downwards.
GAATGGTGTCTTTCAATCACTGAAAAAAAATTATCAGTGTTCTGAAAATGCAAAATTTAATTAGTTTGCATTTCTATAAATAATATTATTAAATTTTTATTTCATTTTTTTAATCTGTTTCGCAGCGAAAGATATTCTTACTCTTATCCCAGAACTGACGTCCCATTCTGTTATTTTCATTGCAGCAACGATCATTTTATTGTTTTCACGTGTACTTAGGAAAGTTTAATTTCTTGCTGTATGAAGTGTCATTTATTAAATTTTAAGGAGTCTCATTATATTTTCTCTACTTAATAATTTTAATTCATACATTTTGTTGTCGATTTTGCAAATATTGGACTTAAGCAAAGCATCAATATTTAAAGATTTATATTTACATCTAACTCAAGTCAAAAAGAATGTCACAGAAAAATAATAAACATTATTATATTGATATGTTGATAAAATGTCTCTTCAATTAAAGTAAAAGAAAACTGCTTGCATACGTGATTATAACTGAATTACAAACTCAGTTTGTGAACATTTTAATTACAATAAATTAGTTCCTAACTATCCAATCTTTCTATATTATAATAATTTCTATTAACTTCGAAAAATGGATTAATATTGAATTTAAAAGTATGATTCGTGGAGTCAGTCAAAATTGAGATAAAGAACCCAATCGGTGTGACTCAATAAAAATCATATATAAATCATTATAAGAGTTAATCTGATTTATGAGCTCTAATAACATCAATAACGCTTTTGTCTGCGTTTCGAAAAGATGTTCTCTCTCCACTCATCATTGTTCCTTGTTCTTGTATCTAGAAACATGTTATCACATTTTATTGACTGTAAACACTAAAAAAAAAAGTAGTTATCTTCGTTTTCTGAGATTCCTCGGATCTACTTCCGCAATCATAAACTGCGCGGAGAACCTAAACAATCGAATCTTTTTATAATTGTTCTTGACTAGCTTCTTTCCGAGTACGCGAACATTCCAAAGTTACTGCCATTTTTTTTTTCTTTCCTCTTTCCTCCTGGCCAATCTCTATCTGTCGTCCATCTGAAAGGCTAGAGCTAAAACCTTCGTCGCTTTTCAATGGCTTCGTAAATTAGCACTTCTGGTTTACGTGACTTCTGCTATAGCTGAGTTTTTGCTTCTGTTTTATTTAATTTTGCCTCAACTTTGCTAAGACTGTAAGAATGCAAAATCTCCTTTTTTTTTTTTTTTTTTTAAACGAGGGAAAGGGGATTCAGAAATCATCTTTATTTTCACCTGGTGTTTTAATGGAGAATTTGTAACCTGCCACCGCTTATGGATGTTGATCTCGAGCCATCTGAGGGAAAACCTGTTGCATATAAAGTCAAGGTTTAATGTTGTTTACCTGTGGAATTTGGATTTAGTCATTGTTGCCTTTACACTCATTCATTTTTCGATTCTGTCAAAGTAAATAATGTATTGTAGTTAATTTGTTTATTTCTTTTATTGATAGGTTTTCTGTTCCAAAACTTAACATCTTACCCTGTTTTTGCTTTGTTGTGTAATATATTCAGACAATTATTAAATTTTTAATTGTTCTTTTTCAACGCGCACATTTTAAAATATTAGTACTTGCTCTTTTCTTTGTGAATATTTATACTATGCATTTGCTTATTTTTTTTCACTTGGAATGAATCTCGATTTTTTTTATTGACACATCTCTATTAAAATGTTACATGTTACTTTATTGATGATTGTTGATTTTTAAATATGAATCTCAAATATGGAGACTTGAAAACTTCCCGGAAGATTTTTTTTAATATAATTTACATCCAGTTGTAAAAATTAATTATACTAATACTTGTTATACTTGTTTTAAAAAGGAGTTAGTCACATGATTTCTTTAATCACTTGATTTATTTATTTAAATGCTTAGGATTTATGCTTACAAATTGAATGGTTTGTTATGAATGAATAATAGAACTTTTTTTTTTTTTTTTACATTTGACGTCATAAACTTTTAAGCGCTTGAATTGACTTAAACGATCATAAATTGAAAATTATTTTTAGACTTTAATTTTTTCCAATGGTAGATTGTAGACAATTACAACTACAACAGAATCTATTAATCTATTGTTCCCTGATATCCAAGGAACCGGCCAGAAACAGCGACCTCTTAGCCGCCGAGGCGTTGCCTCGGGTGCACTACAGGGGGTGGACCACCATCGCATTCTCACACATGCTATAGGGACCGTTTATAGGGTAGGCGTCATTCATACTTCATTCACACACACAAGGAAAGGACAAAGGCAAGATATATATAGAGAGAAAGTACATCCATGCCTGAACTGGGATTCGAACCCAGGACCTTCTTATCCATAGTCAGGCATGCTGACCATTATACAAGTTGGCCGGCTAGACTTTAAATATAAGATAAAAGATTTACTCGCAATTGTGTTGGTATTAGATATCTTAATTGGTATTTATTCAATTAACTTTAATTTTTTTATTTTTTTAGCGAATAATTCATCCAATTAGTTTCTATCGATAACCTTGTGTTATATATATATAAGATAATTTTTCACTTACATATACATTGAATGATTAATTAGTGAATGTATTACCCCTTCATATTTTAGTATTCTTTAAACGCATTATTTTTAAAACTGTTCCATCTTAAAGTGCATTAGTAATATTTAAGTATTTCACATATCGAATCGATTAGTTCCACTTTCAAAATTTTATCAAATTTTAATTGCAAAGCTGTATATGTTACATAATTATATATATTCTAAACAAACTTCACATATAATAAGAATTTACAAAAATCGTTGGTATATATAAAAATTGTTAATATTAAAATAGTTTATATACTTTTATGTTTTTAATTTTTCGTTTTATGGAGCTAATCGATTTGGCAAAAGAAGCATTCATTTTAATGAAACTAAGTTAGATTTTTCATTTGTTCGCGAGATACTGAAATCCATTAATTTTAAGGCTGATGTCTAGTTAAATACAATAGATACGATGACAAATTAAAAATATTGAGAAAAATTAATCAATAAAAGAACGATTTGAAATAAACTCAATTTAACGACAAATTGGAAAACGCAAATTCTTAAGCGAGAAAAAAAAACTTTGAATATAGAAATGTATTTTTTAATAAGTGAAAGAAACAAATTTCAAACAACATGTTTGATTTATAATTCTCTACATATTGAGAAAAATAAACATATTTATCACAAACTTACGTAAAAGTCAATAAAATCAGACTCATATTGAAGAGAAAGCCTTACACAAAATTTTGGAGATTTATTTAAAAGATGAAATTTTGTGTTCACTTATTTTACGTTGTATAATGTAGTTAGTAACAATTTTAATCGATAAAAACCTATCTAATGGAATGCTAACGACTAAAAATCTTCTGATTTCCGCGGAAGTCTTTTTCTCCGGATGTCCACTACAAAAAGAAGTGAGGAAAAGAAATTATGTATAGTTTTTTTTCTTCACCTTGGCATGATTTGGTGTCAGTTGATTGTGAAGTCGCTGAACTCTATCCATCATCATTGGGTGTAAAAACAGAGGAACCCGCTCACCGAGTTGGAAAAACATTGCCAAACATTGCCAAGTTAGTAATTTGCGCCTTGGATGGCTTTTTTTTTTCTTCCCCTTCCTTGGTCTCTGTTATGTAATAATGATGATGGGGACCATTGTCAAGATGGTATCATCCTGAGGATCATGTTGTATGACAGGGGCGGTAAGAGTTGCACCAAGACTTCCGTAATGTGCTGCTACAAATTACTGGAAGTTGTGGACCGAGAAGAAAAATAGCATTCAATATTTTTTTTGAGTTTACGAATTCTATCTACTTGCTTGATTATTGGCCCCTAACCTTTTTTTTAAAATGATTAAAAAAAATTACTATCGCGGATGATAAATATTAGAAGGAAAGTTAGTGTTGTCAACGAAATCCAGTTAATTGCATGCGCTTATATATTCTACGTCCCTATCTCATCAATAATTGTGTAATTTGTATACTAATTGTAATTTAATTTGTAGGTTGTGATAAAATATCAGAAAAAGATATCACTGCTTTCTTTTTGTGTTCTTTCTGTTTACGCTTAAAACATTTTTTATATGTTAGAATTGACATCTTTTGTTCTAATAATGTATAATTTCTTAAATAACTTCAAAAAGATTGAAATTTTAGTTTTTGGATTGATATAATTCGTTTTTTTCCCATAGTAATTATAGTTTTATATTGTAAGTCAGGAATTTTTTAAAACTATTTTGTATTTATTTCGTATTTTGATTTTTAATTAAAAATATTCCAATTATTGTTAAAAAAAAATGTGTATTGAGTATGCACATCAATACCAAATGTGATTTCCTTAAAAATTTATGTCAGATTTTAAACTATTTAAAAAAAAATTACGACAAAGTATATTAACACTATAATTTAGGAGTGTTACTATTTATATATCTCCCTGGCTTAGGAATGAAAAAATAAATATTTATGATTGAAATTAGTTTTCTCGTTTTTCAAAATATTCTTCATGAAAATCAATACTTAAGTTTTTTTTTTTTTCCCCCCAATGGCAGATTTGTAGACAGTAACAACTATAACATAGTCTATTAATCTTGTTCCCTGATACCCAAGGAACCGGCCAGAAAAAGCGACCTCTTAGCCGCCGAGCCGTTGCCCCGGGTGCACCACAGTGGGTGGGCCACCATCGCACCCTCACACATGCAATAGGGACCCGTTTATAGGGTAGGCATCATTCATACTTCATTCACACACACAAGGAAAGGACAAAGACAGGATAGACAGAGATAGAGATAGAGAGAGAGAGGGAGAGGGAGAGAGAAAGTACATCCATGCGTGAACCGTGATTCGAACCCAGGACCTTCCTATCCGTAGTCAGGCACGGTGACCACTAGACAAGTTGGCCGGCTCAATAATTTAGCATATGTTTGAATCGTACAATTTTCAATGTGCTTTTTTTTTCACTTCAAGACGTGAATTTCGAAAAAGTTTGTTAATGCATTCAAATGTCCTTAATCATTTACCCAATAATTCATCATTGATAACAAAATATCAGTGGGTGTGAAATTAAAAATGTGTGTGTACCGACGGATGACCTATCCTATCCATTACATGGCTGAGCTGGCAGCCGAATGGTTAGCGCTCTTGCCTTCGGTTCAACAGTTCGTGGGTATGGATGTTTGTAGTGATTCGGAATCCACTTTAAACCGTAGATCCCGGTCTAATTAGCCCTCGTGTGCAAAAAATGACCGTTGAGCGATAAACAAATAAAAAAATATCCATTACATCTTTCAGTCCTGTCAAACATTCGTTAGTTTGAGTCGATGAGTAAGAGTTCTTATTGTCGTCGGATACATTTCTTTTGCTTTTTCGAATTTCTCTGACGATTTCTGGAAAATAATTGCTCCTTGTACCATTCTCATTTGATTATCGTGCATTGCTGTAACGGCAATGCCGAAGAAACATGAAATGATTTGCTTCGATGTGCTTCTTCGGCGATTCAACGTGGATTCGCTTTGTCTTAAGAGTTACATACAGTCGTTTCGAGCTCACATGCATGGATTCATGAATCTTCACTTATATAGATGTTATACATAAAATATGATTTCCTTTTTTAGCATACATTTTTATTTCCTCGCATTTATCGACACGTTATTTCTTTTTAGTTAGCGAACAAATCCTGTGGGCATATATTCATGCAGTATCTTATTGATGATTTTCATATTAATATCCTCAAACTTATAGTGTGGCATGAGGACTTTTTATTAGTTCATGCTCAATATTTTCTGGCAAAAACTGATTTCGGACGATCTTTATGGAAGAAGCGAACATTGACCACGATTGAATTCTTTATACGAGTTTTTTTTTTCCCTGTTCTTTTGGCTCATTGCTGTATAAAGAATTAAGCTCCTTTAGGGACTCTTATTACCAACGTATGAAAAATAATCGCACGAAAATGTTCGAGCCATTTCCATTTTTTTAGATGAAGAGGAGTTTTTTTTTTAATTTATTATAAATAACATAAATCACAAACTCTAAAATTGCCAAACGTTTTAAAGAAATTACTAAAAGTATCAACTTTTGGTTTGAAAATCTGCAATCGTTTCACAAACCTTTCTAATACCAAGGTCAAAAATATAAATGTTAAATTTTTCGCTGTTACGAAAATTGCTGTACTTCGGGAATAGTTTGGGGATAACATAAAAAAAATAAAAAAGTCACATAATAGAGTTTACAAATTGAAAAAACTCGATTTCAAAAAATATTACTTTCAATTTATGTATAGTTCCTATTCAGATTTAATACTCCGAACTACTAATGGAAATTATTTTTCGCAAAGGCTTGCCATAATTTTGTTGTTATGATGTTATTTAACACTTTCGAATCGTTGTTCCCTGTGATAGGGGGGAGGAGGAGAAAACAATAATTACAAGATTATATTATTTAAAGCAAATTTTTGTGTGTATGTGTATGTATGTATGTATGTATGTATGTATATATATATATATACATATATATGCATTATATTAAATTCTTAATATTGGAGTTGGATTAAGATTTTTTTTATTTTTTCTAAAAAAATCTTGGGTTAAATTGCAATCATTGTGCCGAAACTTTGTTAGTGAGTTAGAATAAATTGTGCGCGTCTCGATTGGATAACTCTTCATAAATTGAAAATTACAATATAATTAATGACCAAAAAAAGATAATAAATTTCTTGTGGAAATAATTTCTATTATAAATAATGACGTGTATTTAAATTGCACGTTTTTCGTTACGACTTGATTTTCTTTTTTACGGAGAATATTTTCCATTTTATATGTATTTACTTGTTATTTTTTAACTTAAAAGTATATTTGTATGATCTTTAATGATCGAATTGTGCTATGTATTTATTTATATACTTATTAGTTTTACCTGGTATAATATTTTTTTTTTATAAATGCATTCAGTTTCTCTTCAACGAAGAAAAGTGGTCCTATATACTGATATAAATATAAAATTTTTTAAATCAAATTTCTATCGTATTGAAAGAATGCTTTAAATTTGTATCAATTTTATTTTGGAAAGAAAAGCGCCGAGCTGGCAGCCGAATGGTTAGCGCTCTTGCCTTCGGTTCAACAGTTCGTGGGTTGGAATCCCACCTTGGGCATGGATGTTTGTAGTGGTTTGGAATCCACTTTAAGTCGTAGATCCCGGTCTAATTAGCCCTCGTGTGCAAAAAATGACCGTTGAGCGACAAACAAACATTTGGAAAGAAAAGCATTTTAAGTTTATATCTTGTCATTTAATAATTGTATTTTTTCTTTTAATGACCATTTTTCAAATGCAATTTTTAATGTCTCATTCTATTTATATCAAAAGTAAAATACAGGATGCAGTTCGATTGTTGTATTGAAGTCAACTAGAAGTTTGCGCACATTAAATTTTTCTGTGTGTTCGATTCAGTTTGCGCTGCTTTAGAGCAATAACCCTTCAGCACCAGAGAAAAGGCCGGCAAGAAACGATCGACATCACTTATCTTCGTCAGCATTGTTTTTTTTTTTTTTCCTTCTCTCCTTTTTTTGTTGATTTTTACTCCCTTTTGCTCTGTAGAGCGAGATTTGCTTTCATGTATAATAATGCTCTATTATAGTTCGCTTCAACAGATTATCTCGTCAATGTGTTATAATGTTTCTCTGCGCTACTTGCTTCAGAGATAATCGCATGGACGAGGTGATTACGTCTTTTCGGTATGAATGCTCAAACATGAAAGATCTCTTTTTCGCCGTTTTCTCAATTTGGGCAAACTAGCTTCCACGCTACGCGCTTCTTATTGACTCTAGCGCATCCATCCCTCTTTTTTTTTCGGAAGATTATTTTTTATTGACCCGCACGTCCGCTCTAGATGTTGTTTTGATGGTTTTCTGTGATTAAGAGACGTTAGAAAAATACGTTACTACAATCAAAGTTCTTATGAATTTTTTTTCTCTTTTGAGTTGAAATCTAATATGCTTAAATATATAACAAAAATGTTTATTTACTGGTTTTTGCCTTCATAAAATTGCACATTCTTGAAATAGTGACATTAGAAAATAAATCGCATTTGGAAATTCTTTAAACATTTATTTTCCGTTGTATATTCTAACTTCTAATGAGTTTCATATATTTTCTAAAATTGTAAAATGATTATGACTTTTTTATGTTAAGATCGTACTTTGTACACAGTTACTGTCAAAAAAAGTTATAGAAGTAAATTTATATGAAATTGAAAATAAAGAAAAATTATTTCGTATATCTTGACTTTTTATAATATGAATCTTTTGTATTTCATTCAACCAAACATGGTGAACTAGCACCCGAATGGTTAGCGCTCTGGTCTCCGATACAACAGTCGGCGAGTTTAAATCCCACTTCGGGCTAGTTGCTTATAAAAATTCAGATTTACAATCTAGATCCCCGTCTAATTAGTTCTCATTAGCAAAACTTGATCGCAGAATGACAAAATCACCCTGGACCATTCACTGCTGCATTATTCTTGAATTAATATTTAACTTTTTAATTAGAAAATTCTATCCTTGTTCATAAACCTATCGTTTTTTTTTTTTTTTTTTTTTTTTAAAAAAAACAAATGTTGTGTTATTAAACGAATGTTTCTGCTCTGGCATTCAGTTCAACAGTTCGTATGTTTGATTCCGACCTAGGAACAGAATGTTAGTAGTGGTTTTAATTTCCTTTTCAAATAGTGTGCTTCGTGTACAAAACAGAACGTATTAGCCCTCTTATGCTAAATATGATCATTGAGTGTCACATAAAATCAGTCTAATCTGATATTAAATTTATTTTTACTATAAAACTATTAAGATTTTGTTAAAATTAATTTCGACGTATTTTAATTCTAATGAAATGGTTTGTTTGCCATTAACTAATGCAAAAATATGTTAAATATTGGAATGAAATTATTTTGTTCATGATCAATTTTAATCATAACGAATTTTGTGACTAACTGGACAATTTTTTATCATAACTTCAAAAAATATTTTAGATGCTAAAATAAATGTCAATAAATATTGCTAAATAAATGCTACATTTATCGGGAATTAAGATATGAAATGCATATATGAGGATCACATTCTGAAATTTTTGATATATTGATCCAATAGTTGAAACAAATTAATATTACGTTTGAAAATATGAATTAGCATAATGATTGTATTGACGATTTTTTTTAATATTGACCTGTTGCAAATAATTTAATATAGAATGAATTTTGAAGATAAAAATAAAGAATTGAGAACGATGCAAGTTGGCATCGTTACTGTCCTATGATTTTAAAGAAGGATTAAATTAAGAATGCGTTCAACTCTACACTAAGTATTTAGAGGTGTAATTGTCCTTCTAATGTTGTTGTTGTTTCCAAATAGTGATTGGGAGTTTGACCACGTGCATTCCCTCACTGGGTTGCTGAAACTCCATGGTTTGGAGACGTGTCCATGTTAATATGTGACGTCCAAATGCCTTCCGCTGGAGTGGCGTGGATGTGGAAAGGAGAGTGACCTTATCTCCTGATCATTGTTCAAAATTACGAGGCGCTTGGTGATGGGCGAATATTCCAAACTCGTTAACTTAAAGGTACAGTACAGCTCCGCTGTGTGTATGTCCCAGTCTAATTAGCCATCGTGTTCAAAAATTGACAGTTGAGCGATAAACAAACCAAAATGTTAAATATTATTGATATTTATCGTTTAATGTTCTTAGATTTCTCGGCTTCTATAAATTCCCTGTTGTCCATCGTTTAAAATATTATTGACTTGTGTCCTGATCTTTCCTTTAACTTTTAATAATTATTGAAAAATGAACAAGTGTACTTTTTTTAGGGTCACTCAATTTATGAATTCAGATCCTAAATTCGCCCATTTTACCAAATTTAAAATAACAAAGTCATAAAAGTTTTAGAATTTTTTTTCAACATCATGTGATTGAAGTCAATTTGCTTGTTATAAAATAAGTTTGAATTTTTGAGAAACTTATCGATTTTAATTAAATTTGATGGTAAGGTAACATCTCGTCTTGCACATCAAGATAAAAGTATGTATACGATTACTGTTCTAATATACAGCTTCTATTTCTGATTTAAAATAGTTTCAATCCTTTTGCTATTTCCAGTTTTAAGACATGAAGAAAAAGACCTCGCGAGTGGAATGGAATTTTCTTTGGAAATACCTTGAACCTGCAAATTATTCAGCACGATATAGCAAAAACAGAGAGTTAGGAGATGTTTTTGGAATCGAGGTTGAATCATTTAACTTTAAATGCCTCATTTTATATCAAAACCGCATTTTTTTTTTTTACAAATTAATATTCACGTGGTTCGGTGTACAATATTAACTTTTGTCCTAGTTTATTTCGGCATCTCTTTCACATAATCGGTAGTTTTTATTTTATTTTTTTTAATGGCGTGTGTTTCACCTTTTCGTGATTCTTTTGACAGCCAGCTTGTCGAGATTTAATGGCGATTTTTATCTCGTCACTTGTTTGGCGACGATTTAATGTCCTGACTAGAGATCTAAATGTGACGGTGACCCCATTGAAAATGGCTTTTCAAAATCGTTTTTTTCTTATCGATTGCATCAATTATGCATCGTAACATATATTCAGGTCTTATTTTATGAAACAATGAGACTAATTTAAAGTTCGAAATTGGTTTTCTATTTAGACGTTCTCGTGGTTTGCATTCATATTATTCTTTAACTATTATTATTATATAGTTAACTTTTATAGCAAAATTGTGAACAGTTTATAATAGTTATCAGATACTTATCAATCAGTAGCACAATGTAATACATATTGCGGTTAACCGTTGCTTGATTATTTAATTATTTCGTTTTCTTGCGCTAGTTTATTCTTAATTTTAAATAATTTGTGACCTATTACGCAAATATTATAGTTCCAAACAGGATAGGATCAATATTGATGATTGACACCAGCAAACCTCATTGTACGCAGCTCAAGAGCTTTAAGAATTGAGTACGAATAGCTGAAACATTTATTTGTATTAATATATAAATTTATGGGAAAAAAGTATAAATTTTTTACCAAAATTGGAAAAATATATATATAAAAAAATAGGAATAAACACAAATATACATTTACTTACACATGTAAAAGGCAAACTAATTTTTGAGTGTCCATTAAGTGGTGGAGGGAATAATTAGTTTCTGTTAGCGAACACACAATCATTTACTATGTTTTCTATTTAAACCTGGAGATCAAATGTGCGATCAAGAAGTCTCAGCTTATTTAATCTGGATCTGGATATCTTGTTTTCCAAGATTCTTCTTTTTCCAGTTACAAAAACCAAACCACGGAACCATGATGCCAGTAGAGGTCATTCTGTTAAGGAGATTCATGACAATATCTGTCTCCACTAGTGCAGTCCCTGCTGAATGCGATGTTGAAACGTTTAAAATAATTGGAGAATGGGCCATGGCGTATGAAGTACAACATTTCGTGCCTGCACGAGTGGCATGGATTTTGATTATTGGCTGAATCTCAAATACAGATCTGCCTGTTTATACTGCCATGAAAATATTAAATTCCTCAATTCATTCATTATTCAGAATCTGTAAAAAGCACTTGAATCTCATCTTCAAAGTGACAAGTACTTCCACATAAACTTTTATAGATGAAATTTCACGAGTAGAGTTAGATCAGGTGAATTGTATGTTTTATCTCTTTTATGCGTTTTTCATGTAACTCAACTGTCAATTTTACGGAATGAAAATATGGATTTAAGAATTTCCTCAAGACCTGTAGTAGTGTGCCAATTGTGCTGTTTTTTATCGTTCCAGTTCAATGGATTTTACCTTTTTTGTAATTCTGATGAAAACGGCACAAAATTTTGCTTCAAACAAACGTCACTGTTTTCAAGGCACGTTAATTTTTTTTTTTTCAATATTGTAAGCTGAGAGTTATTTTGAAAATTCCATTGACATTTTGAAATGTTAAAAATTAATGTGTATATTTCGTCACTAGTTACAATTTTAGAAACTATTCGGTGATTTATCATCTTTAAAAGTTTTTTACTAATTCTTACACCTCTAGTTTTTGATTCTGAGTTAAATTAGTTGAAATCTAACGATAAACTAATTTTTAAAGGCAGTTATTTTCAAATAATTTTATCTACAGTGGTATATCCATTGTCAAGTTTCTTCAGTATTCAATTGATACTGTGATTATCATTGATTAGCATTTTCTGTATGGGAGACTTTTCTTCTGAGATTATAGAAAAAATGAAATGTGTTCTATTTGAAAAGAATTGCTTCTTTGAATTTCTGTTAAACATGCTTACAAGATGGACCGTCATTTGTAGATATTGAATGCCTTCTTGATTTAGTTCCATTTTAAAAATTGAATTACGATAATGTTCTCGCTTAAGCTAATTTTTTTCCTACTTAAATTTATTCCCTAGAGGTGGTTTAGGGATAAAAATTGCCAGTTTACTTTTTGCTGACTTTTCGTTGCTGAAATAAATTATATCAGACCGTGTTTGATTATTGTTAGAATGTTGACTAAGCACTGAGTCGGGACTGCAGTCGGGACGGTAGACCAGGGTGCGCCAAAAATCGGTATACCATAACATAATATTTCAGAGACCGTGCGTCTTTTTGGGAGCGATGTCCGCATTCCCTAGCGAATTATAGTTTTCGAAGTTCTTTACCTGGTTCTTGCGAAAAGAATGAAAATGTATTCAGTTAAAAGAAGTGACTCTTATTGCATCTATTTTTCTGTTATGATGTGTAATAAAGACTAGAATCACGGAATCGAAAATTCGGGAAGCTGTGCTTATTAAATATGTATAATACGAAATGTATTTCAATATTAAATGTTAACGAATGTTATAGGGAGACATTTGGAATATACGAATTATTTATTTAACGAAACTCTTATAGACTATAAATACATCAACAATAACTTATTCATTCTATTTAACCTTTTTAATAGAATTATGATTATAATTGATACGCAATTTGATTTCTGTTCCTTTTCTCACTGAGTGTGTGTTTGTTTGTGTTCACAAAATTTTTTGAATTGATTTATTTTGTTTGAAAAAAAAAAGGAATTGATCGGAGGAAAAAAAAACTACAATATTATTACTGTAAAATAAAGTTGATTTTATTTGACATCAATGAAGAAGTGTTTTTAAATTTAAATTTAAAAAAAAATTTTTTGTAGTTATTTTTATATAAAAGTTATTTAATTTTTGAAATTATTATTACTTTAATTCTTTTTCTTGTTTAAAATTTTAAGAATTCTCTTAAAATTCTACTTTGAGTTAAAACGTTTTAAATTTTACGAACTTTTCAAAAAAAATTTTAAATTATAAATCATTGATGTATTTGTCAAAAAAAAAAATTTAATTTAGAAAGATAAATGATACATGTTTTTGTGAAACTATGGCCAGTTTATTCGTAGATTAATTGTTATTATTTGACTACACTTCGTTTGACTTTTCATCAAATTGAATATTAAGAATAAATATGCGCATTGCGTTTTATCACATTTAAAATTTTTCTGTGCCGTCATGTTCTAAATATTGTGAGATTAAGGATAGTGGTTATATATCTGCTCTACACGAAAGAAATTTGAAACGCAAAGAAACATAAATTTCATCTTGACATCGGACAGAGAAAAGTTGCGAAACATAAACCACTAAATCACTTAAATTCATTGATCTAAAAGTTTTTTTTTCTCCATGGATGTACCGGGGAAGCTATCCATCACGTTTCTAATTGATGCTGGATCCGGATGGTCACTTGAGCATAAACACCTTTCATCAATTGAGTGGACACGGATGACCGTTCGCCGAGTAGGTTACATTTCTGGCTTTTGACCGATTCCAACGCTACCGTTATTCGATTTCTATTAAGCTATTGATGAACTTTCGGGCGTAATTTCATCTGCAATGGTACATTGATTTCTCGCTTCCTTCATCTAATGTTCCATTTCCGCGTCGGAAATTGATCAATGGTTTGTTGGTTGGGCAAAAAGTCTGCGCAAAATTAAGCTTTTGTCGCAAATATCGGTAAAATTTCACGTACGTTAACCCCGGTAGACCACGTTCCAAAGAGTTTGAAAAATAAATCTACTTGGAATATGGATCACATTTGCTGTTTCATTTCCCTAATGCTGGAAAATATTGAAATAAATGCTTGATGTGCATTAAAGATTCTATTTAACTACATGCACCTAATATTTGCTTGTGTCAGTTTAAATGTGTGGCTTGAAAAAAAAATTAATTCCGATTAAAGTTTACTATCTTAAATGTTACACGTACCTTTGTTTCTATTTTAAAGATTTTCTCTTATGATTTTATTACTTGTGTTAAAAGAATTGAATGACATAAATTACATTAGATTTAATTCATTAAATAAATTTTTTATTGACACATTCTCAACTCTAATAGTAATTTCACTAAAAATGTCTCACAGTTAAAAACAATAGGTTTAATAAACCTTTGGTTACATAACGATCATCTTAATTTGTTCATTGAATTTTTCATGAAAACGAAGTTGTGGTATTTATATTGTTCCTGTTGCCGAAAAATTTTTTTAATAATAATAATTATTTCGCTATGATAAACTGTAGAATATAGATCTGAAAATTGAACTATAATTGTTCTACTTTGAAGAGAGAGAGAGAGAGAGGCGCAACTTTAAATTAATTGTCGAGGTAAAAACTATGTACGAGGGTTGCTATTTATATTTCTGGCCTTGGCAACAGTAAGTGTTGCTAGGCGACCGAAGACGATTTTAATCGAAAGTTTGATATTTTTAAACATAAATTCAGCAGACTATTTACCATTATAGCTTTATTTGTGTTGTTGACAGTAAATTGAAAAGTTCTTCTCTGTCAAAAAATGGAATTGAATCGTGAACATTTTCGTGCCATTATTTTTCATAACTTTCGACGTGGATTGTCAAGACAATAGTGCTTCGATGAACTTAATTCTTTATACAGCGATAAAGCGCCATCCTACAGCACTGTAAAAAATTGGTATAACGAATTTAATCGTGGTCGATGTTCAATCCAGGACGAATCCCGTGCAGGTCGTCCAAAATCCGTTGTTGTGCCAGAAAAGATCAATGCTGTGCGTGAACTGATAAAGCAAGATCGTCATGTAACATACCGTGAGATAGAGGCGTCTTTGGACATTAGTATGACTAGCATCAATAAAATATTGCATGAACATTTGAGCGTAAAAATTTGTTCGCGTTGGATCCGCATAATCTGACAAACGCTCAAAAAAGGCTCGTGTCGATTGGTGCAAGGAAATGTTGGAAAAATACATTCAAGGTACATCAAAGGCTGTGTATAACATCTACACAGGTGACAAATCATGGATCTATGCATATGAGCCGGAAACAAAACAGCAATCAACTGTATGGGTCTTCCAAGACGAGGCAAAACCAACAAAAGTTGTTCGAGGAAGAAGCACATCGAAACAAATGATTGCCTGTTTCTTCGGCATTAACGGTCATGTGGCAACAGTGGCGTTAGAGCAACGCAGGACGGTCAATTCTGAATGGTACACGACCATTTGTTTGCCAGAAGTCATCGGAGAAATTCGAAAAAAGCAGAAGAACAGGCGAATCATTCTTCAACATGACAATGCGAGCTCTCACACATCGACTGAAACAAAGGCATTTCTGATGGAGCGAAAGATCGAACTGATGGGTCATCCGCCGTACAGCTCTGATTTGGCACCCAATGACTTCTTCTTATTCCCACACATCAAAAATAAATTAACTGGACAACGATTTTCGACCCCCTAAGAAGCGGTTGATGCATTCAAAACGCATGTTTTGGAATTACCTCAATCGGACTGGAAAAAGTGCTTTGAAAATTGGTTCAAACGCATGCAAAAGTGTATTGATCATCATGGAGAATATTTTGAAAAACAATAAAACCAATTTCGATCCTACATATTTGTTTTTTCATTATTAGGCCAGAAATATAAATAGCAACCCTCGTATATACCATTTGCACCTGAGTAAATTTGATTGAAAAGTTGCTCCTATTAAATGGTTCTTCACATTGTTCGAATATTCTTTATGTAATTTATTGATTCCTTTCGGCAATTTCCTGAATTAAAAAAAATTTGATTATGAAACTATTTTTTAGAAGTTTTCTTATATAAAAAAAATCAGTTATCTAGTTGCAAAAAAAAAATTAATGCAATTGTGAATTTCTATTTTTTTATACATTTCAAAAACAAATTTTCTATCAAAATTTAAATTATTGTAGTTTTTATAATTTAATTTGTTAAAAAAATTATGTCTCGCAACTAGTTTGTAGCTCAACGGTAAATTTTTTTGCGCATCAGTAATTATTGACTGAGTCCAACTATTTAGTATACATTCCGATATTGATATTTGTACCTCAATCATAAATTTCTTTCACTTGTTTATTTTTTCCTGATGCTAGACTTTTTCCTTGTAGTTTTTTTTAGCTTCCCCGTTGCTTATTTTTAGTTTTAAGATTTCTAAAATAATATTTTTATTGGTTTTAAATTATGAAAGTTTTATTATTTTTTATTAAGGGAAATTAATTAATAGGATTTTAATTAATATCTATTTATGCATTGCTGCTAGATTTAATTTAAAGGAAGAGATTATTTTTAATATCTGAACATACTCGTGTTGCTTTTCATTGAAAAAAATAAATAAATAAACATTCTCAACGACGACTCACTTTAATACGCGAACATAGGAATGAATTACCTTCTTTACTAAACTCGATTACCTTTGTAGATGGCGATAACGTAACCTCCTCGACCGCTTGTTCTGACCTTTCAGGTAAGCAGCACAGCGCAAATAAATAGATGCAGTTATAAAAATAACTGAGTGAAAAACGTGACCATTCTATTAAAAACTCCTTAGATCCTCCTTTACTATTAGTTTTTTCTTCTTTTTTTTTAATTCTTTAATCAAGATATTCCGCTGAAGACGTTAAGTGTTATCAGTATGTTTCAACGATCACGATTTTCTTGTGTCATTTGCATGCGTTAGTTGGCATGAATTTTTATACGCGCATTAAACCGACCGTTTAATTGCGTTAATTTGTAAACCATACGGCAAACCCGTTACAAGTTGGTGGAATCTTTCCGGATAGGTGTGTTTATTTCCTGGAATAAACTTCTCAGTATTCAGAAGTCTTATTGGCATTTGTTTTTCTTGGTTTTTGCCCTTATTTCCGAATTTCGGGAATTTTAACAGATTTCATGTGGTTTTTTTTTTTTATCGAACCCTTTTTTTTCTGATTGTTGACTTTAATTAAAAAAAATCTTCAAAAATCAAGAGGGGATGTATGAAATTGATGCAAGTGTAATACTTGGATTTTAATCTTAAAACTGTTTAATCTTCATATGCGTTCGAACGCTTCGCAACATATTTATCTAGATGTGAGATGAATGTTTTATCATCTACCGATAGGTTATTTTACTATTTATTAATATATATCTATATATATATATATATATATATATATATATATGTATATATATATATATATATATATATCTATATATATATATATGTATATATATATATATTGCGAATTCTTAAATGCGAAAAGTTGGAACGAAAAAGTGACTGTTTCAGTATGTTACAAAATTATAAGATCACTGTGACTTTTGTGATTTTTACTATTAAAATAGTATATTTTTTTTAAAATAAATAAATTTGATGTAAACAAATAAAATGTAAGGTATATAAATATTAGTTATAAATATATTTAACTCTGTTATAAATGTTTTATCGGTATTTTCAATTTTATTTCCCTTCAATTATCTGTCACAAAATGTATAAGAATATTAATTAAAACAAATTAATTTACAAAACTAAAAAGATTTTAGTTCAATTTTCTTGGTAGTTTCATATATATCTATATATATATATGATTTTTCATTGAACGAACCAGATTTTCGAGTTTAATATTTGGGAATTTTATCCTGATTATCCATGGTAGCTACTTTCATTTCGTATACAGATTTATATCGACAATCATCTGTATACAATTGACGAGGCAAATAAACAATAAATTTTTTTTATGGGATTCAGATTTGTTGATTAAGACCTCGATTATGTCCTCCTAAAATCAGTTTTTATTTTAATACATGGCCTGGCACACTCTATTAGTAAAAATTTTAGTTTGACCTTCCCAAAAGTCAATTAAAAACATAAGTCTTGGTAAAAATGATTGCTAATATATGAGTTTATTTTTCAGGAAATCGTTACCATTCGAATTTCCCATAACATGCAAAAGCTCCCCAACCAATACCAAAACCTACTACTATTATTCTTATGGTCTACTCAATAAATCTCCAGCTTCTGTTCATAAATGGCGCAAATATTAAGTATGACTATCCAAGCCATGTAAATTGGAAAAAAATTTCCAAGTATCATACCAGATTTTGACCTCCTTAGCCAATTTCATTCAATTTTCCTTATGTTCTTCTATCCAATCTTCTGTATGTCATGGTTTTCTTTTAATTTTAGAAGAGCAATATTTGAATTTGATCTATAAGTGATCCAGATGATATTGGAGATAATTTTATGTGGTGTTATTTAACTAGTAGATATTTTCTATTTAATTGCAACTGGGAATGTATGTATGTTACTATGAGCTGATAATCTACTTTTTCACCAAAATCTCCTATATATTTTTTTTATTGAAAATGCCTTACTAGCATTAGTAGCAATTTTAAAATGATTAAGGATCTTGCTTATTTTCTTTTCCAAATTTTCCTGAAAGTTTAGAGAACCAGAATTTTTTAACTTCTAGCTTATACAATTCTCTGTAACATCTGATTTGAAAAAATAACATTAAAAAGTGCATTTAAACTCTTGCATTGGGGAGGAACAATTTTATTCCTTGAAAAGCGATGAAAAAGAAATGTAATGTAAGAGGTCCTATTAGATTGTCTAATGTTATCGTCACTTATACTTTTTCTATTGTTGTAGAAAATAATTTTTTTTCTCCTCTAATTTTAATCTTTTAGCAATAATTTTGATTTTTTCTTGTGAAATTATACTTATTTACAAAAACAATTACACAATTGAGTCTTGTTGTTTGTATTTAATGAGATAGGATTACTCCGAATTCAAATGGAATTGGTGATAAAACATCCCTAAAATTAAATTTTTCGAGTAGTAAGTTGTAAAAATACAATCAATTCTGATTTTGTCCTTTTTTTATTGCATTGATTTTAAGATTATGTATTTATTCTTTTTAGGCCACCCGTAAAGTCTCCTGTTGTGGATATTTATTTGTTGCACCTGACTGGGATTTTTCCTTACCTATCAATCGAAACAAGGTGAGTTTTTATATATTAATTTAACTATCAAATTCTGAAACATAATAAGATGCCGATATAAATATTTTATTAATTAGATTATATAATCTTTCACACACTTACCTCTGAGATTTGTGTTTAGCTGTTTAATACTAATTCATTTTAGAGACACTAGTGATTTTATTATTTTATTTGCCCGATTAAAAAGCGAATTTTAGTTCAGAGCTCTTGAGAGTTTTAAAGCAATTTTTTATTTTACCATGCTCACTCAAAACAATGCAAGTATGGTTTTACTCTATTATCGTTCTTCGAAATAAATTTTGTAATTAATGAAACCGATTTAATTTAATCATCATGTACACATTATAGCTTTTTAGCAACCGCTTAAAGGATTTTTAAATGATAGTTAAAAAAAATCCTTCATGATAAAGCGTTTGCTTAGACTTCCCTTTAATAAACAAAATTCGTTTTGTTTTGGAAGTATTGATCATTTGACGGTTACCCTTGAGCAGTGCTTCGTTGGTTGGAAAGTCCCGCCTTCTGGGCAAAGGCTTTCCAAACAGTCATGGCCTCTGTAACAGAACCAGCATTTATAAAAGGATGCGTTTAGTCCGGGTGTGTGAAAGGAAGGACGGCGGAAAAATGACCCGAAGACAAGCGCATTATGAGCGCCTCGAATCGAGCTTAAAAGAAAAGGATATCTTTTCTAACGACAAAATAATGACCATTAATTACAGGTGAGTCCTAGCTTCAAAAAACTCCGTTTTTTGACCTTACGCAGTTTTCAGGGTGCGTCGCACAGCTATCCTTGAGGTGGAAGGGTGGCTGGCTATAAGTTGCGGTAATAACAATTTTATATACTTTTGTTATCTCTGTTTACTCTTCAGCCGTCGAATGATACGCGTACCCACCTCAACAACCACCCTCTTCCTATTGTCCTAGAAGTGTACCTCTCTTTCTGCGAGAAAATTTTAAATTTGAGGCTTGTTTTTTTAGCTTTCGGTCTCTAACTATTAATTTTTATTTTGGATTTGTTACCCTCAAGAATAATGTGTTAACAGATGTATATATTCATTGTATCAAAAAAAAAAAAAATTCCACAAAACTTAATTTACTAATTTAAATCGTTTCTTATTTATTTATTTTCCTTCTTCAAGGTTTGAATTTGGAGTCACCAAATTCTAAAAAAAATGAAAGATTAAAAAAAAAAAAAAAAAAAAATGTTCCCCCAATTATAATATTTTTAAATAATTTTAATTTTTCAAATTTATTAACATTTTTATTAAAAAAAATTATTGTGTTCATTAATTGTATGTTCAAGATTTATTCAGTGTAAAATAAGTTCTCGAAAGTACTTAATGTAAGGTTGTAATATCATTTTGAAATCCTATATATCGTAATATATATAGGATTTCAAAATGATATTACGTAATTTTTTAAACTTATTAATATCTGCATTGTATGAATATTATTTAACTATTTTGATTGGTTTGATGTAAACGAATGTTTATTTCTAGCATTAAATACATTAGATTGTAATATGTTGTCTTTAGCGTTATTTTTTTCGGATTTTCCAGTTTTGATAAAAAAAATAGTGGCAGTATATCCATATTTCGATGACCACTCCCCAAACTGTGATTAATAACAGTTTTCTCTGTAATAATGTAAAATAATTTAAAACTTAATTTTTTTTCTTGTTAAGCATTTTAACAGTTTGTTTTCTAAACAGCTGATAAAAAGTTTAATTTTCTCAATCCATAAAATATGAGATTGTCTCAGTCTTTAGAATGCAATTATCATTGATACATCTTATGGTAGCCCGATTGTTGGAAATGTTTCTTGGGAGATGGGAAAAATCATTTAGGATTAACATCTTTCTCGACAGCACAAGTTCAGTTCCGAAAAACTTCAGTTTAATTTTTGCACTTGATAAACGGTGAGCTTCATATGAATTAACACAATTGAATAAAGCAAATACTACAAATTGTGCATCACGTTTTATTCAAAATGTTTAGATATCTGAAGATTACAGTGCGATGGATGTTCGGACCAATCTACAACGCTTATTCTGTTATGCACTTTAGCTTTTGAATTTATATTGAAGAAAAAAGATTTTGATAAGTTACATCATACAGTGTTCCTACTCACCACTTTTGAAATATGATTTTGGTGAATAGATATTTCGGTTTGTTACTCCCACAAATTGTGCATTCAACATTATTTCATCTAAAGATGACGTTCATTTTTGGATGTAACTTTCAAGATGTGATTCTGTAATACTTAATATGATTGGCGCGCAGCTTGTCCTTTTTTTGGATCTTGCGCCAGAAAACCCATCCAACCCTCTGTTACGATTTTCTTCGTGAATAGAAAGTTAATGTTACACACTCTTGTGGATTTCTCAGATATTCTCTCCAAGGTGTACCTATCATTATCCTTTATAACAACGCACGGTGGCACACTTTCCGAATTTTTGATTAATACAATAGTAATTATCCAAATTTTGTTAATTAGAAAAATGCAATGTATTGCTAAAATATTTATTTTCTGGACTGAAAGAATATTTTAAAATTTTTACTGGTTTCTGTGAAAACTATTTCGAAATGTTGCTGAATTAATACTTTTACAATGTACCATTTTGGAAGCTGTACCATGTATACTACATGAAAGATTTTAAAATAATTTATGTAAATTTCAAAATTAAGAGAGGCTAGGCTATATAAACGAATCTGTATTCTGTTCTGTTTTTCACTACGTTTTGTTGAATGATACATAATCCAATAAAATGTCATTATGTTTCTGTATGTTTATCTCTATTAAAAGTATAACTATTTAAAAATTATCGCATTAGTTTTGAATTTTAAATTTTTTTAAATCTTTTTAGTTACCCTAAATGTTTCTATATTACCTCGTGTAATGTTCTCAAATATTCTAATGAAATTCTTTCTCAATTACGACTCATAATCATTTATGAACAATTCATTCTTTATGATCATAATTTTTAAAGTCAATTAAATTGATTTATTCCAAGCTGCTTCGAGGTTTAAAAAGATTATCGAATTCTGCAGCTGAAAAAACACTAAGTTTTACTTCAAAATGTATCAATCTCAAAAATCTCTCTCGTTGGGTGGTATTCTAGATAACACGTCTTTCCTCTACTACTCTTCAAAGATTATGGATTTATCTGAAGAACAAATGCATTCTTTTTCAAACAAAACAGTTCCGATAATCTTGTTTGCTCTCTTAAGGGCATGGCATTGATTTCTGATTGATTCGTTGTTTTTTTGTGGCTTCTTCCCCCCCCCTCTTTGGTGAAGGATATATTTTACTCACACATCAAGATGCAATTTTTGATTGCAGATTCATGAGAAACTTTAAAATGAGAGAAAAGATATCTTTCATTTTGACAATTTATATTCCTTTTTTATTAATATAAATTTTTGAAGAGTTATTTAAATTTAAATAGAAGTTTGTAATATGGTTAAAAAATATTTAAATTATCAAGTCGAATATTTTTTAAAAATTTATTTCAGCATTGTGCGATATTGGTATTTTAAAAAATTTCGATATAAAATCTTGAAAGTCATTTAACTATAAATGCATGTGCATTTGTAAAATACCATTGACCTACATTTCTGCAGTTATATATGTAATTATAATGACTTGTAATTCTTATTTTGCTACTAAGAGGCAAACCATCACAAACTGTTTTGAAAGTCAGCTGCGCTTTTTATATAGTTAAAAGAGATACCAATCTAGATTTTAAGTGCATATTGATATTTTTCAAACTAAATTCAGAAAAACAAATACTAAAAAAATTTTATTTCAGGGTGTATGTTATTTCTACTTATATTTCTTTTAAGAATCGTAGATATAAGTTTCACAAAAATTGAAAATGTTCATGGAATGAGAAATGCTTAAAGATTTTTTTTTGTTTTGTTGGCATTTATTAATAAAACTAAAGATAGGTAGCTAAAATAAACGAACAGATATGTCACACACACACACACAAACTTAATGTGTCCAAAACCATAATTAATATTTTTGCAGCACGGCCAATGAAAGGAACATGTTGCAAAAGTTTAAGAATTCGTAGATTTAATAATTTTTATGAGTGAAAGCGATACTTTTTGGGTTGCCTTGCCGTTGAAAGCTAAAATAAAACTGTTTTATTTATTTATTAAACTTTCACTACACATATTTCATTTGAGAAAATGTGGGTCGCATACACATATTGCAGAGTAAAAATAAGGCGACTCCAGAACAGTTTATGTATCGGGTCTGTATGCAGAAAGTGGAAAAGATATCCGCTGTTCACTAAGCTGGATTTCTATCAGGCAATGATGCGTTTTTCGTACTCGATGTTAAATTTTGACCACTAATAATAATATATTCTATGTTTGCATTAATGTTTTATGAACTGTAACTTTGATCGAAGCGTCCGAATTTTCAAATAAGGAAACATTTGGGTCTCTTAAGTGGGTGAAGAATCGGATATTACTAATCTCTATACTTATTTTATTGAGGAAAGTTTTCTCAAGCTACTAGGCTTGTCGACAGTATTTCTGTATACACATTTATTATTTTTTACTATTCATACCTAATGTGATTTGTTCAATATGCTATAGATAGTAGTTTGGAATACAATATTAAAACCACAGTTGTGGTGAAAATTCTTTAATCAATATTTATGTTTAGTTCACAGGAATTTCAATTTAGAACAAAAGCCCTTTATTCACTTAATTTATAAATTCATATCTAACTTTACAGATTCATATTTTAGCAATTGGTATTTCGTTATTTTTTCATTGAGAACAGAATTTTAGCCATTTTGTAAAAAATGATGTTCATAGTCTGCGTTTGTACCTGTATAAACGATTCACAAATAAACAGAAATAGTTTTATATTTAATTCCCTTTATGTTCTGATATTATGAACTGATTTCTACCTATATTTTTAATTCTTGCTTCAGCAAAGAGAAGTAATTACAAATAATGAGTTTAAGTAAGAAAGTGGTATTTGAGTACTTGTGCACGGCAATCAATGCTTCAGATTTATTTGGGCAAGAACATTGTAGTAATAATTTAAATAATTTTATTAATGAATTTCTGATTTTTTTTTTTTTTTTAGTGATTAAATCAATTTGTTATTTGCTTTTTTCTTTTCCCCCAGTATACGGGCTCAGTGGCTTGCCCAGTCATAATCGCTCTAGCCTTCAGTTTAACAGTTCGTGGGTTCGAATGCCACCTTCGCCATGGATGTTTATTGTGGTTCGGAGTCCACCTTAAACTATAAGTTCTGGTCTGATTAGCCCTCGGGTGCAAAAACTGACTGTTGAGCGACTAACCAAACCAACACCACTGGATGTGGTTGTTGATAAATAGTTAAATATAAAACCATCGCACACACAAGAATTCAAATATTTTTACATTTGCTTTGAAATTTCTTTATATCAGACAAAAATTGCATTGACATAATGTGCACTTCATAAAGTATTTATGTTACACTTATATTTCTAGACTCGAATATTTGATTGCTAAATGTAAATTTTCAGCATTTTGAGAAAAAGATTAAACTTTATGTTAATATGAAAAATGTTAAATATTTTTGTATTTTATATTTAATAATAGTATAATTTTTATTTGAATATGTAATATTTATTGTTAATAATTTTGACAGATGAATAATAACTTAAAAAATGTTTTTATTTAATCTTTAACAGTAGCAATTTGGTTATATTTGTTTAATGAAAGTTTCAGAAAAATAATTTTAATTGCTTTTAATTTAATTGATGTTTTGCAGTCAATGTGAACAGCTGATGATTTTTATTTGATATTATGATTTGGTTTGATATCAGTATTTTATGTATATTTTCCTAATTTAACTATCTTAAAAAAATTTTTTTCCTTTCTATTCTGCTATGTCAGAAAGTGTTAAAATGCTACTTATATCTTGATACAAATTGCATTAATTTTGCACATTTTTACAATTTCAAGGGAAGCTTTTTAGTGAATATATTGAAAAAGCATCTTGAGTATTTCATACTTTATTCTTTGAAAACAATGTTTAAAAAATGTTTGTATACAAAATATATATAATATTGAAACTTAAGCTTAAAAACAAATTAGCTACCAAAAAGCAATGAACTAAGCAAATTTTTCCTTCTTAATTCTATATATGTTATTTTTTTCATTTATGTTAATTATTGGAATAGAATTGTCTGCATCATCTATTTTAAATTAAATTGTGTTTCAAATTTCATTTCATTTTATAATTAGAAAATGCTAATTTTATTTCTTTTAAAGAACTACTAAAATATTATTTAATAAACATTTATATGGTTTTATATTATATAATGAATATAATAATGTTAAACATCTAATTTTTAATGAAATTTATTTATGCAATTTCTATGCAATTAATCTGTGCATTAATCTACGCAATTTCTTTGTGAATTCTAATGTGTAAATAAATGCATTTCATATAATTTTGTCCTTTTTTTTCAGCGGTGGCAAAGGCGGTGGTTTGTTTTATATGATGATGGGGAATTGGCATATTCTGTTGACGAACATGTAAGATTTTTTTATTATTTTAAATAGTTTTAATTTTGATTTAGATATATCAATTTTGTGCTTAGTGTTGGTTTAAAATGCATCTAAAATGTGAAGCTATTTCATGAGAAAATTTTCGTTTTTTAATATAATAAAGAAACTGTGGCATACATCAGTCATGATTTTATAAATTTACTTAGGTTTCTCTATGAATAATGTTTTTGTGTTCTTAAAGTAGAAATTTTTTATGCTGTAAATTCACTTTTAACTTCAAAATTATATTTTTATTATGGAAACAAATTGATTATAAAAATAAGATAATTTTTTTGATATTGGAGTACTAAAAAAATTTTTATATTTACTTAATTGAAAAGTACAAATTTATGAATAAACTAGTGTAAATTTTGTCATATGCTTAAATTTGTCTGCTTAATGAATGACATTTTAAATGAACTGAAATATTGAATGGAATTTTTGTTATATTGTTGTGAGCAAGATAAACTTTTTTATTAAAAAACAATTTTTCAAAGAATTCATATTATAATTACATGTTTGTTTAATTAGATAATCATTGTTTGTTTAATGTTGTTACTAATCCTTCATGATCTAGCAAGTTAGATCTGGTTTATGTGTTCATTGTAATCTAACAATGTCTCTAGAATTGAAGATGATATTAGTTCCTCTAAACTTAGACCCAAGTAGTCTAGGACTTGCACCGGAGAGACACACAATTACTTAATACATTACCTAACTATAATTTTTAATAAATAACCCAAATATATAATTTTTAATTATGAAGCCTTAGAAAAGTAAGATTCTAGAAATATATTTTCATTTATAATTTGCTTATTTGTGGAATAAAAAAAAATTGCAAATAGAAACAGGTGAAAGCTTAGTTATAGAAAATAATCAATATGGTATTATAGGCATTTAATTAACATTTCTTACAAACAATAATAATGACATATCTTTTAAAATAAAAAAATTATGAAGCAGATCAAAAGATTTACATCTGTTTAATTAGTGGATACAGTTTTGATTTTACAAGATAATTTAAAATCATGGTTTAGATGCAAAGAAAAAAACTAAACAGAACACATGTAAACAGTTATTTCTAAATGCTCACACAATATTTAGACCATCATTAATAAATCTTCTTTTCTTTGGTAAATTTTATATATCAGTGAATATTTTTAAAATAAAATTATTACTTGTCAGGCTTTTTTGACTTAAACTTACTAGAGAATATCTTTTAGGATCTGCTCTATGTACTTGATATTTCAGTGTTGTAGTCATGGACCTAGTTTAACTTTGCTCACAAATAGGGACTGGTGACAACAAAAGAAAACTAAATTAAGATTTGAAAACAAAAAAATTTATATTTCTATGAGAACTTAATTAAACTATTATAATGCTACTGATGCATAATAATTATCTTTTAAAATCATTTTTACTCCTACCTTATATTCTCAAATTTTGATTTATTCAGTGTATTTATAAAGTTTTTTTTGCATAATTATATTCTGTTGTAAATATTTGACTTTGGAATAGTTGTTTTAATCTTACAATGTGGGAAAGAGCTTGGATAGTTATTTTAAGAGATTTTTTTAAGCAAAGGACAGAAAATTGTTCAATAATTTTTGGGTTTATAATCCAACAATGCTATAGTTTCTTTATGTTGATTCGGAATACACTTTTGACTGTGAATATTATTTAAATTGTCTCTCACGTAAAAAGGATTTCAGAATGATTACTTTAGAATTATTAATTCCTGCCAATAATTGTATTTGTTATGACAATTTAACCCCCCCCCAATGCTAATTAATATTTTTAGAAGAATTCAACTTTAAAAGAGGAAATTTGAAAAGGAGTTTATAAAAATTTAACAAAAGATTGATAAAAATAAATTTCTTTAGTTACTCTATTACTGTAACTTAATAATTCAGGAATAATATTAAACTCATTTTTATTTTTTAATAGTGAAACAATATTAACTTTGTCGCATTAAAATTATTCAGTAGTTAGAAATTATTTATAGCTTATCACAATATACTGAAGCATCTCTCTTGTAAAATAGTCACATATTGGCAAGATTTATAATGTTTTTGTGATGGTTTTTTTCATTTTGCATTGGTAATTAACCTTGCAAGCTACTAATTTTAGATATAGAAAAGTTCATTATGAAACATTATTTTTAATATTACTTCATTACAATTTTTATCTAAAAATATTTCATATTGTGGATAATTTTCTGATCAAATTTGTTTTTTAGCCGGAGACCGTACCTCAAGCAGTCATTGATATGAACTGTGTTTTAGAAGTAACTGATGCAGAAAATGTTACTGGTAATCCTTTTGCTTTAGCTGTGACCTGCCCTGAAAAAGTACACTTTATAAAGGGCATGAATAAAGAAGAATCTAAAAAGTAAGCGATTTCACTCTATATATAACATTTTTTACATTTTTTTTTTTTTACCTAATTACAATTTTTTTTTTTTTTTACTTTATTGACAACTTTTGTTTTATTTAATACATTTAAAGAAATAGGAACACTATTGAAACATTTCTTTTTTGTTTAAAATACATGCATTATTGAAATAAAATTGTGTGCATTTTGGGAATATTAATTAAATTAATCAAGAAAATGAGATAGAGTATTAAAAATATTAAAAGATTTCAAACTTCATCATATAACTAGAAAACTTTTTGACTTGTGTAAAAATTGTTTTTCTACTGTCATTTTAATTCTATAAAATTTGTTATCCAATGATGCACAAGTTATGCAAAACAGTCTACACACATTTGTAGTGTTCCACATGATAAAGTAATAGTATCCCAATATTACAAAAATTCATATTTGATTATGCGCACATTAAAATTATTAATTGTATATTTCTTATTCTTAGTTATTTAATAAATTTTTGTTATTTTATAAAATGTTATGAAATAAATCATAAATATATATTTGTGTTAAATCATGAATACTGTAATTTTTATCTGAATATATTAATTTGTAAACCATAAATATATTGTACTAAAGATAAAAACATAAAAAATTGTAATTTTGAGATATTTTTTTTGAATTTTGTTGGAGTTATAAATATTTTTGGGCATTATTCATCATTTTTTTTTGTGTTTAATTTAAACTAGGGTTTGTCAAACATTTTACACTTTGTCATTCAATTTTGACTGTTTATCAATAAAATTTTTAAGTAGCTATTATCATAATAGTTTAATTTAACATAATGACATTATATTAACTATTTAAAGCATTGTTTTTGTTTACATTGAACATCGATTAATTTTTCTCTCTGTTTATATTAAAGACATATTTTTAATTTTTAATTTTGAATTTGCTTCTAATTTATGATAAATAGTTCTGTTTGTCTCTTAAGTTTTCTTCATTAAGAATATTTTACAATTTGTAAAAATTATTAAAATTTTAAGTAAAATGCTCTTATTGTTACTATCTATATAATTTGTTTCTTTTAAAATTCATTTCCTCAGGTAAAGTTTTTTAGTTTTCTTGAATACATTTTATTTTTCCATATTTTGTGCTTAATTTTAATAACCTAATCCAACCATTTCTAATTTTTTGAGAAGTAATAATAACTATGTTTATTTAAAACTTGTATGAAGACTTCTAAATATTTATTTAATGAATATTTTCCTTATTTTTATAGCAAGCCTAAAATAAATAAAAACATAATTCATAATTTGATTTTGTTCTTAGATGGTTTGAAGTTTTATCCAAGTTTCCAAGAACCACAGTTTGTGGAAAATATAAAAGAAATTCTACATTTCCATGTTTAAAACAAGCATCTCTTAGCAAAATTGATTCAGTAAGTTTTTTAATCTGTGTTGATATATTAAGGCACTATAATCTTTCCTTGATCTACATCTTTGTAGTTAAGTCTTTTATATTGTAAAATGTCATGTATGCATACATTCTTTTCATTTGTAGATGTCATTGTTATATTTATAATTGTATTAAAATAATAAGACAGTTTCTTTTTTAGTTTTACTTATTTTTCATCTTTTAATTTGAATTATTATTTTTTCAACATATAAAGGAATTCATAACTGTAATGCATATTAAAAAAAATTAATTTAAAGTTTATTTTTGTGAAAATAGTTGTTTTTAAAGGAAAAATTTTATGGTGCTGTTTATTTTAATAAAGCAAATTGTAATTCTTACATTAATAAACCATGAATATGTTGTATGAGAAATAAAAGAAAAATTCTTCATGTAACGCATACACTTTAAATTGTTGTCAACATTATTGCATTTTGAATTCTTAATTAAAGTAATATACAAGTGTGTATAAGTAATAAAGTAATGTTTCAAAGTAATAAAAGTAATGTATTTTTAAGAAAATACAAACATTAAAAATATTTCCAATCATTTTTTTTCCCATTTGATAAAGATAATTGAATAAATTGTTTTAAATTTTGGGTACAAAGTTATGAGAAAATGTGTTTTTATATCAAAAAGTGTTGTGAGAAAAAATTGTCAATATCAAGTTTTTTCATTTTGTAAGTATATCAATTATAATTAAGTAAAATTAAATATTTCTTTAAATAAAAGAAATTTAAGATAATTAATATAGAAAGAAATTTTCCTTAGGTAATGTTTTTATAAAGAAATATCAATGTTTTCTTGTATTATGGTATGCAGATGAAATATTTTTGTTAGAAAAAATTCCAATGCTAATTCAAGTTTTTTCAGTTCATTTTTTTTTTTTTCAGTGGAAAAGTAACTTTATTCAATTAAGTTTGTTTCAGAAAAGTTAATTTTATAAAGAATGTTGATTACAAAAAAATAAGTGTTCTCATTGATTTTTTTTTTTTTATATAAATACTGAAATTTTTTTGGATGCCTGAACTATAGTATTTATAAAATAGCATTGTATTCATGAGTGCTACATATTTTTATTTAGCATTTATAAGCAATGCTATTTAAAAAAATTTTGTCAAATAATGGCAATAAGAGAGAATATAGCCAACTATAAATTGATTCATTTGACTCTAAAATTTTGTTCACATCCTAGATTTCTAGGTCTGATGTGTCTATTAATTTTAGCATCATTGAGACTATTTTCAGAAGCTGTGGCAAATTTTTAAAAAATTTTGATAAAAAATTCTGCATATTTTTCAATATTTATAAAAAAAATTTCATTATAAAAATTTACTCATGATATTAAACAATGATTGTTACAATTTGATCTCCCTACTTATTCCTTGTTGTCTTGATTCACAAAGCTATGATTATTTATTATATTAAATGCATGCATTTTATGTTAAAAAAAAAAAAATTGCAGTATATATATATTTCCTATTTTTATTTCAGAATATCAGCAATATTGCTAATAGAAGAGATACTGTTGATGCAAGTAATAATTATTCAAAGCACAATGGTTACGTAAGTAACTTAAACAGAAATAACCTTAAACAAAGCTCTGGTGTTGTTTTTGATCCAGAAGACGATGTTTATCCAACCAAAGACACTAATTCAACTCCAGCTGTTAATCTTCAAGAAAAATTGCGTCCTACAGAAGGTAGTTAAATATTTGCTTGTTGATATAATAGTAAATAAATTGTAAAAGTGCTATCTTTTGTATATAATTTTATGAAAGAAATGTAAGATATAGTGATTTTTTTTTCTAACTAATTCTTTTTTAATTTAATTTGTCTGTCTATTTTTAAGAAAAGTATTGCTGTTATAAATACTTAAATGTATGCATAAATTTAGCATGATTTAGCTACAAAATTTCAATTTTAAGAATAATTAAAATCATAAAATGCTAATTGTGTTTTAAAAAAAAGTATAAAAATTCTTGTAGTTTAAGTTTTAAATAAAGAGTAATAATTTTTTAATGTATTAACAAAATGTTATTATTTTTTTAGAAAAGAAAAAAAATGAAACTTCAATTGTACAAGAAGAACTTAACTGCATAAGGTATTTAGAAGCTATAATTAAATTTAATATACTATATTTTAAATTTGCAATATTTATATATTTTTTTCTTAAAAAATTTCCATTTCAAAATTAATTTCACCTATGTCATTGCTTTTCTTACAAATTAGACTGAAGATATCACCTAGAAAATAAAAAAATTTTTTACATAATTATTTTTTTCATTGAGCTTTACATTTATTATGTGAAATTTTTTATTTTATTGTGTTTCATGTTACTAGAAGTACATTGTCTCTTTAGCAGAAAATAATTCTTTTTATATAATTTCACATTTTTTATTCTAAAATCTATTGAAGAAAGCATATTTGTATGAATTGCAGGGTACCTATTATATAATATTTTAATAGGAAATAATCAAACATCATGTTTACAAAAAAATTCAGTAATTTTTTAATTTTTTTTCCTTTGCATTAAATTTTAATAATGGAATTATTTTTTAGAATTAAAAAATATAATCTTAAGAATAAATGTATTGTTTGCAGAATAATTATATATATGAAAAGAGATAGACCTGTACAATAAAACTAAAATTACTTTTAATCAGTTTATTTTTATTAATATGCTTTATAAATATTCAACTTAAAATTAAATTTTTTATTCAAGTTTTTGTTAATTGGTAATATTACTATAATATTTGCAAGCTGTAGTGTCCAATCAATCTCAATGTAATAAACTTGTGCTAGTTTAAAGACACTATTGATATGATCTATTTCCTAAATTTTAAATATTAATTTGATTGAATTAAATAAAATGAGCAAATCAAAAAATATTATGGATGCTCTGGGATCCCCCAGTGGTACTTTACTGCTATTGATGACATAAGGAATTACACTAATAATCATTACATTAAGTCTACCGATGTTAGTAATCTATATTACATTATGTCAGTATGCTATATTACAAGTTTATGAAAATTATTTAGAGAAATACAGTTGATTTATTGACTTATAAATTAAGATAGATATCATTCATATAAATTTTATTAATCATCACATTTTTCAATAAACATAAGTTTGAATTATTGAAATTAAGGGGCAATAAAAATGTATATAAAATGGCTAATTTTTCTTAATGAATAGTGAAGAGAAATATTTTCAAAAGTTGCACAGCCTATCAGTACTTTAGCAAGCCATACTTTTAAATAATTTTTCCGGATTTCATTTGAAAAAACTACTGTTATCCTTTTAAAATTAACACATGAAAGAATTAATTAGTTCTTACCTGGTTAAAAGTAATTCAATTTATTAATATGAAATGCTTTGTTCAGGGCTTTGATTATAATGTTATGATCAATATGGACTGAATATTTGTTTTTGACTTCCCATACCCTGCTTATTTTTTTATTCTTGTGTTATGATGTGTTGTTTCTACTTACTTATCTTTATGTTTACAGAAATGTACCTAAAGACGAAATAAGCAGTGAAGTAGAAAATGTAAAAAAAGTGTTAAAATCAGAAATGAGAGAAGTCAGAAAGCTGCATAGCCATTCAGATGTAACAAAAATGATTCCATCTCTTGTTGATGAAAAGTTAAATGGAAAACCTGACTGGAAGAAAATATCTTTGGACCTTGAATGCATGGGAAAAACATTTCATAACCCTGTCTATCTTTTAATGTCTGATGTTCCATCTGGGAAGAAAATAGATTCTTATGAAAATTTCCTTGGAAGAGACAGACCAAAAGGCTTACGTCGACAATCTAGTTTTGGCAAGAAAAGTAAACTAACTTTTGTACATTTTATTTATAATAGTGTTTATTATTTATTTCAAACTTGATTTTTTATTCTTAATGTAATAAAGTTCTTATATAATACCATCAAGCAAAGGAAGGTTATATTATCAAAATTTCAGATGTGCATGCATGTTATCAGGAAAATTTGTATACATTATATGCATGACCCACATGCTGAAACAATATTAGAAAGACTGAATTTTAATTAATTCTAATTATAATAATTTTCATCAATTAATTTTAAACAAATTTAGATAAGTATTGAATTGAATTAAATATATGCTATTTATGTAATATTCTTAAATATATGCCTATGTTTTTGTATATATTTTTGCAAATCCCATTAATTAATGTGTTTATGGAATTTTTTTAATTACTAAAATATTTGTTCTATCAGTATATAATGATTATCAATAAAATTTATTGGGCTTTGTTTTGCAATTTAGAATACTTGTAAAATGTGATTAATATAACATATTAATAAAAATATTGTAATTAAAATCTAAGATATTTATAATGAGCTTTATTTTAAATCATTGAATATTGGCAATTCGTAAAATATGTTTATTATTTTATGATAAACTTCAGGTGATCTACAAAAACAACTTCCATCATGGTCTGAAGATCAAGATATCAAATGTCGATCGATTCACAAGTCAGCTTCAGTGCCAAATGCTGCAGTTCTAAGAGAAGACAATAAAATTCTTACAAATGGTTTATGTAATAAATCAACAGATAAATATTCTTCTGACTCTCTTGAGAGAAAGTCAAGTATTAATCAGGTAATAAAAAAATTTAAATGATTAAAATGTCAAATAAGAATACAATATTTTAATTATATATATATAAATTAAATAACAATGAAATAATTAATATACCTAACTTTTATTATCTGATATTTCATTTGAAAAATCCATTAAATTTGCTTGAACTTTTTTTGTGGCAGTAAATGGATGGGGCATATTTTATATCTACTTTATGTATAATATTCTAAACTTTGACTAATATTAATATATTTACAGTTGGTTTATATTTTTTCCTGTTAATTTTAAATTACTTTAATTGTTTATTATTAAGTTTCAAAATTCAAACTGAATTTTTTAAAGTTATGAGGTTCAATTTGTTTATTTCTTGATTAAGTCTGTAAGCTATTTTATTTATATTACTATTCTTAACATATGTCTTTGTTGAAAAGAAATCAGATATCTTATGTTTAATAAGATTTTATTTCAAGTATGAATGGGATAGTTTAATTGCAGTATTTACTGGCTAAAATTTAAATTTGATTTAGTGCAATACGTTAATGATTATAAATTATTTCAAAATATAATTAATTATACTGTAAATTGAAAATCATAATAACCTCGCAATATATTTTCAAAGATACGAGGTGTGCCTGATGGTTGTAATCCAGACTCTATATCTTCTTGTTGTGCATCATCTTCAGAATTCAATAATGATCAGAACATTGAGGTAATCTATCTTTTAGTGATTTTTTATATAGCAGATACTATATTTTAAAATAAATTGTTTACACTTGTGAAATAATTTGGTTACATTATAATTAATATTAATTAAAAGTGAAATTTTTATTTTGAAATATTATATTTTTTATAATTTGTGTTTATATTTATACAGTAGATGCTTATTTTTTATGGATTTCTAACTAAAACACTCATGTTTTTATGAACTAGTGGCTCGTGCTTAACCTGACACATAGATAAAATGATAATTATTATTCTCATTTACTCATTACATTACTTACTTTTGTTGCCATAAATTTCTTTCAAAGATATTTTGAATATATATATATATATATATATATATGGAAAAAATATTGGATGATATTGAGAAAATAATAAATGAAAATGTGATGAAGGTCTTTCAAATATCAAACAAGAAGGAAATAATGTAGGGCAAATATAGTCTGCAAAACAGTCTAGGATCGCTAACAGGATTAAGGTACATTTTTGAGCAAAGAACAGGAAAATGCTTTTACACATTAAAAAGTATTAGTTCCATATCCAGTGATAATTTCAACTCTCAAAATTAGAATATTCAAGTTTCAGCAGATTTGAACCAGAGCCACAACAAAAATTGGAAATCCATACTCCATAGTTGACCAAATAAGCAAAATTTCAGTGTTTCTGAGAGCATCGGCTCTTTAATCATAACCTGAGGAATATTTTAGAATGCTGTGGCATCTCCCCTTTTTCAACTCTAAATGATCAACATGTTTACTACCCAAAAATTCTTGATCGAGAAAAAATGACAAAGATATTTATAGGACGCTCTTTGAACGAAAGATGTTGATGGTTCAAAAAAATTTCAGCGTATAATCTTTTTAATTTTTTATTGGATTATATACTTCATGGTAATGTTTGACACATGATTCTTTGGGTACACATAAAAAATTCTTGGACTTAGGCTGGAAAATTCTGTTACATTCATCATACATCTTAGGTCTAGTACTCTCTAACAATCACTGTTTTTTGAGAGGACAAAAAATAAAGAAATCATACTAGTATGGATTCAGTTTTTTGCATCCAAGGATATAGAATATTTAAAAAATATTATATACAAATTACCATCATGCTAACAAGAAGATATTAATAATGATAATTACATTATTCAATAAAGTTGATTCTTGGGTTGAAATATTAGTTTTTTGATTCTAAAAATGGATAGAACTTTATAATATGCTTTATCTATATATATATAATTTGCAAAGCATGTAAGTCTTTATTTGATTTCCTTCTATACTAAATTTAGAATAAAAGGAAATATTTAAAATATCTTAATTTTTAAAGATTTTTTTTAAGTATATTTTTAAAAATGTTTGGGAAAGACTTGTTTTTATTTCGATCTATCTAAGTAAATATTTTATGTTATACTTAATAATATTTATTTTGTTAAGAAATTTTTTATTTTTTAATATTTTTTTTCAGAATACATTCCTAAAAAAAGGCTGGCTTGTGAAACAGGATGAGTGTAAATGGAATAAATACTGGTTTGTTCTTCGTAATTCAGCCCTTACTTATTTTAGTGACCCTATAGCTGAAGATGCTGGTATTTTGGATGGCTTCATAGATCTCAGGAAAGCAAAAAGTGTTTCTGAAGCAGAGAGTAGTAGTGGCTATACATTTTGCATTCATGTACGTTCAATTTTTATGTTGTAGAATTATTATATACTTTGTAATCATTATAAAACAAAGTAATTTAACTATTTAGTTATCAATTAATGTGCTAATTTTTTAATTACTGTAATAAAATATTTTAGAAAAGTTTTAAAAAGTTTAATCTGAACTCTTGAATAAAGCTATATCATAGTAATATATCATAATGAATATTTCTTCTTCTAAATCTGTATCATAAAATAACAATGGATTTTAAAGGAGGTTACAAAAAACATTTAAAAAGTAATTTTTTGAAAAGAATATTTCTTCATTGGGAAGATCCTTTTTTTTTTTTTTTTTTTTT
This sequence comes from Latrodectus elegans, assembly GCA_030067965.1. Lineage (NCBI taxonomy): Eukaryota > Metazoa > Arthropoda > Arachnida > Araneae > Theridiidae > Latrodectus > Latrodectus elegans. Next base: position 30,984,150 of record CM057818.1, on the reverse strand, counting down.
TTTTTTTAACATATATATTATTAATTGGCAAATATGTCAGTAATTGAATTGGTAATATGCTTTTGGAAAAGTGTCCTTGCATATATAAGTTGTGATTTATTTCTTGTAAGTGAAAATATGCCCACACATTGGCAATTAGCAATCAAATCATTTGAGTTTGTGCCATATTGAGTGATTTTATAATCTTCTTGCATATAGAATAAAGCCTCATGGTGCTCATCAGCCTCATACATTGCATATACAATAACTAGCAATTCATTTTCTTTTTTTTTTTCCCTTAAATTAATTTAATATTTTCTTCAGACACTTGCTGAGAACTGACTTATTAATGAGATTTCTGGCAAGTTAAGTAAAAGAAATTGGTCTTACATCCAAGAAGATACCATAGATTTCTTTAATATGTCAAAAATGATTTCCAAGCATTCCTAGTATTTATCTTTTTTACAACTTGCATTAAAATTTGATTAACAGTGTTTAAAAATACTCAATTTTTACTCTAAAAATATAGAAAATCTCTAGTTTTGCCCTAAAATAGTTTGTTTTTACGTTTTGTTTCATATTAATGTTTCCCTTTTACTTTAAAATAGCATTTAAAATAAAATTTGTACTTATTGCATTATCATTTCTCACTTCAAATCATGATTGTCTGTCCTGAAACATTTTTAATTTCAATTGAAAGTAATAAAAAATATATTGATTTTCATTTTTATTACTTTTTGTATATGTGTATTATATGTGAGATTAAATAAATATTACTAAATTTCATGAATATTTTAAAATGTTGCTCATCTAAAAAAGAAATAATTACTTATTAAAATGTGTCAAAAATAATTAAGTCCATATCTATATGCACACGTTGATTGCCTAATAATTTTTTTTTTTTTTTAATTTACAAATGTTACAATGTGTAAGATTAGATTTTTCCATCAAAGATAAACTATAAGTATTTTCTATAGAAACTTTTCAAAATAAAGGAAATATTATTTTCCTTGTTTCATATAAACTTTTATGTATTAAAAAAGATTTAAAAACATATATATATATGCTGTTGATTACATTTACTCGTTAACTTAAGCATTAAATGAAAGTAGATTGTTTTGATTAAATTAAAATTATGACATATTTACTAGTTTTATGCATTTTCTTTTTATTAGATGAAAGATTTTTCTCAGTTATATTTGTCTGCTGTTACTGCAAAAATTCGAAATAATTGGATTCAAGCTATAATCCAGGCAGCCAATTTAAAAGTTTTAAGTGAAGAAACCTTTTCTAAAAAGAAACAAGATATAATTTCAAAATCAGATGCAATCCAATCCAAAGTATCTCATTGTGTGGATAGTTGTACTTCTAGCATAGAATCAGAGAAAGGTTCAAGCTCATCCAGTTCGAAAACTGTAGTTGAAGAAGAGGAACAAGATAAACAGCAATCAATAGCTTTACCTCCATCCCCACCATTAGCACGAACTGTTATCTCAAGAGTTAAGGAAAAGGCTAGAACACGTTCCAATTCACGGACGAGATGTTCAAAAATAAAATCAGATATCCATGAATCAGATCCAAATTATTTGGCAGATAGTGATGATGGAACTACTGATCATTCAAGTTCTAGCCTGCCAAATTGTACAAATGTGATACCAGTGAAAGAGAAGAAAATATCTAAGGTATAATATAAATTTATGAAATTTTGATGAAACTTACTTATTCTTAAAACTTACAATTTAATGAAAATATACATTGAACAGAATTCTCTATATTAATGTGATAATATTAGTAACAACTAGTAATATGATTTAACTGAAAATGAGTTTATTTAATAACATTTGATGCAGTATTTACAAGATTTTTCCTACTTAAGAAAACTTAATAAGCTATATTTATATTGATAATATCAAAAAAATTCGCAGTTGTTCTATGTCTACTAGTATATTTTCATAAATTACTCATTATTAAAAGTTTTATCTTTTAATTCTTAATTTCAATTATATTTATGTCTAAGTATAACATTTAATGTGCTTAAATAATTTTCATATTTGAAATATTTATATTCTTTATTAGTAAATATTTAATATTATAATATCAATTTATTTACAATTATTCCTTATTAATATTGATTTAATGTCTACTTTAACTTAATTTTAATACAATTAATTTGTTTAGACATAATTATGCATATCGGTAGATACCTACCTTTTAAAATTTCTTTCCTAATATTGTTCTAATATAGTAGTAATCATATTTATGCAAAATGTTTGCATGAGAAAATCTGACATTTTATTCAAGTGCATTAATTATGTTGCTTTTAAATTATTATGTTATCACTGTTTGATTTCCATGATCAGCAAACATTTTGTTTAATTTCACAATACGTGCATCAAAAATATTGTTTTTTTTTAAATTTAAAATTTATTTAAACAATTTTCTTTGAACTCAATAAAAAACATGAAATAAAATTAAATTATAGTTTAATGAAAGTACTAGTATATATTTTACTACACCTTGCAGTTTTAAAATGTCTAGCATTATGGTATAACTTACATAAGGAATTGTCAATAATTGCAAACATAAAAACTTTTGCTGAATATATTCAGAAATAAGAGATATTCAGTATAAAAAGCAGGGTTAAGTCAATGTTGAAATAACTTAATAATTATAGTTAAGCTTAAATGTATTATAATATCAAAATAAATATTACAAAATAAACATTGATTGTTTACTTAGAGTGTACATATTGAAAATTCTATATATTTTAACAAATGTAGTTGTAAATGTTGTCTTCTATTTTAAATGATTAATAAATGTGCATTTTTAAAAATGAAGCTAAAAAACTTTAATTTATTTTAGCAGGAAATTCAGTCAAAATTTTCAGAAGAAAAAATTAATAGGCCTGAGAGACGTCGAAGTTTTAAATTGTCAAGTTTGGACTCTTTGTCTTTTCAAGATGGGCGAAAGAAAGTCACAGAAATAAAAGATAAGTTAGAAGATTCTTCTTGGTCTATTTGGTTAGACATTTCAAAATTTTGTAAAGAAGTGGAATCCAAATTAGATGACTTAGAAATTAAAAGTCCAAAAAACGGGCCACATTTGTCTGGTGAACAAAAAAAAGAGATTGGAAATTTAGTATCTAGTCTAGGACGTGTAGAAGATAGATTGCACAAGGTACAATCAGAACTAGAAAAAGCAAAAATAACTTTACTTTTGAACAGTAAAGATAATGATTTAAATTTAACTGCTAGCAAGGGCTTTGCTTGTCATTCATTAAAGCAAGAAGTTTCCAGGTTAAGTGGAATATCGTCTCAAAATGTTCTTCTTGCTCAACAATTGAATAAAGTCAGAGAAGAGAATCGTAGGCTGAAGTCAGAGGTGAAGATTGCTCAAACTTCATCTGATGATTTTGAACTTCGATGTATATCTTTAAAGCAAACAAGTGAGCAAGCTGAGAAACTCCATAAATCACACATGGAACTCATGGTTGCAAGAGTTGATGATTTGACTAACAAGTTGCTGAATTCTGAAAAAAATGTCCGACAACTCAGACAAAGGGTCATGAAATTAGAGCAGCGACAAGAGCGCAGAAGGAGCTCTTTGAAAGGAAAAGAAGGGCTCAGTCTGTCAAAAGAATATGAAGCTAAACTTACCGAACTTGAGCAGAAAATTGGAACTGTGGAAGGTGTGCTGAGAAATTCTAACAATACCTGTGAAAATACTAAGGATGAATGTACCAAAGAATCACAAAGCCTTCTTATGCGTCTACATAATCTTGATAAAAAGGTTAAAGATGTTACTGAGACTATTACTTCACCTGTTGTAATGCAAGAAAATCTTCCAAAGCCCAAAATTTGCTTACAAGTGAATATGAATGAAAATGCTCCTTCCCACGATACTAGTGAAGACTGGAATTCCTTGTCACTGTCAGCTAGCATGACTGATTTAACCAGTCCAGAAATCTGCGATGAAGAAGATGAAAATGAGTTGTCGTTATCCTTCAGTGGTTGCTTAGAAGGATTGAATCATAAAGTTTCATCTCTTGTTTTGTGGTTAAAAACATCACTGCAGTTACTTTATGCACAAGGCCATATGAATCCTTTTGAACCTTCAAAAATTAACTTCATAAGTAGTGAAGCTAGTGAAGAATTGAGTAAACTAGTACGGACCTTAGACCACATAACAAATAAACTTGATGACCCATCCATGGTTCCGCAAGACATAAATAGCATTGTTGGTAGGCTATTATATAATATAATTTTACTGCAAGAAATTACAAACATTATTTTTAAAATGAGTGATTTTGAAAAATATAAAACAACGATACTGGTGCAACATTTAACTCGTGTCAAGCAAGCAATCATTGGTGTTGAAACCTATATTCATCAAAAATCCAGTCCAATGCAAGCTAACATACAAAAAATAAGCTTGTGCAACATTGTTGCGTGCCTTCTATTTTATAAAAGTTCTTCTGAAGAACTCAGATCAGTGACTGACATTAAAGATCTGTTTGAAGAAGTAGACCAACAACGAAAAAAAGTGTGCGGCATTCTGGCAGAATTCAAGGAGAAATTTATTGAAAGGTTTTGTACTACTATTTTAGAATTGTCAGAAGATTCCGTATGTGACAAAGTTAACAACCAGAAATCCGCAGACCAGAAAAACGATCTAAAACCATTGGGTCAAAAACAATTCCTTTCTCACATTAGTCATATTATAACTCAAGTATCGCAATCATTCATTGTTCATGTTTCGAAATCACTCAACGATGTCTATTTCTTGTGTTCCAGCATTCAATACAGTGAAAGGTGGACAGAGTACATATGTAAATTATTGCAGCAGGAACTCAGTCTCCTGTCGTCAGAAATCAAAAGTATATGCATTAAGCACTTAGAAAACAACTTTTTTAGCAGTAGCAAGTGTGGTGTTCTTGTTGAATACATGCATTGTTCAATATCTGAGCTTGCTCAGATTGTCTCCATTATAACTGTTGTTGATGGGACAGTCATACTGATTAAAGATGCAATATATAGTGATTATGACAAAACAAAAAACTCTCAAAATAACACAATCTGCAGCACAGATAAGCAAGCACTAAACACGTTTCATGAAAATTTGCACCTTAGAGCCATGAGTATTATGACTAATCTTCCATTGTACAGGTTCCCGAATGGCTTCTTCAATTTATGCAACCCTAATGAGCTGAACGTTGCTCACCGCAGTGTATCTAGTCTTATGTGTTTTAAACGCAAGTGGAAATCAGCTGTTGAAAGTGAACGGCTGGAATACCGTTCGCAAATAGAAAAGCTGTCAGAAAAGATTTCCAGTTTGCAGGAGGAACAAAGGAAACGCTTAGAAGAGGGCTGTAAATCGTGTATTGAGCTGCGTCAGGAAGTCTGTTATCTGCAAGCAGAATTAGATGAAAGTCGAGTACTTGCTAGGACTGGTAGCTTATGTGAAAAATGTCGAAATTTAAGATTGGAAATTCAGCGCCTTGTAGAACAACACGAGAAAGATTTAGCAGAGTTGGAAAAATTTGAAGAACAAGAGTTCTTTTGGAAAAATCATTTGCAGGAAGTCATTCAAGAAAAAGTAAATTTTTTTTTTTACATTTCTTACTATACATATTGTAATGACTTAAGTTATTTTACATCTATTATAAATTTTATTACATTTAACTTCTAATTGAAATAAAATCAAAATTTAGCTTATAAGTTTTTGTACAAAATTTCAGATGTCAGTTAAAACATGACTTTTTCTAGGCAATATATTTAGGAATGTGTACCGTATTTTCCCTGTATATAATCCGCGGATTATGTGTTAAAAAAGTTCCGAATATCGTTGTGCGTATTATAAGCAGCCGCAGATAATCTGATAAAACAATATTTTTCACCAGAAAAGCTTACAATAAAGTTTTGAAAGAAATGTTTGTGTGTGTGTTTCATAGAATAAATAACAGATGACGCTATGACTCGATTGAATTATTTAAACTATAATCAGCATTGTCGAATTACGCTGCAGAACGAATTCAGTTCCTCTGAACGATATTAAAATTCCAATTCATTAGCGTCATTTCGCATTTTATCTTGACCTGAACTTTTGCGCTTAGAAAGCATTCAAATTCGTATATCGTAATAGTGAAGTAAAAATTAAGTTACTGAGCAAATTTTAAACTGAGAGAGAGAGAGAGAAAGCTATAGATAAGGTAAATGAAAAAAAAAAAATGTCGATAAACGTGTAATGTAAGTTGAGACAGCATGCGATGTACAAAAGAAGAATTGTATTCCACGCGCAGTTAGAAAATAATCCATTTCTTTCATTTAACTATTAACCAAATTAATATAGTTTATTTTTATAATATATCTAACCTCATTTTAAAAGTTATTAAAATCTAAAAATCGATGTGGTGTACTAGAATCTTTTCTTATCTTGATCGATGTCGTGCTTTCACCTCAGTTAATCGCACCTTTCGTTCAGGTGGATTCAAACAGATCTTTATTACTATATTTTTTCTCTGTAGAATTTATTATATTTTTAATCACACATAATGTGTATTTTTGATTTTATTCGGCTCCAAATTATCTGTAGTATAAGTTTTCGACTATTCTCGTCAGAAAAATTGCCGCGGACTATACGCCGCTGCGGATTATATACAGGAAAACACGGTAAATAATTATAATGCAATACATACAAGTTTTAAATAACCACCTCAAACATCCAATCCCACCTTAGTCTTCTTGGATGTTTGTAATGGTTCAGAATCCACTTTAAATTGTAAATTCCAGTTTAATTAACCATCATGTGAAAAAAAAATCATTGAGTAACTAACAAATCAAACCGTGCAAATTTGGAAAAAATTAAGTAATTAATGAAGACTGATTGGAAATCTGGAGTGATAAAATAATAACAGTTGCCCATTTTGTGGGGAACTTTTTATTTGTCAAATAAAAACAATAGAATTTACAAAAGCATTCAATTTGCAACTACAGATATGAATCATTAATTTGCAAATAATCCTTATTTATTAAGAAATATATAGCACAAATGAAACTCTTTTTACCATTCAAACTGAAATATTTTAGTTCAAAAAGAGAGATGCAGCATAATAAAAGTATTGTCAAGCAGCAGCTGATCAAAAATTGGTGCAGGATAATTTTCCTTATATAAGATCTCCTATGAAGAACAGAACTTTTGAAATGCCTGCCATTTCTGTTACAGTAAATTCATAGCAGTTAGCCTAACATGATTTCTTTCTTTTTTTTTGGGGGGGGGGGAGTAAGGGTTAACGTAGCATCAAATTGCTCTTAATCATCATATGATTTTCACATGGATTGAAATGAATTGCTTGATGACAGAGCAAGAACTTATAGTGATAATTTATTACAAATGTAAATGTTTCTATGACAATGTTACAGCTAATTTACTTAGTATATTCTTTTGCGAAGTAATCTATTTTTGCTTATAAAGGTAACTGATGAAGATCATGGTTTATTCAGTGTGTCGTGATCATTAATCACTGCAATAAGTAAAATTTGTATCGTTCAATAGTGCGAATTTTTACTAAAACAGAAATTACGTGGGCTATTCAGCTGTTTCTCTTTTTATAGGATGATACTTTACATGTTTGTTGCTTTTGTGCAAAATTGGGAATTTCATTTTTGAATTTTGCTCTTGCCAAATATTTAACATACATAAAATGATTTTAAAATTTTGCCAGATTTTAATTAAAAAATTTGAAGAAGATATTTATCTTCTAAAAATTCAATTTGTTCAAATTTTTAATATATTTTATTTTAGTATTTTTGCTTGCTTTTATTTAATTTTAAATTATATCATAATTTTATTTAAAATATTAATTTTTAAAATGTGTTCATTATTTAACAAGTTATGTTTTGTCAAATAAGAATTTTCTATTTCATTTAAAAAGCAAGTTCTTTTAAAAATGAAATGTCTTTATATTTTTATTTTCATAATATGAGAACGTAATTTTTTGAAATATAAACTACCTTTTAAAACATTTTAGTGCTGCACTTTTAATTGAGGAGTAAAACTATTAGTCAAATGGATATCAAAGCATTACCATTAATTTGATTTCAGCATTAGGGTATATCTGTGTGTGCTCACATTCATAAATATAAGTAGTTAACAATATTATGATTAAAGCAATGAAAAACTGTAATTATTAAATAATTGCAAAATATTTAAAAATAATTTTAATATAATAAATTTTAATAAAAACTAACAAAACAAGATTAAAAAGAATTTAATATTCTAGTATTTCTCAAGTACTGATTAGACACTTTTGGACATATAGAATTAAAACTTCTAATGTTTGCATTTTTATTTTTAATGCAATAATTGTTACTTTTAACTGTTAGTAATTTTAAAAAATTCTATGTATTTTTTATGCTTAATTTGAATTTAAAGTTCCTAGATTTATAAAATAATTTTTCCTTATTATTTTGACTTATAATCTTTATATAGTATTTGCTGAATATTGAAACTATGTGCAAACTAATTGTTTTTATTAATTTTTTTAAAATTCAAGTAACCTCAAAAATTAATAGATATAAATTACTTCATGTACTCATATAGAATTAAGAAAATTCTTTCAAGTCATGGAATTTATAATTGATGATTAAATGGTAAAATAATCATTTGCTATGAAATTTCACATTATTTTTTATTTTTTTCAATTTAGGAAACACAGTATAATGTAGAAAAGCAAAAATTAGAAGCTGATCTGCAACTTGCTCAGCAAAATTTGAAGAAAATAGAGGTTAGAATTTTTTTTGCATTATTTAGATATCAATAATTTAAATTGTTTAAAATGCATGTCAAAGTTTAATTAAATAATATTTTTCTACAGAAATTTTGTAATTCTTAATATTCAATAACAGTTTGTTGTAGAAAAATTGAAAATTGTGAGTTTTTATTAGATATAAAGGCATTACATTCTAAAATTATGTTAGAGAAATATATTTGAGAAAAATATTATATTTAAAATGTTAAATTTTTATTTAGGGATTGCAAAATTTTATATTTCAAAACTTTTTGTTATTGATTTATTTTATCATTCATATAATTAAATTTGATTTTGTTTAGATACTTTTTCAAAATAAGTTTCTTTTGCTTTTGTAGTATATAAATGTTAAATAATTTTATTTTTAAAAATAGAATCATTACAATGAAGAAATACAAAATCTTCAAAGGCTTTATGAACAGAAACTGCAGCAGAAAAATGAAAGTCTACGAGATGATACCATTCACTTACGATACTGTGAAGAAATGGAGCAATTGAAAGTAAAGACTTAAAAATTTCTAAACACAAATCTCTAAATTTTATCTTATAATTTAAATTTTTACTGTATCAAAAAGGAGCTTTACTGTACACAATCGGAGTGTGAATAATGTTTATTTTGTGTAAATAATTTAAATTTCAAATTTTATTTTGTTATGAAAACTATGCAATCTATATCAATTCTATATTTTAAACTAATAAAGTTAATTTTTTGCAGAAACTTTGTGAGAAAGGGTTAACTGCTATGGATGCTTCCCATAAAAAAATCATATTAGAATTAGAAGAGAGACACCAAAAAGAATTGGATGAATTAATGGCTGACAGAGAAAAGGCATTAGCTGATGAAGCACATGCAACAGCAATAGGTTAGAGATCTGAACATCCTGACTATTTTTAATTGAACAGCTTATTTGCTCAAAATTAAAATTAGAAAATCAAGGAAGAGTTGTGATAATTGAGCATTAGTTTTTGTTTGTCAATATAAATTATTAAGATTTGAAATCAAAAGAACAGTTTGTTGCTGAAAAATTCATAGATAAAATAGTGGTTTTATAATTTTATTCTGTTTTCCTTTATAAAAAATATGTGATTCTATCTGTATGTCTTGCGGCCACTTATTTTGTTTCTCTTAACATCACTTTCAAAATCCTATTTTATAAACACCAATCATCTGCACTCAAACATATTTGTAACATATTAATATCTTTCAATTAACCATGCCTTCTGATTTAGTCGTAATCTAGCATTTAAGGGTCTTTTTAGAATATAATAATTGATATATTGTTAAAATTATGATCAGAAATTGCTTCAGGATTGAAGCAAACTCTATGTCATTGTTGTATTAAAGGCAGTATTACAAATATCTAAACCAACTATATCATATTTATGAATTTTTAAGCTGTAGATATTTAATTTGTTACATCTTTCAGCTTATAACTTTTTCTTTTAATCAGAAATCATAATTCTCCCTTTATATTCATAGTAACAGCATATGAACTTTTGCTTAGTTCTTACAACTTTGCTGATTCAATATTGAGAAATATTTCAATGAAATCATGATTTTATATAAGCTTAAGCTTGAGGTTAAACGCAGACATTCTTTTTGATTAGTATTATGTTAAAAAATCAATTCTTTACTAATTTTATACAATAATATTCTGACAAATGTATTAAATGGTACTATAACTAAAATTTTCACTAATCAGTTCTTTAAAGTAATAATTCATTAACTTTCAACTTACACACTGGTAGTCATAAGCTTGATACAATACACTATAAATATTCTTAATTGTTTAATTATTTAAATTTAGTATTGTGTGTGTGGTTAAAATAAATTTTTGAGATCACAAAAATCTGCAGTATTTACATTTTAAATTAATCTGATTTCATACTACACTATATTGAAAAATCTTTTTTACAGCTTTAGAAGCAGTCAGAAAAGCTCATTCAGATGAATTACAACGGCAAATCCAGACATTTAAAGATGAATTTGTAATGAAAATGAGTAAGCGTTTTGAAACAGAAGCAGTTAAAAAATGTTATGAGTAAGTATGCCAAATATATAAATGTTAAATTGTATAGATCAGTTAAACTTTGATAACATTTTTTTTTTAATCTTTTTAATAAGTCTGTTTTGTTTATGAGTGATTTAAAAAACTTCAATTAAAATGTCTTACTTTTATTCTTAACTTAAAAAAGCTTTTGAGTTGTGTTATGATAATCTATGCATTTAACTAATTAATTTCTCATATTGCCATTTACAATCTTTAATGTAAAGATAATGTATTTAGAATGAAATATTATATATTCTAAGAAGTATAATATCTAGCTAAGAAGTAAACTTAATGATGTATATTTATGTTAAAAAAATAACAAATAATATTGCTTTTATCAGGTTGGAGAATGTTTTTTGTTGAAGATAAATATTAATAGAGATATACTAAATTAAAAAAAAAACAAAAACACAAGGTCATTTTGTGTTTTTAAGTCGCATTTTTAGCATTACGGCATTAATCTGCACTTAAAAAAAAATCTTACTACAAATTGCTACATTTACAGAAAGTTCTGGGAATCAATGAAAATATCAATATCAAAATTTAAATATGCTGAAATTATATTGGTAGATAAAGTGTTCCTCAAGAATGTATATGTGATGATCAGACAAATTTTGTACTACTTTTATTTTTAATTTACATCAAAGTTTTTTACATCTTTTTTAACGAAAACTTCATATGAAATACAATTATTTTTTTTCTTAATTTAAGTAAAATTTCCTTTTTGCCAGGACATTGTTGCCTTGATATTTTTTATAAATATTATGCATAGAGATAATTTTCATTGATTTAATTTAAGGATATTTGTAAACATCTGTATATTTTTTCAAATTTCACATCCAAATAATACTACACTGACATTGAATTGACTCGTACCATTAATCAGTCAAAAGAATATTGATAAATAACAAAGAACATTTGATGAATAACAAAGGACCAGTAATGATAAACATACTATAAGATTTTGTTTATCATTACCCAGAATTTAACTACAATATAGATATTTGTCGTGTAACGCTAGGAAAGTACAACTAATGCATTTTTAATAATATGTAGGAAATATAAAATGTATTTTTTCATATACTATATTGTTTACAGTACTTTTATGTAATGTTTTACATAAAAAAAACATTTATCCAAAATTATTATTGATTAATCAATTTTAATCATCCAGCACACACACAACATATTTGGGCAAGAATAAAATTATATAAAAATTCCATTATTAACAAAATATTCTATAATTAAATTTTAATGTTAAAAAAATTCTTACTTTGATTAATTTTATAAAAAAAAATTTCAGGTCAGATTTGTCTAATGTAAAATATGAAATTCTTGCAATGACAGAAAAGTACTCAGTGAAGTGTCTTGAAAATGCAACATTGCAAGAAAAACTTGAAGTAATGAATCAACAACTGAAGTCAACTACTACTCAGGTAACTGCTTTAGTGAATTGAAAATGAAAATATAGTAAAATATTTTGTACTTGTTTAATTTGATTGTAATTAAGCAGTACTGTGTTAGTTTCAACTTTGCTATGAAATGGATCTTTTAAATTAAAAAAAAAATAAATAAATAAAAATCTTCTATTCACATTTGAATGTTGTATGAACAAAGTTTACATATCAATTAAATTATTTAAAAAAATCGCTTAGTAATAAAACTAAGTAATTTAATGAGAAAAATACTAGTAAATTGAAATCTAGTTATTTAGCAAACACATTGAATAATTTATGTAAATGCGGCAAAATAAATTTTAAATTTTCAATGTATATTAGAAAATTTAAATGATAAAAATTTAGGCTATTATTTACTTAACAGGAAAAGGAAAGCAGCATGTTTTACTGATTTCTTTATTGGCACTACAATCAAGGATGAGCCTTAGCCTGCTGCACAATATTTTAAAAATAAATCTGTCCCTGACTAGGATTCTCCAACTGGTGACCTTTAAATTTTTGAGGTCATTCAAAACATTATCAAGACTTCTTTTTTCTTGGTCTTGGCCGTTTAATTTATTTTCAAACTTGGATCAGTTTGTTAATTTAAAAGAAAGGAGGAAAACATTTTCATAATTACATAAATAATTGTACTGTTAAATTTCAGTATTTAAGAATAGAATTTACGGTTGTAATGTGGGATTTTTTTTCCAGTTATTTTTTAAAGTTATTTGATTGTTAAATAAAACTTCAAAATCAAAGTTATATGTTATGCTAAATATGATAAATTAAGCAATGTTTGAAAACCTCTTATTATAAAAGCTAGATTTATTTGAAGAATATTTTTCATGCCTAACTAAAAGCAATCATAAAATAGCATTTATATCTTACAAAAGAAATTTTAATGTGTGCAAAAAATTGTGAAGTTCAATTAAAAATTTAAAAATTTTTTTAAAAAAATCTAATGTTAGATAAAGATAAATTCTTATGGAAATTTACCTATGCATTTATTTTGTGAATTGTATGCATGTGATTGAAATAAAGCTAACTAAACATATGAAGGAAAAATAAAATTAAAACCTTTGTTTCTAGCATTGTAGTGAATATTAAATAAATTTGAGAAGACAATGGTAGTATTGATTTAGTATTTTAATTTTTTTGATCATTGCTTTATTTTTTAATTGTATCTTGGGAATAAATCTTCAATTTTAATTGATACATGATTAAGAGTTTTTGTTTTGATAAAACCTAGAATTATACCTTAGCATTTTTGTGAGAAATAATTATTTTCATTATGTGATTTTACTGCTAGATGGTTGTAAAGTGTTCAAAAGTTTATCCACTATGGTTGCATTGGCATAATTTGATTTAGTAGAATTTGGTTTTACTCCATATAAAACTTGCTTAATTTATAAATTTTTATAATTTTAAATATTTTGTTAAATGATCCTTTTAATATTGAGTTATATTTGTTTAATAATAAAAATTAAAAACATTCAGATTTTTTTTATTCAGAATATGATTAGAAATGAAGAAAAGTAATAAATTATGTAGCTCTTTATGATTTTAAAGAATTTCAAGACTTAAAAAAAATACTGGTTAAAATCATTTTATAAATTTTCAACTTTATTAAATTTATTAAAGTCATGATTCTATTATTTTCTTAAATTCTAAAAAAATAAATAAATAAAATAATGAATTTCAAGCATCAACTTTCTCAATTCAATATATCAGAAAGAAATGAAGTACTTATATTATTTATCTGCAATTTTAGAATAAGTGTATCATTTCTTTGATTTTAAAAATAATTTGTTAATTTCAATAAAAGGTATTTATGAATGTTGTGTTAAGGGTAATCAATTTAAATTGTATATAAATTCATTATCTCATAAATTATATTGATGAATATTTGGCAGAATTCTTTTAGGATACTACTATGATTAACAACTTATAAATTTTCAATCAAGCATTTTAAATTACTCACAATTTTTTTAGTTGGATTCATGAAAATAGTTATGTATATTATTTTCAGAGTTATTGGATAAATTGCAAAAGGCTAATAACACTTCTAATTAAAGTAAAGGAATTTTTCCAAAATTATTACTTTAAATATGTACCTAAACATTTTCAAAGTACACTATATTATAAAAATTAAACCACAATAAAATACATTTTTATTAAACAACCAACAAGTATTATTTAATAGTGTTAATTATATTGTGGGTGTGAGTATTTTAAACATAATGTGCATTAATTTAGCATGAATCAAAGTTTCTCCACAGTTAGTGTGATAAACCATATTTAGAATAAGAGCTATTAATGTGTTTGTATCAATCTTAAGCAAAAATAAGTTTTCAAAACCAGTTTAGAGAAAAAGAATCATGTCATTACGACATAATAGAAGTAAACATATTTTTGAGCATAAAATTACTTTATATATATATAAATATCATGAAAATATCTGAAAAATGCCTTTTGAGTGTTACTTTTATACATATACAACAATTTCTGGTTGAAGCTTATATAATGTGATACTGCTGATATTCCTATAAAAACAAATTTCTGCTTAAATTTTACATTTATCACTTGATTTTATAGAGATGAATGTTTATAAAAATTTCACACAAAGAAAATATGAAATCATTAATCTGCAACAAAACAAATGAACTGGTGTGGAAATTCTGAATATTAGCTAATGAAAAAATCAACAAACAGCCTAAATATTGAGAAATTGGTAGGTTAGGTTTTGTGGAAATCATTAAATTGTCTGATAATTTAGAAAATTAAGAATATGTTTTTTAAGTTTATGTGATGGATATGAGCTTCCAAATATTAGATATTTGTCCATTTATTAAGATTTTAGTTTAAATATTTATATTTAAAACTCTAAAAAAATTCATATATATATATATATATATGATTCAAGCAAGCGTTTGGAAGTGGAATTTGTCAACTCTTTGATAAGCAATTTTACATAAGATTTAAAAATACTTTACTACCGATTATTCAGCCACATTTAAATGTAAACTTGCCTTAATTAAATGCATATTTCAACATTCTTTTCAAATTTGTTCATTTGCACATACATTCTGATCCTAAATTAAGAGTTATATTATTCTTAGTGTGTGCATTTCTCACAGTTAAACAATATATATATATATATATATATATATATATATATATATATATATATATATATATATATATTGATATTTAACTTATTTTATAACCTTGATTAAATGAAAGATAACTAATAAAATTTGCACAGAAATGTGGAAAATTACTTACATTATTTATATTTTAGGTAATTGAATTATTGGCTAAAAACCAAGAACTACAAGCTCGCTTGACTTCTGTTGAATTACAGAAACAAGAAGAGAGTATAATATAACCAATGATATACATTTTACAGGATGAATGTAAGTATATTTGTAATAAATGAATCATTCTTATGAGAAATAAGTCTTTCAAACATGTAATATACTAAAGAAAACTAAGACAGTAAAACAAAACAAAGAGGTAAACTTAAATCATGTTATCTTATAATCTCATACCTTTATTTATTAAAAAAAATTCACTTCTATTTTCTAATTAGTCATGTCAGACAATACTTTATTGAAGAATTTTTAGTTTGCATAAAGTATCTTAAATAAGAATTAGTAACAAAATTTATTTCCTATACCATATTGTAATTTTAAAATGGAATCTAAAAACTTTTTTATTTTGTAAATTTTATGTTAAATTTGTATAAATAATTTTTGACCTTATATGTTTGTAAACAGACGCAAAATTCTCTTTTCCTGTTCAGACTTAGCAAAAAAAATTTTTTATTGTGTTATCAGTTGAAATTCAAAATATCTAAATATCAGAAAGTATTTATATGATTAATATTCATGGGGTTAGTAATTAATTGTTACTTGAAATATTTTCTATAAATAGGTCGCTCAAAAACAAAACCTGTATTTTAAAAAAAAAAAAACTTGATTTCAGAATAAAACTAACTTATAATCATATAGTGTTAAATCCATAAACATTTTCATGCAGTAAGCTAGAGATGTATTTTAATATGGTTTTCAAAAATATGTTCCTCTGAGGGAAAAAAATTGAAAAATATAAGAAGCACAAAATAAAGAATCATCAAAGATTATTTTACTCAAAATAACAAATTTCTGTAAAATATTATGTTGAGAAAAATGTGTATGAATGTTTAAAAGTTTTTTTAAAAATGTGCTGTGTTTTATTTGACAAAACATTTCTAAAAACAAAGAACAACTTGTTGCTAAAATGAAACCTTAATTTATATTTGCAAATGTACAACTGTATAATAAATTGGTGCTTTATCTCAAGCTAAACTTTCATTGAATTAAATAAAAAAACAAGCTATAATATATTTTCTTGTAATGATAATTGTGTGTGTGTTTGCTGAAAGCTGAATCTTATTAACAGAAGGATATTAGAGTAGTAGTATTTTTTACAAACAATTAAAAATTCAAATTAGGATTTAATGAAAATGAATATAGGAAAACAATATCAAACATTATCTGTAATTGTATACAACCATTTCTCATAATGAAGTAAAAATATACACTTAATGTTTTAAAACCAGTATATTAGACTACTATAACTGACTATATAATTCAAATTTTATAAAAAAAATTCTTAAACACCCATAGCAGCTGTTTAATATGTACAAACAGGTTTTCACTACTTGCTGCTAAATGTATCATTTAAGAAATAGAAGTGATAAGGCTACAAAAAATTATAAATATGGATTTGTAAAGTTTATTTTGTGATAATATATATAGATTCAAGCTGAGCATTTAAGCTTTATATTTTATATCTTGTTTAATGAATTTATAATTGACACTCAACTTACCATGTTGTTGTTGTCTTCTGTAAGCCAGGCTTACAGTATGGGGTACGCTGCTCCACTTTCCCAACTGAACCATAATTTGGTGTGGAGTCCGACTTCCTTAGTACACACATTCCATAGGAACCAGTTTATAGGGTAGGCAAGCATTCACAATTCATTCATACAAAGAAAGGACAAAGAATATATATAGACAGAGAGAAAGTACATCTATGCCCGAACTGGGATTCAAACCCAGGATCTCCCTATACGCAGTCAGGCACTCTGACCACTAGCCAGGGTAGGCCACAACTTACAGTATGCATACCTAAATTATATCTGGGGAAAATGTACATGTAAATTTTAACAATTTCAGTTTTTCAAGGAATGATTTCTTTTTTTAAAAAAAAAGAAACATGTATTAGAATTTTTTCTATATATCACAGCAAAATAAACAAAATTCACTTTTCACTGAATAGAGAAAACTGACTGCAGTTTTGGTTTAAACACAAAACTGTAATAATTAATGCATAAATGTATTCACATTAAAGTAATGCAATAAAAATATAGCTTACATAATTTTTTTTATATGTGGCATAACTACAGTAGGCAAAAAAATCCAAAAAAGTAATTTTTTAATTTTTTTTGAAGTTCAACAATTTAGCATATAAAATTGTACACACTACAATAATTAAGTTAACTGTGCCCTAAAACAATGTTTTACATCACTAAATGATGTGACTTAGATAAATTAGTAAAATACTGGTCAAATAAGGTGTAGAATGTAATCACAAAATTTTACATTTAATTATTAAAATGGGTATTTAAAAATTCCTGGTTTCTGAACTAAATATCAATTTTCTTGGAAGAATTGTTTAAATGTCAAATATTGTAGACATAAAACCCATGAAAAATCAGACAGAATCTTAGAAATGCACATTGCTTATATTTGCAAAATTTTTTAATCTTCTGTCATACAAATTTTAAATTCATAAATTACTAAATTAATTCACAAATTAAACTTGTACTGTTTACAAAAAAAAAAAAAAAAAAAAAAAAAAAAAAAAAAAAGTAAAACATACATTAAGTCCAATTCTTTTTGTAAATAATCAAAACTTTCTATATAACAAATTTTAATAGGCAATATATATAACCAAATAGAATTTCAGGAACTGAAGTAGCATATGTAGATGGATTACATTTCCCATGCTTGACAATGGCTTTTTCCTCACTTTTAGAAGAATATATTTACTATATAAAGGTTACTTAACCATAAATCTATTCTCAGTATTGACACAATCAAACTTAAGTTAAAAGTAAATTAATTTTAAAAAAAATATACTGGGCTTCAAGAAATTTAAATAAATATTAATTGAACAAATACAAATCTCTTGTGTTAAAAATAACAAGTGATTGAATTTTCCAAAAATTTATAAGCATAAATCATAATTCAATATCCATCACTGCTCATTTCCCGCAATTTCTTTGATGTTTTCAGACTAATTTGACAATATTAATTGCCATACAAATTTATAAATTACCAATAAGACTACACTCAGAAATGTATTTTGTATTGCCAAGTTGATAAGAGAATACAGACATTAATATGATTACTACAACCATTTGAGCTGCTATTTTCTTTTTAAGCATTACAATTTGTTTCAACACCTGTTGGCTTCTTTCGCTCAAATTATCCTTGAACTTTTATTGTTTGGTTTTGCCAAGCTTGTCGTAGCACACAATGTGAACATTATCATCATTTTAAAGATACTTTTAGAAATATTACAATTGCTCCAGCTAATTTTATCGATCCTTGTGTGCAAAAAATGATTTCTGAGCAACAAGCAAACAAAGCCAGTTAGACCCCTATATTTTGCCTTTAATAAAAATCTGATAAGACTTGATAATAATATAAGATATACAACTTCCCTAAAGCTGTCTCATATTACCAAGCTATATACTTTTTTTAATAGGTATTTCCACCATTTTGATTAAATCAGCATGTCTGTGATACCACTATGTTCATTATTTTTTTAAATATTCAAAGAACAAAAATTAACATCTGGTGAAAAGTATTGATGTGTATAACAATACTTTCAGCATAGCACATAAAACTGAATTTCTTTGTGGATTAAAAAAGTATCTAACAACATTCGGTAGAAATGGTATAGTTTTTATAGAGCTCCAGAACAAAAGTTCTTTAGGACATATGTGCCTGTCATTCAGTTAAAAACTTATTTGCAGAGTTTAGAAAAATTCATGTACACCTCATGTTTACAATAACCTAGCATGTGTATGATACATTTTAAAACAAAATATGGTTTAAGAATTAGTTTTTCTAAAATTGTATTTCATCATTAATGATTTATATAAACATAAATAATCATATTTTATTTCTTTTCAGGAGAACTGTCACAAGTTTTTGTGGATAGCTCACCAAGTGTTGCTTGCTGAGTTGTATCTACAAAGATTAAAATAAAGAAAACATGTGTACATTTTGTAACAAACATTAATTTCATTGTAATTTAATCATTTCCTTGTTTTATTATAAGAGAATTTATTGATTGCATAGATTTTAAGCTTTAAAAGATTCCCACTTGTAAGAGATAAAAAATATTTTAGGTACCTTTTAAAATGTATATTTTGTGTAAATAAACAAGAAATATAATGAGCAATGTTTTTAAAAGGCAGAAAATTCTTTCTTTTTGCTTTTTAGCATTAAGATAGACATCTCAGGGTTTATATGTATTTATCTGCCGTCAGAAATGAAACTCATCCTCTTTTAAACCTTTTCATTAATGATGAAATTTCTATAATTTCTACTTATTTTTTTAACATTCAATCATACAATACAAATTTTTAGAGCAAACATTCTTAATAGACAGTGCTTTTTTTGCTCAGTGCTTTTTTTAAAATGTTTTTAAAAAATTGTTATAGGTCTTTCAATTAAAATTTTTTTCATAAATGCATGCATTCTTAATTATTTGCTGGAAAATGCTTATTTGTAAATTTCACAATTGTATGCAAACAGAACTTTCATTTGTAGATTGTGTAAAAATGTACAGTTGTTAAAAAGGAAGCAATAGATTAAGGAATATAAATAAGCACTTATTTTTTTAGTTGTTAAAAAGTATAGTTGTATTTTTAAAATAAACTATTTGTGTGTATATTTTAATAATAGAAACTCAACATTTTGATGTATATAGGCAATAATATAAGTACAAAGTTATAATAAAATCTTTATATTAATATATGTCTATTCTTTAAACTAAAATAAAGTGGACTCTATCATAAAATATATATTTAATAATCAAGAATTGTACAATCACAAACTTGTGAAATATCCTAACTCTATGCTTTTATATTTCAAGGATATAATGCAGCCTCTTTCATTCTTCTAAGAGTTAACTGAATCTGTGGTGGGGCCATTTGAATACAGTTCTTCTTTTCCTAATTACAAGAAAAATGATTTTAAAATCTGGGAAACTAATTTAAAAAAGTCAACAAAGCATAACAATTATAATGCAGCATTTTTTCTGAACAACAAAACATCCAGAAGACATTATTTCCAAATTTCTTTATATTTAGCGAACCAAAAATATCCATTTATATCAATAAACATGAAATTTTCATAGAAAATACACAAATTTAAATTATTTCTTCTCATTTTTAAGTACTTTTCCATTATATCCCCACTTATGATCCCACGTTTTTTTACAGAGAAGTGAAAATATTGGCTCATTTTTCACTTTAAATCAAAATAAAAAAAATAGACTAAACAAACTAAATGCTGAACAAAGCTAAAGTTATTTGGTGCAAAAGACTGCTTAGTAATAATTTTATCGGTTAAAAGGAGCGTTAGAGTTACAAATCACCATGAAAAAAAAAAAAAAAAGCTAAATACAGCAAAATTTGTTTCATTGAGAAAAGGTACTATTACATTACACAATCGATCACTGATCCGATTGCTAAGCAGTTTCCGCCAGAAATAAACATTGGTCCTGAAAAATAAATTTAGTTTATAAAATATAAAATGGTTGTATTAAATTTTAGTAGTCTCTAAAAACGTAAATCTTTTTAATACACCATGCATGCATGTGGAATATTTAAGAGAGTAATTTGCGATTTTTTTCCTTTCCAATTACAATGGCAATCGTACAGCAATATAATGCAAAAGTAATTTTATTATTATACATGTATTCTATAATATTGAAAAAAATCTCATTATTTCAACCAAGAAGAGGGTAATAAAAATATAAGTTTGAGAAAAAATGATGCAATATTGATATTTACCAGAAGTAAAGATATCACAGTATTTAATTTTAAAAAATACTAACTTTGTTTAAAGTATCAGCATCGGCTCCAGCTTCCATTAATAATTTAGCAGCTTCTATTCGTTCTTCTTCACAAGCTAAGTGACTTAAAAAGGAACAAATCATTTTTTAAATAATTGAAAATTAATATTAAAAAATTGAATACAATTTACATATCTATAGATTACATATTAAAAGTTCCATAATTACTTAGTTTATTTAATATATATTGGAAATAAATCAGTAGTTCTAAAATGTTCAGAACTGTGTACAATATTTCAAGAAATGAGAATATATGAAACATTTTTTACCACAAAATCATGATGAAATAAACTTTTTTTAAAATTTATACTTAAATATGTGCTTTATAAAAAAAATATGTGCAAACTGAATTCAATGAAAGCATGTCATTGTATTACCCACTGATTTTAATTATTTTAGGGAAGTTATTTTAAGTAGGAAATTATAAAATGCACAAAAATAATAATGAATGATTTAGATATTAAATATGAAAATGAAATTATCACATCAGGAATACATTTTGATAACAAATTTTACCGAGAACTATCCATCATTTGATGCGTATTTTAAAAGTAGGTTCAGCTGCTTTTATACATCATTTGACAATATCCTGCATTTACATTAAAATATGGGTGCAAAAAACATTGGATATATATATGATGAAAAATATTTAGCTCATTACAAAATTGTTTAGAAAAATATGAGAGAAATAAGAGGAGAAATCTTATCATGTTCTTTGATTTACTGTGTAATTTATTTTCATTAATATTTAATTGCAGAGAAAATATATAAATTACATACAAAAGTTTCCACTCTTACTAATGCTTTTCCTCTCAGTATGAAATTAGATTAGAAATGTAAATTGGGTAAAAAAAAACACTTATAAAAATAAAAATAAAATTTGTTTACAGAATACTGCATAAAAAAATAATTTTAATTTATAAATTTGATATATCCTTCCTATTAGCAAGTTTATTTGAATCATCAATTCACCCAATATTATGTAATCATATATTAAATAAATTAATTTCAGACAATACTTTAATATTTTCACAAACACACAATGTATCAACATCAATGATTATTATTTCAAAATTGTAAAAATATTTTGCTGACGGCAAAAGCATTTTTCCTGTATTTAGAGGCTTTATAAATTTTTAAGACAGTTTTCAAATATTTTACACCATAAAGTTTCTGTAAGAGATTTATTTTACAAATACTTTAATCTATATGTGTTTTCAATATAACAAATTTTAACATAACTAATTTGAAATAAACAGGAAGAATTTAATATATAAAATCAAAAATTTTTAAGTGGAACAAACTTGTGAAAAGAATTTAGCAATTGTGAGTTTAAAATGTTTTTAGATAAAATGTGCTGTGATGTATTTTAAAATAAGAACATTTTTTTGAATGAATATGATAACACCATCGGTACAATTGCATTATTTAAGTTATTTTATCTCTTTACTATCCCCCTCCTAGATCAATCAAATGCTTTTTGTTTTTCTCTTTTTAAAAGAACATGGTAATTCAATCATTACATGCATAATATGATGAAAATAACTATATATAAAATTAAGGAACTATGCAAATTAAAATTATATTTTACATATTATTTCAATCTAAAGTATGATATCTATAACCTTTATTGCCAAACAAAATATAATTGTTTCTTCTTTGGTTTCTTCCTTTTTTCAAATCATAAATAATAATTTAAATAGTCATGTGTATTTGTATATAGAAACTTGATTATATTGCATTTGTATTATTTTCGTATTCTGACTTTTTTTTATATCTATCCCCAATAGTTTATTAGATACCACCAGGAATATATACAATTGTTTAAAAATTGATATTCTAGAATATTTTGCCACAAAAAATTTCACCAATCAACTATTGAAAATAATGCATTTAAACAAACTTCTTTGTAATTAATAGGTGATACTCAATGAAATATTGTATCATAATAAGACGTATGTGATCAAGAAACCATCATTAATATTTACATATTACATGGACTACTAATATTTAACATATTAAATAATTTGTAAAACAAATTTGACAAGTATATTCTTAAGTCCTGAGTATTTAAAATAAAACTGATTTATTTATCTGACAGTATACTTAAATAAATGCAATGATATATGTATATTTTTTGCTGCTTTTCCCCTTTTATGATTTTTCTGTCTACTAACATAAAACAGAATGTTTACATTATACAAAACATGTTAATGTATGTCAGTTTTTTTAAGATTCTACAAGAAGAGATAGATTCTACTTTGAAAATAGTAAATGAAACTAAAGACAATGAACAACAATGAAAAACAGTATTATCATTTTAATATTAAAGAATATATATATGTATACACACAATTTAATATTAAAATGATAATATAGTTTTTCATTATCTTCAGTTTAGTTTCATTTACTATTTTCAAAGTAACTTGTAGAATCTTAAAAAAAGTTGACATACATTAACATGTTTTGTATAATGTAAACATTCAGTAGATTCCTAATATGTGAGTGCAACATATACTTCTCCTAGCTAACTGACTTTCTTTGATGCAAGTTTTTTACAAAAGAAAATGTTAACTCTCAATTACTATTCATTCATTACATTGCTATGTGAAACGTAATTTACAGCAGCAGTAAGCAAATAATGAACGAAAATGTCATCAAGTTAATGAATGAGTTTAATCAAAAACATTAAAAAATTGTTTTATTGCAACAATGTATGATTTATCATAAATACAAGAATACTTAATCTTTGTTCACTGCAGTCAGCTTTGAAATTATTATGGTGCAATAATTTCAAAGCTGACTGCATTGTTTGCAATATAAAATTTTTTTTATTGATCTCTTTGGAAGATGTTATTTGGATTCAATTATGACAAGCCCTAAATAGCACTTGACTTATGGGACTTAATTTTTAAAATAGATAAGATAAAAAATAAATTATTTATTTCCACTCCATTCTAAGTTTAAGATTTAATTTTTACATGCAATCATTACATTAAGGAGAGTTTGTGTGAACTGAAATCCAATATTATATTTTAAAGATCCAATATTAACGTTTTTTATGTATGTAAATCACTTTTTACTTTAATTTAGTTGTTTCAGTTTTTAGTTTTTATAAATCTAATATAATTTTATTCATTTTCTCCTCACTTCAAATTATTATTTCATTCATATTTGCATGCAAGTAGTTTTTTTTAATATTAAATGAAATACTGTTGTGAACTCAATGTAGTATTCATTTTTTAAAATAATAGAATAAGAGATTAATCATACATGGAAGAGAAATATTAAGTCAAAAATATAAAATGAAATAGTCAATTTTTATATTTATTTAGATATACAAATATAAAAAATCAAAATTTTAAATGTGCTAAAAATTGTAAAATATTTACAATAACCATAACAGAAGACATGCTTTTAAATGGGTTATTAAAATTTTAAGAAAGGCTTGAATCACCTGTGTTTGAAATGCTATCTATACATAAAAATTTTTGATAATAATTTTTATCGTTTATCATTTAAAAAAAAATGGATATTATTAAAATATGAAAGTTAACAAAACATTTGTGATATTGTTAAAAATATTCAATACTTGATTTTTACTCAAAACTAAAATAGTCCAACATCTCACTGATTTGCAAGCCAATACCATGGTCTCCTTCCAGTGGGTACCATCCCATGTGTATGGTAATGAGGTTGCGGACCAATTGGCCAGGGAGGGCAGCCTCCAGAATACCGTTATTGGAGACTGCTTGTCGGCATCGGAGCTGACCTTTCATGTCAGGATGGACATCAATGCTGTTTTTAAAGATGCCAAACCTGCCCATGATTGGTAACAGGGCAAATATCCTGGTTCCGCTTTAACGGGCGCGCACAAAAGATACATCAAACGGCTCTAATGAGACTGAGAAGCAACCACCTGCTTGCTCAGAGACATGTTTCTGGTATCAAGGTTTATCCTCTCTGCCCCAATGTCACAGGTTTCTCCCTCTCATATTCTTCAGTGTGTTGGTTGTGAGAGGAGTGTTGTGAAATTAAGTTCGGGGGTGGTTCTGGAGAGGCTGAAAACTCATGGATTCATGGAGCTGGTGTGAGGGCTACTGTCACACCAGTTGGGATAAGCAACAACTCAAAACTAATTGCAAATTAACTTCAGATATATCAAAAAAAATTAATAACTCTTTAATACTCACAGAGGTGTGTTACCAACACAATCTTTACAATTGATATCTAATTGATTTCTATATTCATCAAGAAATATATTCATTATCTTTATATTGCCTTTAGATGCAGCCCGGTGTAAAGGTGTACTACCCATGTGATCCGCAGAATTAATATTGGCATGGTTGTTAAGTAAAATTTTGACAATCTGTAATAAATGAATATAGTTTATTACACTGCAAGTCTAAATTGAACAAAAATAGTGATACAATTTTGATATGAGGAAAACTAAGTTTAGACATCTTAGTATACACAGAAGTGAGAGTAACATTAGATTTTTTTTACAAATAAAAACAGTAATTAGTATTCTTTAAAAAAAGACCACATAAGTATAATATTATTACATATTAGTAATATAAATATAATAATTTATTTTACTAATAAAAACAAACTATACATTACAATAAAAAATTAAAACACCTTATTAAATGAGTTATTTTTCTAAAATGATTTGACTTTGAAAATCAAAGATTTATAAAAGTTATTTCCTCTACTTTTTTTTTAAAATAAAAGTTAACTGTTTAAACAGTGTAACAACTTTTAT
The DNA here is from genome assembly GCA_030067965.1 of Latrodectus elegans. Classification (NCBI taxonomy): domain Eukaryota; kingdom Metazoa; phylum Arthropoda; class Arachnida; order Araneae; family Theridiidae; genus Latrodectus; species Latrodectus elegans. The sequence goes on along the minus strand of CM057818.1, from coordinate 30,957,909 downwards.
TTGAATGTAATTCTAAATCAGGGCTAGCAAACATTTTTTCAAGACATGAATTTCAGTAATCATTAAAAAAAAATCTCTTTTATATAGTTAATAATATGCAGCATAAATTTAATACAGCAATAAAATGCCTTGACAATTCACTTTTAAAATTATGATTTGTAGTTCAAAGTTAATAATTTTATTAAATAACAAACTATGGTGTAATTTTAAAAAGGCATACATCAGACAAAAGAGCATTAATTAACATTCATTAAATAATGTTTATTTTTATTTGGTTGCTTTTGTTCTAAATGCAAACAGAAACATTTCTTAAAATTATTCATAAATGCAAACTTAGTATTAACAGCAAATTGTAGCTTCTGCGTAATTTTAATATCACTAATTGCACTATCTATTTTCTTTGTTGCATTATTTAAAAATATTGAGCAACAGATTACTTTCATAAATTAAATCTTGTTTAATAGATTAAATTCCTACGGCGACAGAGCATATACAAAAGAAAAATGGATAAGAGATTTAAACATCATAATTTGGCCAATTAACTTTTCATTAACTAAGTAAAAATGCTAAATAAATTCTCACATTTTATAGCATTAATGTGAAATTATATGCTCCCTTGGAATAAGGCTGCAGTAATGAAACCTGGAAAACCACCTGATAGTCCTTCTATTTAGACCCATTTCCTTAAAAAATAGTTGCTGTAAATTAATGAAAAGAATGGTAACAAATAGATTAAACTTCTATGATGAGGACAATAAGATTCTCTTAGACTTTCTAGTTGGTTTCTATAATTTTATGCAACTGGCAGCATTCTTTTAATGATGTATTAAAAATGTATTTCATAAAAAGCAATCCACTCTTGTTATTCTAACAATAAAAAAAATTGTTTTGATTCCATTTTAAAAAACCATTTCACAATATTTTCCACCAAAACATAATTGATATATTGTTAAATAAAGGTATAAGAATTATAAATATAAAAGTTACTTAATCTTTTTTTCATACATTATTTATTATTTTCTTTCATACTGTTTCTATCACACATTGTAGAATTGGCTCAGTCTTATATAATGCCACCAATATGGTTGTGATAATATGTAAGTACCATCATTTCCTAATGAAAACAAAAGTTTTTCTCATCAGTGTTCAATACACTTGCTTCTAGTCACTATCTTAAATATACAGCGTAAGCACCACCCACTTCCAATAAATAGTTTAGCCAATACCCAGAAGGTAGATATTTCTGAAACAAAAAAGCAGGCACTTAGCAACTAAAATTTCAGATTTTATGAAAGACCGATAAAACACAAGTATTTTTAAAAGCTGAGTGAGAAAACTTAAAGTTTCTCTAGTGTGACTGAAAACAGAGAAAAGATAAATTCAAGTTTGGTTTCTATATCACAGTAGCAGTCTGTAAATAACTTTAAAGTAAATTTTGAAATTATTTCTGCCTTTCTAAATTGCTGAAATAGTGCCTTTTCTAAATTGTTGAACATGCAATATATTTTTTTTTAAATTAAAAGTGATATTAAATTTAAGAATTACTTAATTAGATAAGATATTAATTAGGTAAGTGATATTAAATTTAAGAATTACTTAATATGGTCAACAATTTAAGTTGTCAGATGATTGTGCAGCATTTGATATGAAAATATGGTACTGCGCCTAACTCATATTGGCTTGTAGAATTTAATCCCAAGGAGACTTTCCTTAATTTAACAACTCACACTGCACTTAATTTTATGACTTCTAATCATGATAACTTTATTATGGTTAAATTTTAAAGGGCAGCTAAAAGTCTTATATAGGCAGATATTACTCCAGACTGGCATAGAAAAAATTTCTTTTGTATGAGCCAGTTTTTTTCTCCGGAGCAGAATAACTTAATTTCTCCAAACATTATGCACATTTTGCATGAGATTTTTTAGTGAAATAGAGCACTTGTTGGATAAATGGAATGTAAAAAAGCTTCTATTCATTTGAGTAAAAAGTTTCTAAACATTGTACTGTTAACCTAAATGTATTTTCTTATTCATAACTATTAAACAACTTTCTCAAAAAATATTTTCTTTTTGTTGAAAACCACATTAAGCACCGTGTTTTAACAACTTTTAAGAGATTCACATACATAGAATAACCTCCAGAATATTTTATATTGTAAACTGTATTCCAAACTCAACAGATTTCTAAGTCATCATACGTTTTAAAACAAAGTAACCCAAATATTGAATTTACTCTTTATTCATTTTATTAAAGACTTAGAAGTTTTAAAGTACATTATATGCATGTAAATGCTTGCTTGAGTATTGTAAATCAAAAAATTTTACAAATTATAATAAATAAAATACAAATATAAGACTTTTCAAACATTTTAAGATTCAAAAAAATCTATTTGGAAAAGCTCTCTTAATTCTTTAAGAAATTGAAACATAAATTACAGCTTTATAACACAATACACAAGCAAATTTTAAAATTATTAAATAGATATCTAGATAAGGAAAAGTTTATGGATTTATTTCTGGAAATACTTGATGAAACTTTAATGTATTAAAGTTTTTTTCAAGTAATTCCAGGAATAAAATTAATTTTCTTTTCTTGCACAAAATTACCATTGATAAATACATCTGACAATGGTAATTTTGATGTCATCAGAATCACCATTGATAAATATCAAGAGCAAATCCATTAGCAAAGCAGTCCTATTTGTTTATTTCTTTACTCAGTGTTCAGTGGTAAGGTATAAGAAAAATACTAAGATTAATATTAAAACTCTAACTTAGGTGCTTTAAAGTAAGTAAATAATCTTTCAACCATATATTAATAACAAGATTTGTCTAAGTATAGCATATTATTTTCATTAAAATTTCAATATGTCTTAACAATTTTTATTATCCACAGTAAAACAAAGATTTACAGTATCAAATGATATTTAATTTCCTGATTGTCAGACTAGTATAAAATGTAAACATGTTATTTTATTAAAAAAGACAAAATATGAGGTAATAATTGTCTAAAATAAAATTTTCAACATAAAGAGCTTGTCATCAATCACATGCCATTTTTTGTTAAACATTTGACACATTTTACACAACGAAATCAGAAAATATTTTAATATAACTCTCATTCATTTAAAGAATAGGAAGTTTCTTTTATTTATGTTAAAATTATTATATTTTCAACTTAATGTCCTAGACTGTTGTTTCTGAAATCTATTATTGTTGATCACTGGAGTTTGGAGTCAAGGATTTTTATGAAAATGTTAGCATTCTAAATAAAATTAGATTTTTAAAATAATTCAATGCTTTTGAATGGTTAACATTATATATATGTTAAAAGCTTGATAAAAATCTACATTCAATCCAAATTAATTAAAAGCATTCTGCACAGTTCAACTGGTTACTGAGTTTTATTTTTTTTATTGCATGTATTACTTTTCTAGAAAAAAACTTATACTAAAAATCCAGCATGAGCATCTAAAAAGATATTAAAAGGTTTGTTTACAACATTTACTATAGGATATTAAATAAAAAATGAATAATTATATGTATGAAATATTAAAAAAAATTTAATGAAAAATTCTGGAATTTCAATTCAGCTTTTACACTTATTGTTACAATTCAAGAAGAAAAGATGTACGTTATCTTAAAATACTTTATTACACTCTATGCTAAACTGACACTTTATTTACAAAAACAAAGATATTTCTATTTTAATATTTAATTTTGCAAACTTAAATGCTTAGAAGAATCAAAGCACTCTTTTCTTTTTAAACCTTACAATGATGAATAACAAACTTGCTGTTGCCAAACAGAAATGCTTAAGTTCAGAAAATAAACTAATATGAGAAGTATGAGTAACACCAATGTAATAAGAATTAAGTTCTTGTATTTTTAATATTTTTTTCATGCAACTTTCTTAATGTAGTTCAGCATTAATGATTTACTATTCATAAGTGTCATTACCTTATTTTTTAAATAATTTTTATACATGTTGATTGTACTTGCATAAATTATTGCACAAATATTTTACATACATAGTTACATGCGAAAATAATAGCTTACAATCAAGAATTTAGATTAATACTTCTATAATCTTTCTTTTTTTATCAATTGATGGACTATTTACTATATTTGTTTATTTTTATTACGTATATTCAAAAAGAATTGAAATTATATATTTTAAATTCAATAATTTTGGCAGTTTTTAAGTAAATTTATATGTGATAAAAACTTTAATTAAATAAAAAAAATCTTATTGAAGTTGCCCAGATATTTTTTGTGTAATTTACTTTTAGCAGTAAGTTTCTCTTTTATTTGTTTTATGACTCCCACAAAATATATAGCTAAGAATTTGTAATCCCTCCCCAATGGGAAAGCAAATATATGAAAATAAAATGTAATAACAATTTAATGTTATATAAGTTAATTCAAATGTATTTATAAATGATGATATGAGTAACTTAAAAAACATTAAAAACAAGTTTACTAATATTTAAATTATTCAATAACATAAAGGGATAAAATCACTTTTCTCATAATATTGTAGAAAAAAAAAAACTATTTTAGAAGGATATTGACATTTTATGTATACCATTTCAACCATTAGATATTAGAAAAACTATTTACATCTAAAATAACAACATATCAAAATTACTTGATAAGCTCATTATACAGTTAAGAAATAACAAAGGAAACATTTAAGCAAATATGAAAAAATATTTGGCTCAATATAGTCAACCTATATTTTAGATGATAGATTGAAAAAAGAAATACAATAAATAAAAGAAACCAATTTAAAACATGAATGAAGTTAACTTTAAAAGACTAAAAAATTGTTACTTAATTATAAATTTCCCTTAAAAGAAATACTTCCATAGAATGCAGAGCTTTTTTACATAATAAATAAATAATTTAGAAAAAACATATGTACTTACATCTTCTCTATTTTTTGAAGCTGCATAATGTAAAGCAGACTGCCCAGTTTGATTCAATGCATTAATATTTGCTCCTCGACCAATTAATATTGATACAATGTCAGCACAACCAACAGAAGCTGCAATCATTAAAGGGGTCCAATTTGACTGTGAAAAGAAAATAGATTGTAAAAAAAATTTCAATATTCATAATTGTGACTCATATTCCAAATATTATTTACATTTGTAAATTTGCATATAAAATGTATACTAATAAGTTTAAAATATTACGTTAAATATGTGAAAAAATCTTTGGTGAGCCGAAAGTTAAAAAGTACATAAATAATGATTTCAGTATTATTTAAAATGTTTTATATATTTTGAAATAAATTATTCAACCAAATTGATACATTAAAATTTTTAAATAAATATAACCAGTAGTGTATATCATTGCAATGATGAATTACAGATCTACATTAATTTAATACCATAATAAAATACATATTTGTCCATATGACAAAAATAATATTTGGCAAAATATGAAAGATTTTGTATGTTTTCTAAAACGTTTTCATTAAAAAAGTTTGTACGCTTAAAATTTGAATACAAAATATAATTTTACAAGGAGGAAAAGCAAGAGATCTTTTATGTTATTTTTTTGAAATTTTATAGAAAGTAATTTCTTATTAATGAAATAAATGTCAGATAATGTTTTAACAAATGTGTTGGGAATTTCAATTTAACAATTTCCTAATACATATCTGCATCTTAATTTTTGAATATCATCTAAAAATTTAGAGAAATTCATTATATTGTTTAGTGAAATAATCAAATTTATAATAAGGTAATTTAATAATACTTAAATTGGAAAAAGTTTAATGATGTATGGAATGATATTTAAATGTTTCTTAATGATAATCTTAAATATGAAGAAAAGAGTTTAATTTTTTATTTCAAACGATTACGTATAGAGAATCATTCTGTCTCATTTTGAACTTATAATTTGAAACATTATAGTATTTTACTTATCTAAAGAAATAAAGTTTTAATATAAATTAAATAATTATAATTTTATTTACCTACAGAATATAAAATGAGGACATTATTATTATTAAAATATTTCTCATTTTCTTTAATCATTTTTAATAAGAAATCATTCCTGACAAATATGTATTTAAAATATATTTTAAAGGAAGACTCTAAATGCACAATGCAATTCAAAGATAAATATTCTGAATAATTTTATAGAAACAAATTTAGAGAATTTAGCATACAGTAGTTGATTTCCCATATATAGCTTAAAATAAATTGAAACAGCAAATGGAAACAACAAATAATTTGTATAAAATTTAACTATTCAAAGATTATAAAGTTATATGTTATATATAATTTAAAACAAAATGATTAGATCAAGAGATAATATTTTTACAATTTATGCTAATTTTATTTATAAAATTTAAATTAATTTAGATTACAGAGATGCATATATAACATTAAAAAAATTGTCAATTTAAAACAAAGCTGTAAAAAATTATCATTATAAAAAACGAAATAGAACTTCAGACTACTGTATTAGGAAATTATTTAAGAAAAACAACTATAGAATTTGAAATAGAGGATTTGAATAAAATATGGTGTCTCACACACACAGCTCATAAGAGTGATTTTCAAAGACAGTTAATACATCCAATTACTGATTTTGTTCAATAAATTATGTTATTTAATAATATACTTTTCAAAGTTGTCTTAAAAACAGATTAACTAAAACTATTTAATTTTTAAAAATTACAAAACTACATAATGTGATAAATCTTTTCTCCCCTTTAATTAAAAAATAATATAATGTAAAGCACAATTTAAAACATGAATTTATAAATACACTGAACCCTCATTAATTTTGATCCTATTAAACTAGATTTTACTTAATATCGACAACCATTTGATACACAAATGTAAATACAAACTGTATAGATAAAAGGTGAGTTAGATCAACACTGTATTTTTGTTGAAGCTGAGTATTCTTAACCTCGGCAGAGTCAAGCTGTACATTTTTTCTCCATTCTTTGGTCAGCATGTAACTTTTTGTATGATAATAATTCAATGCACCATAATTAGTACTACACTGTGTTTAACTGAATTCTATGGCTTTGAAAAGTGTTTTTTTTTTTATTTTTGTGTATTCGAATTTGTGAGCAAGGGATGAAAACAATAACAATGCAAAAATTGTCTTTTATCACATGCTTATTGTAAGTAAAATAATGCTTGTAAATGCTATATTTAGTTTTCTCTTCATGTAGTACAACATATCATTCTCTTGAATTCAAAATATAATTTTTACTAAGTATAGTAGTTTGTTTATGTACCTTAGCTCAAATTATATGTTGTTTTGTTTAATCCATGCTTTCATTAATTTAAATAATTTGGATCTCTTATTACTCTGGATTAACAAGATCCTATAGTACAAAAAATCAAAAAAAAAAAATTGATATGCTGTGAAACAAGTGAAGTAGCACTTGAAAAATTTAAAATAAGTTTATACATAATTTTAAAAAAGTAGTCTGATAAATTTGAAATTTTGAAATAATTAACTAAATTTAAAAAAAAAAAAAAAAAATTCAAAAGATTTGCAAATCTTTCTTTCATTTTTAATTTTATTTTATTTTTTTTTTTTTTTTGAAAAGTTATTATTGAATTTTTTTAAGCATTTTTACTTTTACTTAGATTTATAAAAATTTAAAATGATTTTAAATATCAAACAATTTTAAAAAAAGTCTCATTTATTATACTTGTGAAAATTTAATAGTTATAAAATTATAGATCTTTTTTTTAAATATAGATAACTACATTACAAAACATAGAAAATATTTGTTGTGCTACCAAATTCATTTAGAACTATTAAAAAAAAAAAGACAAAATAATAAAATGTTACAACTACTGATATATAAAAGAAATGTAACCTTAAATGAAATTAATAAAAAAAAAATACTTTAAAATTTCTTAAAGTAATAATTAATATCAATTGATTAATAATAAAAATTTATTCAAATTTCAATTCTCTTTCAAATTTTATTCAATAAATGTTGCTTTATTCAATAAAATTTGAAAGAGAGAAATCTAGAAAAAAAGTATTAAAATAGAAAAATTGCAATTTGTAAAGATGGTGGTAATTATGTTGACTCTTCTAAAATGCCTAATAATCTTGAAAAATTATTTTTACTTTTTATTGAACAAATTAGGATGCAAAATAATATATAATTAAAAGAATACCATTTGAACATTAAATAACCATTTTTTCATTTAAATTTAATTAAGAAAATATGACTACTGTGAAAATAGTAAAAGCATGACTCTCTTTTCGGGTATAATATATTACATACTAACATCATCAGCTTCATCTACAGGAGAGCCTTTTTGCAACAAATAATCGACGACATTTTTTTGACTTCCAGAAGCAGCCCAATGAAGAGGTATTCTTCCAGACTAAAGGAAATTATTATTCATTATTATCATGTTTAAAAACATACTGGGTTAAAAGAGGAACTTACTTTTAATAAAAATGTGATAAAAAAGTGACTAAAAAGTTATTTTTCTATATTAGATATTTATTTTTTAGAAATATAATCTTAATAACAGATAAATAATTCATACAACAGTTTCATAAGTATAAGAAAATTATTAAAATGTGTTAGTTATTATGTTAATTAATAAAAAATATAAATAACTTGAGTTATGAAACTTAGCAATAATTCTTTTATAACAATACAAATGGGGAACTGCTTAGATTTTTTTTTTTAATTCTCTGAAACAAAATATTTATTTAAATAATCTAAATTGGAAAATTCATGAACTTTAATATGTTAGATTTATAAAAGTAATCAAACAAGAAAAATTTAAAATATATTCTCAATTGATTCTTCCACATAAAAATTTAACTTCACGAAAGATAAAATGTTTGCTAATAATAATATTTCACAAAAGTTTTAATTTAATAAATGCTTATATGTATTACCACGGATAGTATAAACTGTTTCGTACCTTTAAATATAATATATTTAGAAGGATAACTCAAAAAGTACCTAGCATTATGATTAAAGATCTGTTGTATTATTTTAGAAACAGCATTTGCATTTGAGGGACAAGAAAACTTTTCCTTTTACTATTCATATCCTTGACAAAGATATACCAAAAAATATTTTCATATAAAAACAATTAAATTAGATTATTATTTATAAACCTATGAGATTATATATATGTGAAGTAATTGCAACCATAATCAATATGAGTAATGATTATGATTACAACTACTTCACATATGTAAAAATTTATTTAAAAAAATATTCAATAAAATAAATAGCGGTTAACTAATTTATTTTTCTTGCTAAATAAAATAAAATAACTCATGTTAATTGCACATCTTTCCTTTAATATAAATAAGAAGGAAAATTCAAGAATTTCAATCAATTAACATAATTTTTTTCAAATAAAGAAGCGTACATTTAGGAAGACAAATTGAAAATAATGATATAAGACTCCTTTTCTATAAACATAATTTAATAATCAAATTTTACATAAATATCAGACTTAATACAGTTTTAAATACATACTGTAAGAATCAATATTCCCAAAAAGGAAAAAAATAAAATAAAAATAAAAATAAAAAAAATAAAAAAGAAATTTGCTTTGAAAATTATATTAGCACTTATTTTTGACTTTGTGTTTGGAAAAATAATTTAATTCATTTTTGTGTAAGTTAATATAAATAAGTGTTTCAGTAGAATATTAAAAGGTAATTTTTTATTGTGCGAGATGAAAAAAAAGATAATTATATATGATTGAATAACATTTAAATTAGTACATTTTGACCAATACACATTTCGAAATCTTTTTATTCATGAGATTATGCATTTTAGTTTTGAATGCACACAAATCATTACAAACATTATTTTACTTCCTATTCGTTGGATATTATAGGTTAGATAATTCATTTGAAAATATTTCAATTTAAAGCCAAATGTATTAATTTGAAATTCTTAGTGACTACATTCAGAATATATTAGCATTTTACAACTGATGAAACTATTTCATTTTAATATATAATAAACTTATTTCAATAATATAAGACAGAATTTTTGTAAATTTACAATGAAAAACTTTCAAATACTCTAGAAGATTTTAATAAAAATATTAATAATCAGTAATTACATGTAAATGGATATGATTTTGAAAAAAAATCTGGATAAAAAAAAAATAAATAAAAAATGCAATCAGATGTCAAAATTTTGAAGATGAAATTACTAAATAATTTTCTAAACGTTTTTCAAATAGGTTGCTTAAGACTACTTTTTGATGGTATGTAAACAAAATATCAATACAATTTACAAAATTAAAAGTACTTTACAATGGAATTCAAAATATAATCTTATAAAAAACAATTCATTTGATCATGAAATTTTTTTTATTAGATTTAAGAATAAAATAAATTGCAAAACAACCACAAGAATTCCTATAGCTCATTAAATGTAAAAATCTGGTAAAAATAAAATAAAGGTATCTCGTCACAATCATTTTAATATGCAACATAATTTAAGTATCAAGACCATTTAAACAAAACATTAGGTAGTTGTTATTCTTGCACCTTGTACCTATCCCTTCATGTATGTATCCCAGTACTTAACCCCTTAAACGGTTTGCCCGTACAGTGTACGTGCTACCCGAAATTGGCCTCAACTGGTTTGCCCGTACACCGTACGGGCATCAATATATTTTTTTCTTTTCTGGTATGCCTGTATTTTTTAATATTATAAAAAGACGATTTAGTATTAATATTTTTTAACAGATAGCCTGACTACTCCATATAACTGCAATGCTTTTCATCTGGGTTTTTCTTTGTAGCGAGAATTTTTCAGTGAAATTTTTGTTCTACTGTATTCAATGCTTGTGAATTTAAAAACTTGTTCTTTCTTATGGAAGTTATAGATGGAATAGACGACGAAAATACTTTTTTTTTAGATGATGAATTACATTCTGATACAGATATTTCTTCAAAATATTTGGATTATTCCTCAGATGACACATGCAGTATGCTCAGGTCTGATGAAGATTTGAGTTCTGCAAGAACTTTTACCGAGGTTGATGTGAAAAATCCACCTGCTCCGTGTTCTGCCCGGATTGCAATGTAGGACTTTGCATTACACCATGCTTTAAATTGTACCATACACAAAAACTTCTGAACTGTTTGGAAAAGTGTAAACTTCAAAATTCACTATAAGTATGAGAGAAATTTTTGTAGAATTTGTAAACCATTATTCACTGTATGCAGAATGTACTTGAGAAAAGCAAATATTTAGTGGTTTTTGGGTTTTAAAATTAAAAATGTTGTAAAATCATTAAAAGTGAAAAAAATAAAAAAAATTCTTATTCTTTTAAGTATGATACTTAATTATATGCAATAAAAAAATATGCCTCTTTTGGAAGCATTTTTGGTAAAAAATTGACTGCTTAAAGGTTAACCCTGAGTTGTGCCATACTAGGTAGATAGAAGCTGTCAGGTGGGATCTTCATAGTTTCAGAAAAATAACATTTGGCCTTCTAATCTCACAGATATCATTTCACACAGACAACATTGTAACCATGACATATTCACCATGTCCCAGGTGCTATTAGCAAACATGATAGATTTTTGGTGGGATATAATAGTGTGGGTCAGGATTCCAACTCACAATTCCAGATAATGACAGTGAACACCCTAACCAATCACACCATCACAATCTCTAAGCACTGAGTAGTAATATTTATTATTTCAACAGCATATATCCCCAGTTAAAAATTCTAATTTTAATCACCTGAAAATATTATATATGATTTTATTATTAATCAAAGTATAATTTCTTCAATTAAGTTCAGTTGATACAAAATCAAATAATTTCATTTACTTTACATGAATGTGTTTTCTCTATTAATTGTTTTTTTAAAGATAAATTTATGTCAAAATAAGAAATTAATGGCTATTTTCTCGAATGGTAATAGCATTATGACTATAAAGATTGTAAGTCGACTTATATAATGCAAAATTATAAATATAATTTACAACAAAAATTAGGTTACTGAAATAAGACTGCTTTTGAAAAGGAATTCCATAAATGTATCTAATTAGATATAGTAATTTCTGGAGAAAGTTTTGCGAAACTAATTATTTTCAGTTTGTGTATATTCATTGAATTATAAATTTCTTCGTAGATTGAGAGAATAGTAAATTTGTAAATTCCATTATACCTTCATATGATAATCAATGTAATTAGAAGAAAGAAATTGCAATTATTGTTGTAAATATTTTTGTCATGTATTGCTTCAAAAGATTTACATTTTTATAAAGAATTATAAAACTAGAGCAAACATTTTATTCACATTTTATAAATTAAATAATTATTGTTTATCGACAAAATTTATTTAAACTTCTTTTTCTATTGACACAACAGTCAATTAAATGAAAATAAATTCATCTTTTATTCTCAATGCCCACATTGTGTTGAACATTGATATTTGCGCCTAAATATAAAAAAAACTATTAACCACTTCAAATTTATAATCCTCAGCCTCTAAAAATTTAAAAGTCACTAGATCTTTAGTAATTGGTAACATTTAGTTGTCTTCACTAATAAGAAGATAGATTTTCTTCCGCTGACATTTAATGGGCAAACCATGCCACTACCATAGAATTCTTAGTACAAAATCATGATATCCAAAATCCAAGTTATTTGAAATTGAGTAATTTAAAGATAAAATGTAATAAAATATCCTTCTAAATTAACAAACAAATATGGATTTACAAAGTAAGGATAAGTTAATATTTGATTAATGTAGTCACTTTTCTTAATTAAAGACACAGAACATAGTATTTTTAAACTATTGAATACACACGCTTTATATAAGAAATAAAATTTGCGCATTGTGACACAGATGCTGTATAATCCAGGATCCTAAATTCTGAATTTTTTTGACGATGAAGAAATGTTGCCATGACATATGATGTATTAGGACGTGTGCAATAATGTAAATATTAGGGTTGTCAAAAGAGAATTTTATGCATTATTCTTATACAAAATCCAAAATAATCACCAAACTTAGAATTTACCATCCTGGATAATACAACACCTGTAACCGTAATGTTACACTTTATAAGATATTTTGCAAAAAATGAATAAAAGTAGCATAACTTAATGATGTCTAATAAAATAATTATATCCGCTTTTTGGTTGAATCCTAGCTGAGCCCACACCCTTGGCGCAAATGTTTGTAGGCGATAATTGAGGTCTGCGCCAATCTTAGCAACTCTACTTCGATATACTTGATAAAGTAAACCAAAATTTCTAGAATTTTGTTCTGGATTAGCGCTTTTCTTCAGTTTGTTGCCAAGGTTAAGGGCTTTCCTAAGATTTTACCCCGATTTTTATATATATTGGACATTTATCTATATATACAGACAATGAATTCTTTAAATAATTAAAATAAACAAGAGAATATTAAAAATTTGATGATTTGTGAATAATTACAGTTAGTCGAATAATAAAAGAAATTCAAATAAAAGAAGAATAAAAAGAAATATGAACAATACTCCATCTTTTGTTGTTAAACACGATGGATCTTTTTCGATTTTTTCTTTAAGTTTTTCAAGTTTCCCTTCAAAAGCAAATCGGCAAAGTTCTAATTCAGACATGATCGCTCAAATACTTTAATAGTTAACGAAACTGTAAGCAACTTCAAATTTTGGTTGTCATTCTTTACTTAGATGAGTTGAGATGTTTCAATTAAAATTTAAGCGGTCTTTTGTTGAGTTTATTCCTGTGAAGTTCTTTATTTTTTTATATTTTCTAGTCAGCTATGATGTTATGCAAAAATTCTGTCTCTAATGTCGTCGGGTTCTTTTAAAAATAATATGATCCTACTTTGCAAATGAGTCGTAGTTTAGCATCAATTGTACGAATCTATAGAATTAGGAGTAGATGAAGAGACATATCGTGTCAAAGGTAAAAGCTCCAATTAAAGTAACTAAGAAACTGACTACTACTATCTTGAGTGAACCATACAGTGTACTATATTGAATGCCATACTTATAATTTTCAAAATTGATAAGATATTATCGTATCACATTAAAGTGTATTAACTTCATATTTCTGACAGTATTATATAATTGAAAAGTAATTTATTTACAAATATATTTAAAACAAATTCATAAATCAATAATTTCTGTTTATTTTCATAAAACATATGTTTTTTTTAAAATAAATTAAATTGAAATTATAGAGTTGCTTAAACCAAAGATATTTTTTATCTTTTTAATGCTTTTGTGTCATGTTTGGCAAATGAACTGTAATATTTGAATTAATATTATTATTTTTCTTTAAAATTAATAATTTTGGAACAAATTTTATGCATGAAATATTTTACGATAATTTAAGAAATTGCTAATCAGTATGCTGATATTATGACTTTTATTATTACTGGGAAATTATACATTGAAACTAACATTTCATTTATTTCTATGGACACAGAACAAATATTCTATGCTTGCAGAATCGACTTTAGTATTAATTTAGCTAAGAAATGCTCTATAAATAATTCTAATTTAATAACTTTATTATAGAAAAATTAATCTTTTGTAATTTTTACAAACATTTAATATACTGAATAATAACTACTTTAGAAATTATAAACAATTTACTGGAACAAAAACACTATGATAATTTAAGAAAATTCAATAAATAAATAAATAAACAAACAAAAAAATGTCAATCTAAAAGAACTTTATTTATTCATTAAAATTTATTCAATTCAATTGAAATTTATAGAGCTTTGTATTAAATATATAGTGAAAAGCAGCTATACTTTTTCATTTTAAACAAAAGTTCTTAAAATAGGCTAATGAAAATTAACGAGATGAAGACGAAACACTTTATAGTTATTAATATTAACAAATATTAGGACATAATTAATTATTATTCCTTGATAATAATTATTATTAAGGAAAAACATGTACAAAAATTAACATCTTACTTATTTTCCTATGTGCATATACCAATGTTCTATAGATACTTAATCGATTTCTATATTTAACTAAGCTGAAAAATCCATTTAAATATAATGCAATAATTTTGTAATTTCATTAAACAAAAAATAATGTCATAATTTTTTTGCAATTGCTAATTCAATAAACAATAACTAAGCAGGCTATTAGAATATATTACAAATTAATAATACCTAAGCAAAATATAAGATTTTTCATACATGTGTGAAATGTTGTTCCATGTAATTTCTTAAATTATTTATTTGTATATCCATACCCCTTCTTCACAATATCACTTTTCTTCTTATAAATTAAAATGATAAAAATAATACTTTAGGATTATAAATTGTAGAAATGAAAGTAGCAATAATATTACTGCACAAGAAATAAGTACCTTTTTTTCATTCAAACAAGATGGTTGCTGGGTTACAGTTGGAACTTTATCCGTAACCGGGAAACTTGGCCTCTCTCCTATTCTTAGACCCATTTTCGAATTATAGTCTGCGATGTAATCAGTGAAATATAAATATAAAATACGAAAATGAATTAAATTATTTTGCCATGTAAAACTTGATATTTGCGGTTAAGATTGTTCTTTAAATTTATAGCATTTACAAAGTAAGAAACGACATGAAAAAATATTTGAGTTTCAAAATTTCGGTATTTGTCTTGTCTTTTTGTATAAGCTGCATGGTATCGTTTGATGAACTGAGTTTAAAAACATAAATAGACAGACAAACCGCAAATAATTAGCTTCATTTTAAAAACAAAATTTTTAGTCTTTTATACAGAACAATATCTTATTCATTCACGAGCGAGATTTCTATATGTCAATAAGATTACTAAACCATTTTAGACTTATCAAGATAAACACAGAGCGACAGAAATCTTCAATTTTCGATGACAAAGGTTGAATTTATTCCTAAAACCTCTCTATGTAAAAGTAAGAAATTGTTCCACTACAAAATTACAATATAATCAGACCAAAAGCAGAGTAAGTATTTATGATTTTTTTTGGCTATGTATGTTCAAGAAACAACAATATAGCATACTAATGCCCAAAATATTTACAACAATTTTAAATCTAAAAATACTTTATAAAAAAACAATTAATATGCATGCAGTGCAATCTCTTCCAATAGGAATAATTAGTGGGATGTATTTTAACCCAATAGACGTCTATTTTTCTATCACGTTCATAGAATCCATATGACCATAAACTTGTTTTGAGTCCATCCTACGTCAACATTCAATGTCTGATAAACGACATTTTGATGTATTCATGAACGCCGTTACATATTAATATATTTTAAGGTCCTAATCAGGATGTTTTCAATATGTATTTTAGATGAGGCTCAGTTTTTTTTATTCATATCGATTTTTTCCCTTATATAGAAGGAATTTTTTTTGTTTTGTGCCAGCTTAGACTCACAATATGGAGTGTACTGCTCCACTTTTCCATACTGAACCACATTTGGTGTGGAGTCCGACTGCTTCAGTACACACATGCCATAGGGACCCGTTTATAGGGTAGGCAACCATTCATACCTCATTCATACACAGACAGGATAGATAGAGAGAGAAAGTACATACATGCCTGAATCGAGATTCAAACACAGGAATTTCCTATCTGCAGTCAGGCACTCTGACCACTAGACAGGGTGGTCGGTGACATTAGCAATCAGTAGTTAGAAACAGGCTTTGACAAGAATAGTGCTAGAAAACTTATTGTTAATATTGAAAACTTATGTCCATTCTATGTTAGATTTAAATATCTAAGAAAAGGAACACTCAATAAAGTATATGTAGCAATTTTTATCTGTTTAGTTACTCGTGCAGTTCATTTTGAAATCGTAACTGATTTGTCGTCAAAAGCCTTTATAGCTTCTGTCAAGCAATTCATCGCTAGAAGAAGCACATGTTCTAAAATATTCACTGACAATGCAAGAACATTTATTAGGCCAAATAAAGAACTGAAAAAATTTAATGATATTCTGAAAAGTCCTAATAATAAATTAGGTAATTTTTCTTGGATGAAAATATTGATTGGAAATTTATACCCCTAGATCACCTAATTTTGAAGGTCTTTGGGAATCAGGTGTAAAGTCCTTTAAATATCACTTAAAGCGCATAGTAGGAAACAACAACTTCACCCTAGAAGAATTTTTAACTATAGTCATTCAAATCGAAAGAATGTTAAATACTACACCCCGTACTCCATTAAGTTCTGATTTCGATGACTTCGAAACGCTTAGTCCAGGCCATTTTTTAATTGGCAGACAGTTAAAAAGCATAAACGAACTCAATTTAACTAATATAAGGGAAAGTAATCTTAATAGATGGGAAAAAAAGGCCACTTAACAAATATGGAATCTCTGGAGAAGAGATTATTTAAGCAATTTGCAAGAAAGAACAAAATAGTAGTTTGAAAAGAACAATGTAGTGATAGGCTCTTTAGTTTTAATTAAAGAAGATAATCTTCCTATTAATAAATATTTAATTGGTAGAATAGAACAGGTTTTTCAGGTAATGACTCTAAAATAATTGGTGTAAACGTAAAGTTACCAAATGGTACAATTGTAAAATGTATCGTCAAAAGTTTAAGAATTTTACCTATAAATTAAAAAAATATTGATCACTGTTGAAAATGCGACAAAATGATCTGTTTATTATTCATATATATTATACATTTCATATATTTCTTATTTATTGTAACGTGTGTTTATTGTATTGTATAATGTTTATGTAGTCAAGTGTTAAATATTTGAATTTCTCAAATATTTGGAACTATTGCATAATGTTAATTATATTTCGATGTAAATTCATGATATTGTTTTGAAATTAACATTTCAACCCCTAGGAGTATGTTAAGACCTCCCTTATGATATAGATGGCGCTCCTACTCACCCAAGTGAGGGAGCATTTTACGTAATTTTGTAAGAGAGTAGCTGTAACACTGGAAGGTGATAGAGAGGCTTGCCGTCGGTCTTCCGCCATCCCTTTTTTAATGTTTGTTATGTATGAATAAATGTTGTTTTCATTAAAGAATACAGTCCACTTGAATTCATTAGTTAGTAGGACGGCTCCTACAATTAGCATGAAAGATAAATGAAAAAAAATTTTTTTTGCATATTTTCACGACATTAAAATATTATGATTAGCTTTGTTTTATTTAAATGAAAAATTTTAAAAGGTAAAAAAAGTGGTTATAAAATATCAATTTAATAAAACTATCTTCTTGATAAATATTAAATCTATTCTGAAATTTCTCTCTTTAAGTATTCAGGCTGCAAAATCTCAAAAATATGTAAAATCGTATTTTAAGTTATTTTTTAATGCAATGACCTATTGTTGTTTTTATGCAATGACCTATTGACCTATTTAATGCAATGACCTATTGTTATCTCTCTATTAAATACTAATAAGCTCCCTCTACTGTTCTGCAAAGGAACTCTTCAGTTAGGGCCAAAGCTTTGTGAACTTCGGCAGCTAATCGTCTTCTCGCTGTATCTCACTGTAAATATAATACTTATTTTAATGCTAACTTGTGTTTGCGTAGTGGAAAAACAAAACTATTTCCATCCCAAAACTTTTGGATCTTTGATTTATAAAATATTTTGCTAACTCCCTTTGATAGATTTTTCAACAGTTATAGTAAGCAAAATTATTTACTCATAGATATTTTATTGAAATTTCTTCGTTTCAAACAACTTTTTCGCCATAAATTAAGTCGAATCCCTGGAAGCTATGTGTCGATAATTCATTTACAAAATCGAGAAATACAGTTGAATTTTTGAATTTCTTTGATTATCGAACGTAAATGAAGCTTTGCAAAATTTTGAAATATACTTATACTTTTTTGTATAACCATAAAAACATTAATCGAGTAAATTAATGCTTTTTAATAAAACTCTGAAATTAATTTTAATAAAACTCAGAAAATCTGTAACACCTCTAAGAATCCATACTATGTTGCTGTTACTTATGACACTTGAACAAGCCCAGCCTTAGATATGCGAATTGAAGTCAGTTGGGTGCGTCTTTCGTTTAATCAGAACACTACGAAGGGGAAAGTAAGACTTTGCTCCTTAAATCCTCCAATAGATGACACCAACAGTGGATCAACTACCTCAATTTTGACATTGATCTGAAGGGGGAGGTAATTTTTTCCGGACCTTGCACCCATAGTAACTGCTCAAAGACGGACCACAGGACTTTCGATTCCACAGATTTAACGAGCACGTATATCGCATGCACTTGATGAGTCTTTGGCGGCATTGCGAATCGCACATCGCCCTTCCTGATGGAAGGCCAATGTTCTAACCACTAGGCTACAATGCCCTCTAGTTTACGCTACAGCATGCCCCATCACGTGTTCCTGGCACTTTACTACCCCCAGTGACAATCTGAAAAGTGTCTGGTTCACAAAAACATCACCATCAACAAGGTAGCAAAGCTAAAAATTATTAACCTTATAAACTTTCTCCTTGAATATAGGGACTTAATAATTCCAGAAGAATAGGAGGATAATGCCCGTGACGGTGATAGACTTCATCTGGAAGATGATGAGCAGTAAAATCCGCATACTCCATCTCTCTCATATTCTACATTTAGACATTTTTCTCTCTACCTATAACATTTCGCCTGTTTTTCATCTCATTGTATATAGTTCATTATTAATTGTTTGCTATTTTATCACCATCATTCCAGCGCTCTTACTTAATTACTTAATCACAATTGTTATCATCATGTTGCGTTGACTTATTTTAATGCATTATGTATAACCTATCTAAACTTTTTGTATATATAGCTTAGAGTTTCATATGACCTAACTTACCATGAGCCGATACACCCAACAACCAAATCCCTATACTAAATGCATTAATTATTCATTAATCATTATTATCTCATCAATTTGCAGTAAATGTAGGTATATGTATTCAATTCCGTTTTATCATTTTTAATTTCCTTTTGTTTTTTCATTTATTTTCTTTATTTCTTATATGCATGCAAATTGATTTGTATTTTATATGCCTGTCTTACCACATCCCGCCATGTATTTTGTCGTATACCTATTTTGAATGCTTCTTACGTGTCCACGTCTTGACTCTCAATTGCAATCCAATTTGTATACTTTGTATAAGTAGTATACTTTGCAAACCCTCTTTACTGTGTAAAAGTGATAGTTTCCAGTGTCTCTATATGATTTCAAGCATAATTGCATTGTCTTGTATGTACTGTGTTCCGTTTTCTTTTTTCTCCAGCGGGTCTATCAAATCTGGTAAAAAACTTTCAGGGTTAGGTACAGGGACCTCTGCTGGTGTTTAGTTTACATTACTGCCCTCTAGTTAATACTAAGTAAACATTAATAGAAATTAATTGTGGGATAGCATTTTATCACTTCAAATTGGTGTAATCATATGTTTAAATTCGCAATTTTATAAGTTAAACCATTAAACGTGTTATTTTAGTATTTAGATGCTTGAATTAAATCTAAAGATTTGAAATAAAACTGTTTTAATATAATTTCCTTTTATTTGATAGTCTTTAATAAGAGAAAATGTATAATATAATATATATATCAGAACAGTATTTTGACTTCATTAATTATTATTGACATAGATCTTTCATAAAAAAAATCGTAAAAACTTAATATCAAATCTGTTAAAATAATTAATTTTTTAAGAATTAATCAAAAAATTAATAATTTTTTAATTAATACTTAAAAACTCTCGTATTAATTATATATATAAGTACTAATTAAGTCTTTCACAACAAATTAAATATCTAACTATCTCCAAGTTACTTGTATAAAATGAAATTAAATTTTATATTGCATCGTAGAATAATTGGGAAACTCGTACGGCAAAGCTTTTTCATTTCACAGTTAATATTATTTCACAAAGGTGAGAACTAACTTGTATACCGAGCTACTTGCTCTTTTGTACAATAACAGAAAGTTCTGGAACACCATTCCAGTAAACCAAAGAATTTTCTAGAATATTCACATTTGATATTAAACTCAAAAAAATTCCATACCACTTGTACGGGATTCAAACGGTGGCTGATTCAATGAATATTCGCTGCCTTGACCTCTGAGCTACGGTGACCACGGTTGGGAAACGTTTTAATCGGCATTGCTTCCTTTTCTGAAGGACAACGTCCCGCTGTTCTTATATTTATCTAGTCCTTGCCCTTGATTTTGAACGATTCTGTGAGGGCTGATGTATTGGATCTTCCCAGAAAAAGTTGTGTCCTCTTCATCTATTCTGTTCTCCGATGTTGGAGAATCACTAACTGAAACAAGTGCTTGTTGTTCATGGTCGAAATAAGGCTCCATTCTAAGTATATAGACGGTGTCTATCTGTTTTCGGCGTTCTTGATTTGGGGTCATGTTCTTGTACCTCGTAGGTGTCATCGGATAATCGTGGTAACACCTTGTACGGTCTAAAGTATTTCTTAAGTAGCTTTTCGGACAGACCTACTTTCCGAACAGGTGTGAAAACCCACACTAAATCTCCTGGCGGATAGGATACCACTCGATGCTTGGAGTCATAACGCTGGCGGTCCCTTTCTTGTTGGGACGGTCATCAAAGCTATCCAGTGGAATGAAGCGAATTGTCTTTGAATTATTAAAAACAATATCCAAGTATAAGTGCTCCTAATGTTGCTGCGGATTTACAGGCATTATATGGTGTAATTGTTAATCCTGAGACTATTAGGAGAGTAATTCGATGTGATGGATATCACGGTAGAGTAGCCAGGAAAAAAATCTTCGTAAGTGAAAAGAATAGAACAGTCAGACTAGCTTCCGCAAAATGCAACATATATAAAATTTCTGATTACTGGAATAAAGTTATATTTACTGATGAGAGTAAATTTAATATATTTGGACCTGACGGTGTTGAATCTTGGTGTGGAGTAAACAGAGGGAAGAGTTTCGTAAACAGAACTCTTGGTGCCAACAGTAAAACATGGTGGAGGAGGAGTTATGGTATGGGAGTGTATGTCGTCCGCTGGAGTTGGTAATATTATTTTTATTGACAGTAAAATGGATCAGTACAAGTGTATTGACATTCTAAAGCAAAATTTGAAATCTTCATCACGAAAATTGAACCTTCATATCGATTTAAAATTCTACCAGAACAATGACCCCAAGCACACTGCTTTGAATGTTAGACTCTGGCTGCTGTAAAACTGTTCTGAAATAATGAAAACACCACATTCTCCAGACTTAAATTCCATAAAGAATATTTGGCAAGAATTGGAGTCAAGAATTCGCAAACACGTCATTTCTTCAAAACAACAATTAAAACCGGTGCTTCAAAAAGCATGGGATAAAATCACTCTAGAAATCACAAAAAAATTAGTCATATCCATCCCAAGAAGATTAAATCATGTTTTAAAAGTAAAAAGAAATCCAACAGAAAATATTAAAACCTTTTAAAAAGTAAAATTTTTTGGGTAAATATTTGATAGAAAAGTAAGTGTCCCATTACTTATGTGAGCTTCTTTTTTGCTTCGTTCTAAGCAATGGTATTTTTATTTACTTAATATTTTAATATTTTGACAAAATGTATGATATGTAATAATTGTTACTAACTTTAAATATGAAACACACCCACAAAATATTTGTACATGTGTTTTTAATTTATTTTATTACAGTTTCCTTTTGTAAAGCACAAGCATCCCATCACTTTTGTGTGACACTGTATATATACCTACCTACATACATACATATACATATATATATATATATATATATATATATATATATATATATATATATATATATATATATATATATATATATATATATATATATATATATATATATATATATATACATATATATATATATATATATTTCAATTTAATATTTTGTATCAGTATTTTGAAAATCAAACTTAATATTTAAAGAAAAATCAAGTAATTGCAAACATAAAGGCCTCCATAATAAATTATATTTAATGCAACTTAGTTTTTTAACCTCTTTCATATTTTAACAAAACATTCATATTTTAGATTGTCATTTTGCCGAAAGAAATTTTAATTTTTTGAGTTTATTTTGATTCTGTATTTGAAAATATTATCAATTTAAGAAAAGTTAAATATCAGTTTTGTTTTTTATAAGCTTCATTAAAATTTTAAATAATCTCAGAATACTATTATTTTATTTATTTTTGAGCTTTAAATACAATATATTCTATATTAATAATCATGAAATATCAAAGTAAGGGATTAATAATGGAAAAAAAATTTTCATTTATAAATTATTTAGCGGAAGAGAAACTTATTTTTCATGGTATTATTTTAGAATCATTTCTGAAAAGTAAGGAGATTACTGTTGAATTTAAATCATTTCTTTTTTTGAAAATGCGGAAGTAAATTAGATTTTTTATTAAATCTAAATATCACTTTATAAAAATAATACTTGGAACTGATTTTTTCATAACTTCTGTAATTAAGTTTTGCAGTCACATATTTGTTCAAATCAAAAAGAAAATTTAATAAGTTTTAAAAAAAAAAAAAAAAAAAACAATGAAATATTTTCAAAACATATTTAAAATCTTAGAATAAATATTCTTAATATAAAATTCGACATAACTTTTGTTGCAAGGCTCTATATATTTGCAACAACACGTTTTTTTTTAAAGATTAAATTAAATTGAAAGCCTTCATTTTATGCTTTAAATTTTAAACATTGTCAAAAATTTTGTATCGATTATTAAATGTTAATCTTGAAATAAGTTGGATTTTATTCAAATTTATAATCTTGAAGAAAATACTGTTAAATGTAACGCACAGAGCAACAAAAATGTAAGTGCCAGGCAATGAATAAAAATAAGAAAAAATGTTGGCTTTATTTGTTATTCCTCAATTTTTAAAGTTAATATTTATATAATAATGCAATGCACTTATTATATCATTGTATGTTGTCGAAACACATAATAGATACAAAAGAAAGTTGAAATTATTTCAAACTTGGATATGTGTTTCCAGTTAGATATTTGATTGTGTCCCTAAATCGTTGCATAATAAAAAATATATCGATAGATTATTTAAGTTAATTTCATTCAACCAAAAAAAAAAATTTAAATATTTTCTTTGAAGATATTCCTGACTAATTAAAATAAAATACTAAACTTACTATATATATATATATATATATATATATATATATATATATATATATATATATATATATATATATATATATATATATATATATATATATATATATATATATATATATATATATATATATATATATATATATATATATATATATATATATATATATATATATATATATATATATATATATATATATATAAATGGTTTAAACAGTAGTTTAGAGGAATTATAAATTTCGTGTGATAATTTTGTAATGCCCATGTGATATTTATATGGCGTTTAAAAGTATTAATTAATTAATAAATATATTTATGAGCGATACTACAACTATCAATTTTCAGAAACCATTTTCAAATATCTTCCGCAAATTATTAATATAACCGTTGCCAACTTAGTGATGAAATGACCACTATGAACACAACTGACGCAATTTGAGTAAACTGAGTCTATCATTGATTGTTACAACAGAGAGCTTCATACAGAGATTCATGGTTTGACTTTGTGTCATGTGATGTCATAGTACAACTTAAGCAGATAATTTACAGAAGAAATGATGCATTTTATGATTTATGCAAATTATACTATTGCAAGCTATAGAAAAAATTCCTCTCAATATGGATTCTTATAATATTTGATAAAATTCGCGTTTTTCTAATTATACTCAGAAACTTTTCAGAAATCATACGCAAACGATTATCGATTTTTCTGCTTAGAAATTTCGGAATTTTGCATTTGATTTTTAATTAAAAATAATATTTCAATCAAAAGTAGTCTCATCTATTTCATGCACTCTCTTTTGTGACCTATTGCTGATTACTAAAATTTACAATTATAATTGATTTCAAATGTTCTATATTCTTTTATTGGTTTGGTGATCAACGACAGCTGTATGGAGCTTTCATAATGGACACAGTTTTTCATAATGATATAATTTAATAGCATTGCTTTACTGTTATTTGGTGCTATTTAGAGGACAATCTAGCAGCCTAGCTGACAGCATACCTAGTGAACTGCTTGGAAGTAGTCGTGAGGTCTCTTTAAGCATTCAATGTCTGTTTGCTTACCGGGAATGATAATAGGCCAGATTTATGCATCACAATGGAGAAAAATCTTAAAGCTTCCTATAAAAATGTGCATATAAAAGGGCATCTCCGGTTGTTCCAATGTGGTTGGGATTGAACTTATTTGGTATGCTTTGATGCCATGTAGCCAAGAATATAACATCGAAAAGATACATTGAATGTTCCTCAAAACAACCACCGTCTATTTAACTTCAGAGAACACTCTTCACATATAGCGGACTGTATCCTCATATGGCGTAAGAGTGAAAACCAAAAAAATTTCCAAACACCAATCCAGGCGAATGTATACGCAGGATTTGGAAATATAACAAGACTTGTTGTACTGTTCAACTGTTGGTGGGTTTTAATTTGAGACCATCCTATTCTGAAAAGAAGGATTACGGGGTAGTCCTGATTTGGCATATTTGGAAACCATGTAAGGGATATCCTAGCAATCCAAAATTGCTGCAAAGTTTTTTATAGTCTTTTCACCTCATATACTACCTTTCAGGAGAAATTTCTTCTGGATGAAAGAAATTATTCACGTGACCCAAGGGAGGTAATCAAGAAAATGCCCAATCTTTTACTCCAGCAGATGTGAATAGAGAAAGTGGAAATAAGCCATCGCTTTCTCTCGTTTTTCAATAGAGGCTTTGATTGAAATTGGAAACTTCTACTTCAAAGACCGTGAACCTAGCTTTCAGTCTTTCAAATAAATTCATTTGAATGGCATCAATATTAAAATATCCTTTTATATTGGTTTACATTTTCTTTTTTGTCGCTCCACAACCACTTTTTATACCTAAAGGATAATTTAACCGACATCATTACCTTGAAAAAGAATCTGAATCACTGCAAATGCTTAAACAATGTAGGTACTGAAGACGTAAATATTGAAATGAAAATCACGAATTAATTAATCAGATGAAACATTTTGTATTTGTATAAAAGTTATATTAAAGTAATGAGAATCGAGTCTCATGGTAGTTTAATGCCCCATCTAATCAGAATTAAAAACGAGTTATTTTTTTACAATGACTACGTACCTTCCTTGATCTTGTTTGATTAAATAAGAAGTCCTTTTGTGTAAAGGTTGTATTCTCAATGCACTTTAATTTTATAGATCTTAATATTTTATTATCTGTGAGAGATCAGTTCCACATGCTGTGTTAATCCTCTTAAATTAGGTTTAAATTCAGAAACATTTAATTTTATTGGAACTTTACTCATTGGTTAAATAATAAAACTTGATATTCTATCTTACTGTTATTGATAAATGCATCAACCTAATTTGTATTCTGATTATTACATTTAAACTATTTTGTCATCAGTTCTTTTAAACTTTTCTATCGTTTTCGAAATGAATAATGAAAAATTCTTGTTATGAAAATCTAGTCATGCTACTGTACTCTTTTATGTTTCAGGATTTAGTATTAGTAGAAAAGATTTCATCAATTTTTTCTGCTACATATATGAACACTTTTTAAATATTCGACAGCTATTAGATAAAAAGCCTGTATTCTCATGATATTTAAATATATATATATATATTGTTATTGCTATGCTAGTCAGCTAATATGATCTCTTTCACGTTATTTACTCCATTTCTTTTATTAAATGGAGATGCCAGGATATTAAATCATCTCATAAAATTTTTTTGTTTTAGTTTTTTAATAAAATTTAAATTTAATTCATAGTCAAAGCATTATTAACGATATATCTTGCATACCAGACAGAGACCGATGAACCGCATGCTAATCTTTATTTTATTTCAGATATATAGCATGTTACAGTTACAGTTAAATTATACAAGAACATTTTTTACACAGTTAAGCAGATGAAAATATAAAATATCTGGACAAAAATTTAATTTGCAAAAATTTTAGAAAAAAGGGACACTTTGAGGTATGGAAAAATTATTTTTAAGTCATTAAGCAAATGAATAATTATTTAAAATTTTAATAATAATTATTTCAAATATTATAATTTTATTTATTTGCATTATTTTGCAACACGTGTAATTTATTTACAGTTTGAATAGTGTCGCCATCTGTTGATATTGACTGAACAATATCACAAGAAATCTATATTCTTGTAATAATTAAAAGACATGTAACTATATTCAAACAACTCCATTTCAAAGATTTTTATCATGTTCATGAATATGCAATGAAAGTTTCTCCGTGTGACCACCATCGCACGCCTATAAAATTTCAGGTTATTGAATAATGTATTTAATTAATAACTTATTGGATAACAATTACTTAATTAAAGATTTTAACACATCAGATGTGATGTTTCGTACATGGAGTACAATAGAGGTTTGCAAATCAACAAACAACTCTAAGTTTTCAGGATAAATACCATTATTTCTGTTATTTCATAGCTCTAAATAGTTCTAATTACATTTAATTATACTAGGGTCAGTAATTTCTAAACAAAAATCCATCATGTTTATTTAAGATGCGTTGGAAGAAAAATTTCCACCGTACTATGTGAAGCGATATGTAGAATTCTGCATAGAAAAAGTTAGTTCTGTCGGCCGTTATATTTGGGTAAATATAAGTTCATTTGTTTCTGAATTTTATGACAACTAAAGGTCAAAAACCATTCCATTGAGGAAATGAATTGCGAGCAACGTAGTTTGTACTTATCACGTTAATTTTGGGTAGGACAAATGTTATAAGGAGAGAAAATTTCTTTATTTTTTGGAGAATTTTCTCTGAACGAACCAGGACGAATATTTGCTTTGAGAGATATAGGCTCTAAAGGCAGATACCCATCATAACAGCATATATAATACCTGTTAATACGTTCTTAACAGGTATTATATATATACTGTATATAATCAAAAGAGTAATGGTTTTACGGTTAAGAGATTATTCTCTTTTATGGTTTTACAATATTAGCAGATAACTGGTCCATTTAAGGAGTACTTTGAAGTGACAAAGTTCATAAGCCAGAGCAGGTACGTTCCACAAATATTCTTAGGAAAATTTTACCATTCTATTAACACCCTTGTCAAATACGTTTATATTTTACGGAATTATGTCCTTGACACTGTCGAAAACATTTTAGAGAAAGAAAATAATTATCATTTTCATGCTGGATTTAATTATATTTTTCAATAAGAATTTCAAAATGTGCTTGAAAAGAAAACGAAAGTTGATCCTGCATTAAATTTGTAATTTTAAAATATTAAATGCGTTTAATTAATTTTCTATAATTGAAAAGGAAGAAAAGACTTTTTATCGTTTTTCTAAAGTCGTTATCTGTTATATTGAGCAACTTGCAGTGTGACACATAATATTTATTAAATTAGTTTTTCAATAACATATATATTCATTTGAGAGATTATTTCACTATAATTTTTCTATCTTTTTATTTTACAGTATTATAAACTTTTTTCCACCTTACACACTAAATAAAAATTTTATGATTAATTATTGGTTAAAGAAATGCAAATTTTAAAATTAGTTTACATAGTAAAATTTTTAATTTTTATATATTTTTTATATAGATTAAATTTGCTTATGAATCTTGTTAACATCAATAAATAGCTATAAACGTTAAAAAATTAAAGATTTAGCAGAAATCTACTGTGAGTATAAGAAAGCTTTTATTGTGGAATTGTACTTCATAACAGAAAAGCTTCATAATTTAGAAAAATAAATGGATTCCCATTTAAGTCAAAAGAAAAAGCGAAAAAGAAAAACATTTTATTTGAAAATAACTTGAGGAAATGTTACATAAAGCGATTTTTATGCATAATTTACTAGTTCAATAAGAATTGCACAGTTATTGAATGCGTAAATAATTGTAGGAAAAACATTAATGCACATGAAACAATTTCACATTATTTTATACCGAATATCTGAAATTGGTATGGATGTAATGGAGTAGAAACTAAAACTTCATCAGTCATATTGTATATATCCATTAAATTATATAATATATTTCACCCGTTTATATATAATTTTATATAAAATATATTCAGACAAAACTACAAAGTATCTTCTTTTAATTATCTTGTCCTTATTCTCAATACACAAATATTTAAATTCTTGAATATGTATACATGTATACTCAATAAATTTTTATAAATTCCGTATATTTTATCCACTTATTCCAAAAAACTAAAAATAATTTGCCTTTTTATTATCATGTACAGTATTTAATTTGTAAGATTCTCAAGTCTATAAAATAATACATTTTTATATTATTGAGAATAATTTTTCTTCTAATTAAACATTCCATTAACTATTTTTGATTTCTGCTGTTTTCTACTCTGAAATACCAAAGTTAATGAGATAATGAGCGGTAATGATTCGATTTCCAATGTTTTTAGGTATTTTATTTTTTTAAAGACATTAAATTTCCATTATTTTAATGGGCGTGTAGTTATCCTTATTAAGCAATTGACTTATCAGTCAAGCGAATGTCGAAATTGGATTTTTGGTTACCAAGCAACGCTAATGAAGATTTATTTGTGGCTTTTCAGCACACCTGGAAAATGACACAATGGAGTAGAAGCTTAAGCGAACAAAGATGTGTATTTTTAGAAGGCATAAATGATTTCCCTCAAATATGAGCTTCCGTCTCAAAAAATAATACCCTTCACTATACGAGAATTCCAATATTAAATTCAAAACGAGATCTTTATTGATTCCAAACTGTTATTTTTTTAAAATATTTTCTCTGTTTGTCACTTATGAAGTAAAAAGTCAGTAATGTTTAATAAAGTATGAAAAAAACAAAAATTTAAGTATGACTTTTGATGCCATTCAACAAGCGTTTTTTTTATATAAAAACAAGATCTTAAAAAAGTAAATTTAATAGTTCGATAATTTTACCTCTAGATGTGAATAATGATGTATGTCTCATAAATTTTATTTGTTCCTCAAATAAAGTAATCCTCGATTCAATCTGATTACTTTACTTGAGGAACTAATAAAATATTAATCATAGATTCAATATAAGTTTATTTTGCATTAATTTAATTTGAAATAAGTGATAAACAATGTAATATAAATCAATGAAATCTAATTTTAAATCGTTACTAAAAGTGTATTGCTAACGCAAGTCTCTAGTTTATTACATTTTCAAATATATTTTAAATTGAAAATGTTTAAATAAATAATTATCATCTCTAATCTTTTCCCACTCCATTAATTCAAAAATATTGACAAAAACTTTTTTACATTAATAGCAGAGTGGAAAATGTTTAGTAAGTTAAAATTTTCAGTGGGTGCCAGAATATTCGAGACCTGTACCAACTGTTTCCCTGAACAAGTTAAGCCAGAACAAATCCTTAATTTTCAGAAGGCACCAAAATTTTTGAGACTTGTACCAACTGTTTCATTGAACAAGTTAAGCCATAACAAATCCTTAATTTTCAGAGGGCACCGAAATTTTTGAGACTTGTAACAACTGTTTCACTGAACAAGTTACGCCAGAACAAATCCTTAATTTTCAGAGGGCACCAAAATTTTTATGACTTGTACCAACTGTTTCACTGAACAAGTTAAGCCAGAACAAATCCTTAATTTTCCGAGGGTACCAGAATTTTTGAGACTTGTATCAACTGTTTCACTGAAAAAGTTAAGCCAGAACAAATCCTTGATTTTCAGAGGGCACCAAAAGTTTTGAGACTTCTACCAACTGTTTCATTGAATAAGTTAAGCCAGAACAAATCCTTAATTTTCAGAGGACACCAAAAGTTTTGAGACTTGTACCAACTCTTTCACTGAACTAGTTAAGCCAGAACAAATCCTTAATTTTCAGAGGGCACCGAAATTTTTGAGACTTGTACCAACTGTTTCATTGAACAAGTTAAACCAGAACAAATCCTTAATTTTCCGAGGGCACGAAAATTTTTGATTCTTGTACCCCCCAACTGTTTTACTGAACAAGTTAAGCCAGAACAAATCCTTAATTTTCCGTAACACCGATTTGTCCACAATAGATTTTGTAAAAAAAATTTACATATTAGGTTGATAAAAATGAAATACCATTATCTTTTTGGTAGATGGCTATGTTTTCATCAATACCTCTTGAAGGTATTGATTAAAATTTATGCTTATTGCAAAGTTGACATTTCGTACAAAAATAACTCTCTTTTGCTTTTTTGTTTGGTCTACTCAGTTGTGAACTACAAAGTGTTAAAAATGGAAGTCAGCGAAGAGAAAATTTGGTGCATTTTATTTGGTATAAAGTCTAAAATACAAGGTAGGTGGTAGAAATTATGAATGGTGTTTATAGTTCCGATATTGTAACAGCCAATTATTTGAGATTTTGGTTTCGTCAATTCCGCTTAAATGTTTTTGATGTTAGATATGCCCTTTCACAGGTGTAACGTCATCGAAAATGTTGATAAAATTACAGAGATGATCGATGTTGACCGGCATGTTAGTAGCAAATGCATTTAAATGCATTTTTCAAACGCTAAATATTGATATATACACATATAATATTATGTTATATATATATATAAATTTATTCTTTCATTTTGCATTGATCTTTTATAGAAGAATAATTGCTAGTATTTTAAACACGCTTCATTTTTCAACTGAATCGGGATATCTTCAGAATGAATTCGTTTGGTTTTAAGGTATATTTCGTGTCTTCATAAGCGTTATTATTGTACTAGAACAAAAGACTCTCTTTGAATCATCTGTGAATAAAGTTTCAAGAAATAATTAGTTTTAAAACATGCAATTCAACACTTTTAAATTTTACATATATCTTAATTTATTCTTTTAAAAATTTCTTTTAAGAGCTAAGTTTAATGCGAATTATTCCTATCTTTATATAGATGCAGAACTTTTATACAGAATGCTCATTATAATATTTATTCCGATTAATTAATCCTTTAAGTGCAAGAATATTCTATTTTTGCATTACAGAATCATCTAAGTTTTTCATTCATAGCTTAGAAGAGATTTTTGATGATTTTTCATTCGTATCATTTCCAGATACTGAAAGTGAGAAATGTTATTAGCGTTTATGCCGTATACTATGATGGTGGAGGAATACTTGGAAAGATATGAACTCATGTTATATAAGTATCTTGATCAGGTGAAATACGTATTATTAATTCTTTAAAAAAATATTCAATATTTAATCTCTTAAAAAATATTTTTCAAAATTTTCTTTTTTCATAAGATGTGTTTCGTTTCATTTTAAATGTTAATAATCCAACTTATTATGAATTTCCTTTATCCACAAATATTTTTATGACCTAATTTGTTTACAAATGAAAAGAAAGTTGGTAAGTAATTGCCTTTTATTTTAAATTATTAGTAAGTAATATAACGGCAAATTTCAAATCTATGAAGAGTGAAATAATAATAATAACTTTTGATAAAGGAAGAGGTTTGAGAAAGTTATTTAAAAATTTTCACGAATAAAATATTCTCAAGTAAAAACAAATTCTGAACAAAATAATTATCTGTTGAAAATTTTACGATAATTTATAACTACAATGAATATTTTTTATTCTAAATAAAATATTTTCATTACAAAATTTTTTTAATTACTAAAGTGCATGAGAAATGTTTTAAAATAGTAATAAACACAACATATAATATACTATGAATATGTAAAATTATAAGTTTTTCAATTACTCTTGTAAATATCCATTTTACTGTTTGTATATTTATGAATATGTGTGATATGAATTAAATACGCTTTTAAAACTCCCAAAACACTAAGTAGTTGGATTGTATAAAATTATAATCATTTTGTACTTGTTTTTCAAAAGTAAGAAAGTTTTTTGTTTGTTCTCGTAACAAATATTCTTTACCGTTCATTTTAAAATTCATATTAAAAAATTGTAGAAGTGAGTAAAGTTGAGTGGTTAAAATCATTATAATGCATGACTGATACAAAGTCATTCTTTTTATATTTTATGGTTATTTGGAGATGATTAAACCCTATAATCATAAAATATAACTGAGCTATTTATCTTATTTTTCTCTTCCATTTTAAACTGATAAATGGAAATAGGTTTATGGCTCTTTTTTAAATAAAATATTTGTCTTTGATTAAGATGAATTACTTTAACAACATGGTAAGTTCGAGGTTAAAGTTCAAAATATTTTTATCCTATCATTGTGTAATTATTAATAGAATAATTAATACATTGCATAAAATTGTTGATATTGTGATGCGGAAAAAACATAGCGTAAATTGGAGGGAGAAAATGAAATTTATTATACAAATTTAAATGAATGGAAAAAAATTTCACATTAGTTTACAGGGTGATTAAAATTCTGGATTGTGTTGATAAGGTTGTTTTAGTATTTTCTACTTTATTCTAGAAAAATTAAACAAAATTGTAACAATACCCTATTAAATTATTTTTGATTAAATAAATAAATTTACTTAATCAAAAATAAATTTATCAAAAATAAATTTATTTAATTAAAAGTAAAAAGACTAAGTTATAAATAAACTGAATGGATTTATACTGCAAATTATGCGATAAAAATACTTTATGTCAAAAAGTTCAAATTCCCGAAGTGATTAAACTAACTAGGAATGTTTGCATACAAATATTATTTCTTTTAACAGAAAGAAGTTAATAGGTAAAAAATAATTACATTGAAATATTTTGAAAAAGTGTACAGCATTGTATTAATCCTTTATATTGACAGCATTTTATCTGATAATTATAGAAAATGCAGTTTTCAATAAAACAATTTGAAAAACTCTCCTTATTTATATACAAAAAAGTAAAGTGAATTTACTAGCTTTCATAACATGACATAAAATCTTTTATTATTATTAAACATGACATAAAATCTTTTATTATTATTATAATCTTATTTTAAAATTATTTATATTAGAACCAATCCTTTTATTTTCAAAACGTGTTCGATGAGATTTTCAATAAAGCCAAGCAAATATTTATGCAAATACATTTTTCGTCCGTAAGCTTATTGGAATTCTCACGGGAAATTCTATTCAGTCATGATTGAAGCTTGTTTTTTGAATGAAAACTCTGGAATTCTCCGTGGAAATTTAATATTTGAACAAAGAATTTAGGAAGAATTGTGGTTTTCGTGTTCTGAGATGATGATAAATTGAAAACATTTACTTACTCCGAAAGTTTTTGAATCATTGGAATTAGGTTTTATACGAATCGAATATTAAAAAAAAAAAAATCTTTAAAGTATAAATACTACAATTGTTTTATTTTTAAAACTAATAGAGAAGTTAACTTAAACCGGAATTATGTGGTATATGCGTAATAAATTTTCTGAACAAGTGATTCAATTGTTAATATGTCTAGAATTATTTCATGAAGCAACAAGTCTAATTATTTGTGTGAAAATTAATAATTTAATTTACAATATATGTTTTAAAGAAAAAAATAAACAATAAGTTTTTGTTTTATTGTATCAGAGTTATCATAATAGAACACGTTTAAATTTCATTTGTGAATTTGCTTGTAGTTTTAACTGACTGTTCATCAATATAAATATCTTATCAATGGAATCAATGCAGCGTTAAAAAAATAATTCGAATAGAATTTAGTTTTTAATACAGAAAACGATTTATATAATGGATGTCTGTCTGTACCAAAGTTAATTGAAAACAATTTTTATGATTCTTTCCATCGTATATATAATTATTTTAAATATACTATATCACATTTTGAATTCAAAAAATTAAATAACATAAGCAAAACATATAAGTGATAATGAAGAGTTTGCACAAATGCCGTATTATCCAGAGGTAGGATTTTTTATGAATTTGGCGATTTTTTGGCGGATGTTCTTGTTTATCTCGAAAATTCTAAGGAGTTACTAGTATTTATGCCATCACGAGAGGTTATAATACGTCATCTTGGCAAAATTTCTTCGTCACCGAAAAAATTCAGAATTTTTGGCATCCTGTATTATATGGCATCTGTACCGCAGATTTATTTGCAGTCATGATTTTGCATACAGATTTCTAAATTAATAAAAAGTTTCTATTAAAACCTTATTTATAGGAATTTATAGTTTTTAATAAAATCTTTCGAATGGTGGGTCTTGGGAGAGAGTCAATTGAGAGTAAAACAATATGAAAGATAAATGATAAATTGCTGATTACGACCAGCACAGTTTGAGTGGGTAGAAATTTGATAAATTTCTTGCCAAGCAACGCATGAATGAGGCTAACTGTAAATGGAAAGTCTTCTCATTAGATAATAATACGCGGTGGATATTAAAAAGATTTTTGATGTTAGATTTTTCCCTAAATAGTACTAACTAAGAAAATACTTTTAGTTATATATTTTTGTGGGTTTAAAGGAGAGAATAATTTGATGCGACAGTAATCGAAGGAATCTGTTAGTTCTTTAATTACATTACAGTCAATACATCTTAGAAAATATGTGAGTAAGGACATTTGTAAATATATATCGATATGCTTATAATTTAAATTTATTGGTTTCCGTTCACATGATTCTTCTCGAAAAGTTTAATATTTTTATTCAACTAAATGTTAAAGTGCAATATTAAAGTTTCCAAACAAAATTCTTTGAAATGGATATTATATTTCGCAAATTTTTATTTGTTTGCTAATAAAGTCATACAGATTAAAAATATATTATTCCTGCAAATACTTATGAATACGAAGCACATCTAATTTAATCATGCATTTTCTAACTGCAAAATTTTGATTGTCTGTAATATTAATTTGCTTAAATTTTAACTGATTTAATTTAATTAATAAAAAAGTTTCATTTATTAAACGTGCATCATGCTAAATAACATGCAATAAGTTTTAGCTGTCTCTGTCTCGGATACGAGTAACATATCAAAGACCCAATTTATGCAATGGCAAATATTCAGAATACCTATGTAAATTGCCGAAAAAAATTAAAATGTTAATTATTTTAAATTTTATAATTAAATAATAATTTTCAGACTCAATTAATAAATTAAATACAATGGTAAGTAAATTTATCACTATTTATTTAAATATTATCACTATTTTATTACTGAAATTTTACTTTCTTTTTTTACCTTTCCACTAAAATAATGGAAAAGAGTTCTCAATTTTTATAAGAAAATATTCTAGAGAAATTCTGCTACAGTAATTCATAATAATGTATACTATATATTTATGCTAGAATTCTATTTGAAACTATACTGCAGAATATAATCTACGTTTGAAATGTCATTCAAATCATTTCGAATTTACAATTTATGTTTAAAAGAAAAAAAAAATCACTATTTCTTGCCCAAAAATATTTAGTCATGTTTTTTTTTTTTTGATAGAGGACAATTGTTGCCGAGCAATTCAAAAAATATGTATTTTTGACAAAAATGGCAACTGCACAGAATATTATCTTGCGCATTGAGTTCAACCAGATGAAAAGCCAGGGAACTAAAACTTTAAAACGCTTTTTTCGATGAAAAAATGCCAATTTTGTTGGATTGTAAGAAGAGAGTTAAGCATCAAATATTTTTTATGGCTTAGTAACAATTTGAATGTCATCTACAATTTTTTTCTGAGATTATACTTGAAATGGAATATTTTATTTTAGCTTTTTCGTAATAGTTAAAGTGAATGGAGGAAAAATAAGAAATAAAAGCATTCATTTATGAAAAAAAGATTTTGCAGTCTTGTTTTTATATTTTCTACAATTCTTTAGGTTCATATTTTTTAGAAAATAGTTTCAAACGGAGAGAAAAACTGTTATTCATTTGAAATACAATTTTCTGATACATCGAGTTTAAAGTAAATGAAAAATTTGTAATTTTAATGTTGATAAATATAAATTTGCTAAAAGATTCTCTTGAGGAAAAGGAAATTTGCTTTTTATTACACTGTAATTTTATTTACGATTATGAAAGCTGTGGATGAAGTAGTTTAATAAACGATGAGGGATTGTCAATTGCTCAAGTTTTAAAAGAATTGACGAAAATTTATCGCTCATCATTCCAAAGAATATATACATTTATGAAAATTTGCACGCCTTACAAAATCGGTTTTGTTTTATAGCATACCATTAAAGGAAGGTAAATTATAGAACAAAGAATACCACTTGTATAATTTTACATTTTTTAATGGAATCGGAAGCTTTTTGGGTTATTTGCTCTTCATCAATTATGAAATAATTATGCTTATTTAAATATCCTAGTAGCTTAAAAGAAATGCAATGAAGTGAAAGGAAACCTATTTTAAAATTCCATTCACTTAGGGATATACAAGGATTTGATATGCATTATTTGTAATAATTCATTATGTTTCTAAGTATTTTTTAAATATACTATGGATTTAAGAATGGTAATATATTGAGTATTCTCAAACTTTTTAAAGCTTTTGAGGTAAATATAAATTTATAAGATTGATTTATTATGTACATTTTTTAGAATGAACTCAAATCTAATATATGACTAAAATGAAGCAAGGAATAAATTATGTTTTTAATTCAGAAGTGGAAAGATCTGGAAACATAGTGTTTTGTAGGGTGTATCTTTTTAAAGTTAAAATGTTCACAATTTCAATATTTCTTAATTTGACAGACCTTTTATGAAACAAGGAAGAGAGGCTCCAAGAAAATGCGATATAATTTCTCAAGAATTACTGAACTTTCAAATTTACTATATGTGCTGACATAATATTGTTACAAAAATGTCTACAACAATAGCAAGCATTTTACTTTAGTCAGAAAGAAAGTTATGAGTGTGATAATTTGAAGACAAACTAGCCTAAATCTTTTTGTATACAATAAAACATATGTTAATATATGATTCAGTATAATGGTTGATTACACAGAATATTGTTGTCGTTGTTGCTTATCTCCAAAGAATCTAATGGAGTCAGATTAAATCAAGGAATCCGTTGACGGAGAGGAAATCGATGATACGAAGGGAGAAGTGTAGATATCATCCCATAATGTATTCATACAAACCAGGATATTCTATGAGAAGCTTGGTGTCCGTGGTATTTAAGACAGAAGGGGAAGGTCTTGTTATCCGCTACAAAAGTGAAGCATTTCAGGTGGCCAGAGGCGAGACGTGCAAGGCAAGTGCTGGATTTCCTATCAGAGGAAAGAGCCAGTGAAAGTCCCAGCTTTCTATCCTTGTAGAAGTGGTGAGTCAAAAATACCTGCCAATCGGTTTTAAAGTGGGCTTTTCGCTGGGAAAAGAGTTCTAGGTAGGTAAGTGCGGAAGAAGAAGGAGCAGGATGACCTGAGCCCTCCTTTGATAAGTGTTTGTTATTTCGTTGCCTCCAATATCCACGTGAGACGGTATCCATTGAAAATAGATATTATGCCGAAGGGAGACAAAAGTTTGTGCAGAATAGAAAGGCTTGTTTGGTCTCCCAATCAGGTCCAACTTTGCAGATGTTGAATTGAACTGCGGCTATCAGTTAATATCCAGACATCACTATAATTAGTTTTGCTCATGATGGATTCCAATCCGATGTTAATGACTATTAGTTCACTACGAAAAACCGAAACAGAGGTCGGGATTACGTTGACTAAGAGAGAGTTTGTCATGAGGAGTCTCGATGAGAAAACTCCAATGCCAGTTTAGTGATCTATTTTGCTACCATCAGTATAGATTTTTATGTCATTTGATGTTATATTATTCACGGTTTCCAAGGCTAGTTGTTTTAGTATTTCAGGTAAACAATCCCTCTTGATGATTGTCGTAGAAAGTTTGTAACGTAATATTAATTAAGTTCTACCATAATATTAATTAAGTTCAGAACACACAAATATTTTAATATTGATTTTAGATCATTTAGAGTACATATCAAAAAAATGATAATTTTTAATAGTTCTAGTTTTCCTATTCATAATAGCTCATAGAATTGCTTAAAAATAATGTTTAAATTTCCAGATAGTATTATCAATTCCATAATTTACTTAATCATTATGCTGATTTATGTGACATTTAATCTCAAATCTAAACTAAAAAAAGTTAGTTTATAACACTCTTGGTCTATCAGAATCAATCTGAGAATTAAATTAAAACATCAAAACAATCAAAGATTGCTGAAATTAGAATTAATTTCCATTTTTTTGGGGTTCAATGATATAAACAGCGTAATTCTTGATTGCATTTAATGATAATTCAAATATCATTGGCATTATAAGGTAAAACAATAAATAAATGAGACATTTCCATGATATTTTTACTTTTGAATTTTTAGTCTAATGACAGACACATGATTGCTGCGGCAAAAGTTTCTTACCCGCATTTTTAATTACCAAAAATAAATGAGGCATTTGCCACCTACCCTGTTTAGTGGTCAAAGAGCTTGACGCCGGATAGGGAGGTCCTGGGTTCGAATTCCAGTTTGGGCATAGATGTATTTTCTTTCTCTATCTATCCTATCTCTGTCCTTTCTTTGTATGAATGGGTTGTGAATGGTTGTCTACCCTATAAGCGGGTACCCATGGGATGTGTGTAATGAGGAAGTCGGACTCCACAGCAAAATATGGTTCAGTTGGAAAAGTAGAGCAACGCATCCCATAATGCTAGCCTAGCTGGAACAAGACAACAACAACAAATGAGACATTTCCATCACATTTTTACTTTTGATTTTGGAGTCTAATATAGTTTTGCCGTCTTTTTTTTTTCAAAAATTTTCTAATATATTTTTTTAGAAATAATCATTTTTTATATTTTGTTAACTATATCAACCTTTATATACTCCAAAGTATAAATCCAAAAAAACGGATAACAATACATATAATTATTATGACTAGATATATTTTCATTCAAATGACTACTTTAATTTTGAAATATTTTAGATTATTACTTTTATTTTTTTTAGTTTCATATTCCTTTTCAGAACATAGTGTGCTGCAGATTTTTCCAAGTATATTTATCAAATATTTTATTATCAAAATATTTACATTTATTTTACGAGGTACCAACTAAACTCCGTGGCACTAAAGCCCATGTGGTCAAAGTCCTACAGTGCCCATAACTTTTTTCATGTCCGAGGGCCCTGTGGTGCGAAGCATATGTACCAGTTACGAGGTCAGCCTAATCTAAAACCCACAGAGTTTACTTCCCAAGCATGCTAGGTACTCAGTTTGCCGACCCACTGAAAGGATGAAAGGCTAAGTCGAACTTTTCCAGCCTAAGGATCGAAGCACGAACCTGTGCCTTGCGTGAAACGCTGAAACTACGCCGCCGGGCTTCTTTACGAGATATGTCTTAGAATAAATTTGGTATATTTTGGAAGTTTATATTAAGTATAAAATTACGAGCGTTTACTACGTAAAATGTGGCTTTGGAAATTTATTCATTAGAAATTTACTTCATAGCATTTAATACGCGATGATAGTCCAGAAAGAAAAAGGTTGACTTTGGATAACGGATTTAATTCTTCCATAGAGTGTCATGTTGAGATAGTATTGTCCTCTGAAAGTTGCAAAGTGTAACTCACAAGTCTCGTTAAATTGTCTGTGCCTGTTGTCATGAAAGGCAGATATATTCTGTTTTCCCCTGCAGGAGCCAGATGAAAAATACCAATTTTGTCTTATTAAAAGCTTTGAAAAAAATATGAGGCGGTTGATTAAATTTTAGCAGTTTATATCGCTTTCAACACTTATTTGAAATAAACAGATCCTGTTACTATAGCAACCACCACTATTCAGACTACATTACGTGAAGTGTTCTTGTGGAAGACAGAGGTGAGGGAGTCAGTCACATGGGTTAATCTTGTCTCTTGACACTAGATCTAAATGGTATAATGCTCTCTCCTACTATTAAGATAATTTATAAAATACTATTTAAATCATAATTTAGATGTTGTTGTTCACATTTTAACACGTAACTGACGAAAGTTTTATTTTAATGTTTTTCTAAGCACATGGCATACTTTAAAAGTTCTGAATTATTCATCATTAATTAAGCATAATTTATGAAAAAATGCAGGGGTCATCCCCTATTTGATGTATTTTCATTCCAAAATTTACAATTACTTATCCACAATTTATGTAATTCAGAAGAAGCCGGCCAACTTGTCTAGTGGTCAGCGTGCCTGACTACGGATAGGGAGGTCCTGGGTTCGAATCCCGGTTCAGGCATGGATGTACTTTCTCTCTCTCTATCCTGTCTTTGTCCTTTCCTTGTGTGAGTGAATGAAGTATGAATGATGCCTACCCTATACACGGGTCATTATGGCATGTGTGAGGGTGCGATTGTGGCCCACCTCCTGTGGTGTATCCGGGGCAACGTCTTGGTGGCTAAGAGGTCGCTGCATCTCGCTGGTTCCTTGGTATCAGGGAACAATAGATTAATAGACTCTGTTGCAATTTTAACTGTCCACAATCTGCCATTAGAAAAAAAAATGTTATTCAGAAGAATAACAAATAATATTTATCAGCTGAAGAAAATTTAAATTTTATTGCTTGCAATATTATTACAATAATAAAAATAATAAAATTCTAAATTTAATTTAATTTAATTTTCTTATGAGAAACTCATTGAAAACCAGATTAATTTTTAATACTCTAAATTTGAGTAATATATGCGTGCGAACGTGTAACAAGAGTAAATTTTATTTCTTCTATAATATTCAAAGAGTAAAGCAATAAAAAATCATTATAAGTTAGAAAAAAAAACATACCCATATATCTATAGAAATGCAAAAATTAATTTATTTTTATAACAATTAAACAATGGGTTTTATTTAAAATTTTTCTCATTGCAATAACCTGAAATAAATTGTTTGAATTTATCAGAGCATTTTTTTATTAAATATCTTTCAATTTACTTACATTTTTAACTAAATTAATTTTAGTTTTTTATAATACTTAATTGGATATTATGGTTATATTTTATATGAATAACTGTTATTTCATTATATTAAGAAGCTAAGCATTTTCAAGATTCACACAAATGCATCTTAGTACTATTCTTAATGTTTTCTCTTTATAACTTTCTTATAAATGGTTATGTGAGTAAATCTCATGAAGAAAAAACCTTATGATTTATTGCATTGTTCATTTTCTTGCTGTTGTCTAATGCGTAACACCTGTCCATTGCCACGTATAGAGAAATGAAAGTTTGCAATACCCAAATGACCTTTCAGATATTTTTTTTTCCTGCAGACAACTGAGAATATTTTATTTTCCTTGCACACGTATTATAGTTGATATACTTTTAAATAACTGTTACTGTAACCGTTTTATGAATCTCATCTCATAAGGTACTATTTGCCTGCTATTTTAATATTTTATATAATGTATTTGAAGCTATATTTTTTCCCTCGCTGTTGTCTTTTAATCATTATCATTTGACATCCTGATAACCATAATCAATCCTTTTATTATAAAAAAGTGACATTTGTAATCATAATTCTCTACTCAGTTGAATTGATCTTGCTTTCATTAGATTAAATATCATGTGCCAATT
Organism: Latrodectus elegans; assembly: GCA_030067965.1. Taxonomy (NCBI): domain Eukaryota; kingdom Metazoa; phylum Arthropoda; class Arachnida; order Araneae; family Theridiidae; genus Latrodectus; species Latrodectus elegans. The sequence continues at coordinate 30,915,354 of CM057818.1, read as the reverse complement.
ATTGGTTTTACTATGTTATTCATCCTAATAAAATTTAAATATTTTAACTTGTTTAAATAATTTAGCTTCCCACAGAATATTTATATTTAATATATTATATATATTCATCCATAATTTCCTACAATTTATATATTTATGAATACATTTAACTGTCAAAATATTTTGCATCAATAAATCGTATTTCTTTAAAATCTGAAACAATATTGTTTTTAAAGTCATTAAATTTTCTTAAATAATAAATTTTCAATAAAAGACGAATTTAAATAGTTAAATTTGCCTTTTATTGAAAATTTCATGCATATCTCTTGTTAGATTTGAATTATTTATTACGTTTATATAATAGATAATTCATGATTTATTATGCGCAACATAATGGTAAATCTAACGTTAAGTCTATAATTAATTCTGAATATCAAAGGGTTTATGGATAGGACTTAACGGGATTAATAGATATGTCATTTAAATACAAATGTGGTCAAAACAAGGAAGCAAAGTAATTAAATGATTTCAATTTAATGTATATAGAATAAATTGAAATGATTTATGTCGGCGACGAGACAAAATACTAACTACTACATGATCTAATATTTTTTCAATGGAAATATTAATCATTATATTAATTTCTATTTATGTGAGAAAATGTTTTCCCAAGAGACATAGATGTGACAACACAAATCCTGAAGATTATTAGCTCATTTTACCTTCTTAACATTTGTCAACCAATAAATGCATAAACATTTGTGACCGAAAAAAGTCAGAGGATGTGAAAGGCTATGGCAAAATATTAATTTTAAATAGATTGTTTAAATTATGATGTATTTTACTTGATCTAACAGTTCCCCTTTGAAATATAACTCTTGAAATCAAATTCCGTCCTAAAAAGGATCATACATCTGAATAAACCACTTAATCGAAGTAGAGTTCAGTTTGTTAGATGAAGAGTAACGGCTGGTGCCTTCTTTTAAAGTAGAACTTTTTAAACCACGTGATTTGAAGTTTAACAACTGAAGGCTATTGTAAAGCCTTTTATTGTCCAACATGTAAATTAATTCTTTGTGAAGTGACTTTTTGACGATAGTGGGTCTCATCCTCATATCACAAGGGAGGAAAAATGGAAATCTTACAAACACGCACCTGAAAGTATCTCATGCGCAAGGTAGAAGCGCAACATTCATCTCCCACTGTTCTACAGCGGCTGAGATCGAATTCGAAATCTTATGCTCCAAAAAGCGTTGGCTTTTCGCTAATCCGTGGTAAGTTCAATGCAGAACTTTAAAATTATATTATTTTAAGAATATTTATTAATTTAGATTATATATATATACAAGGTGATTCTAAACTGTTTTTAGAAATTTAATGGGGTGAGAGTACCCATCCAGACAAGCAATTATTACATAGGAAGATAGGGTCGCATTCCACTCTGAGAGGCAATCCCTGGCTCCTTACTACGAGTTGTTGGTGTCGCTTTCTTCCGGGTGACAACTGGCCATGATTATCTACAAAGGTATCTGCATCGAATAGGTGTAATGGACTCTGTTCATTGTCCATTGTGTAATCATGATGATATGGATGCTTCTCACCTCAAGAACTGCCTTGAAGTTTTAAAGTTTATGACTGACAATTCTATTAGGCTACTAAAAAGCTTTATTCTTGTTCTTATGCTTGTTAATCTTTTTATTGGGCTGCTCGTTAATTGATGAAAGAGATGCCAAGGACGGGCGTAGGATAAAAAAATAATAGAAAAACTTTGAGAGGCAGAAAAGAGGAATTCTCCGTCTGACAGTGTTTGCCCGACACTTACAGCAGTGTTCGGTAAGCGAAAGAATAATACCAAAAGTTTTACGATCATATTCATTGTTTAGTGAAAATCTCACAACAAATGCTCGAAATGCCACCCATCTATGTGGTTATACAGTCGGCGCCGGCAAAGGAACGACTGGCGCATTCTCTCGGAGATTCCTGGTGGCATATTAATTTTGTTCCCGGAAACAACGATTCTAGCCACGAAATCTTCAGCCAAGTCCGCAGGTGTCTCGAATACTAAAGAGTTCATGTGTCCACAGAAGAAAAAATTTTGTGGGTTGAGGAACGGCGAGTCAGGAGGCCAAGCTGCTGGTCCTCTACGTGCAATCCATCTTGCGGGATATGTAGCATTCAAAAAGTTACAGACAGTGATAAAAAATGTGCTGGGGCTCCATCGTGCATAAATCACATGTCTTTCAGGATGCGCAGTGAAACAGCCGGCAATAAACTAGAAAGTACTTACTCCAAGAAGATATGGTATGTTGAACTGGTCAAACGTTCTGGCATAATATGTAAGGACACACTAGATAATCAGCAAGAATACCTGCCCAGACGTTCACATAAACTTTCTGCTGGTGTTTACAAGAGATACACTACTGGACATTAAAATTGCTACACCAAGAAGGCTACATGCTAAAGACATGAAATTTATACGAAAGGAAGAAGGTGCTGTTATATGCAAATGATTAGCTTTTCAGCGCATTCAGACAAAGCAGGCGCCAGTAGCGACACCTGCATTGTGTTTAAATGAGGAAATTGTTCAGCCGGTTCCTCATACACAAATTGCATTTGAACGTAGTTGCCAGGTGAAAAGTTTTTGTGATGCCTCGTGTAAGAAGGAGAAATGCGTACCAGCACGTTTCTGACTTTGATAAAGGTCGAATTGTAGCGTATCGGGATTGCAGTTTATCTTATCACAGTATTGCTGCTCGCGTCGGTCGAGATCCAATGATTGTTAGCAGAATATGGAATCGATGGGTTCAGGACGGTAATACGGAACGCCATGCGGGATCTCAACGGCTACCTATCACTAGCAGCCGATAAGACAGACATATTATCCTCATGGCCGTAATGGATCGTGCAACCACGTCACGAGCCGTGAGTCAAGAAACGGGGTCGTTTGGAAGACAACAAGAGTCTGCACGAACAGTTTGACGACGTTTGCAGCAGCATAGATTCTCAGCTCGGAGACCATGGCTGGGGCTTCCCTTAACGCTGCGTCATAGACAAGAGCACCTTCAATGGTGTGATCGACGACGAACCTAGGCGCACGAATGGCGAGACGTCATCTTTTAGATGAATCCAGGTTCTGTGTACAGCATCATGATGGTCGCATCCGTGTTTGTGGCATCGTGGTGAACGCACATTGGCAGCGTGCATTCGTCATCGTCATACTGGTCCATCAGCTGGCGTGATGGTATGGGATGCCATTGGATACATGTCTCGGTCACCTCTTGTTCGCACTGACGGTGCTTTGAACAGTGCACGTTACATTTCTGGTGTGTTACGACCCGTGGGTCTACCCTTTATTCGAGCCTTGCGAAACCCAACGTTTCAGCAGGATAATGCCCGACCGCATGTTGCCGGTATTGTACGGACCTTCCTTGATACGGAACATGTTCGGCTGTTGCCCTGGCCAGCACGTTCTCCAGATCTTTCAACAATAGAAAACGTCTGGTCAATGGTTGCCGAGCTACTGGCTCATCCCCAAACGCCAGTCACTATGGTTGATGAACTGTGGCATCGTGTTGAAGCTGCATGGGCATCTGTACCTGTATATGAAATCCAATCTCTGTTTGACTCAATGCCTTGGCGTATAACTGCTGTTGTTACTGCCAGAGGTGGTTGTTCTGGGTACTGATTTCTCAGGATCTATCCAGCCAAATTTTTTGAAAATTTAATCACGTGTTATATTTCTAGTATAATATATTTGTCCAATAAATATCATTTTGTTATCTGCATTTCTTCCTGGTGTAGCAATTTTAATCGCCAGTAGTGTAGTACTGTGGGCATTGTGGTCAGAGCAAACGCATTGATTGCGTTTTTAAAGGATAACGTCTACTCTGATTCTCTTTCTCCGGTAAACAATAAAAGCAAAATGGTCCTTCTCTGTTGAATTTTGCCTCTTCTTGATTCTTGATTTTTTTCTGCCTTCCTCTTTTTTTCCTCCCAGAGTCATGTATAATGATTTGCGTTTTAGATATTTTTGGTAATCAAAAATTAAACTTTTCAGCAAAAGTCAATATTTGATCTATTGTTTCACAAAACTCCCCCACTTCAAGTTGTTTCCCTTAAGAATTTATCACGTTTACATTTTATGAAATGATCATTTGTATTTATGGACCATGATATACATACATACATATATATATATATATATATATATATATATATATATATATATATATATATATATATATATATATATATATATATATATATATATATATATATATTTATATGTATACCCTGGCAAAATATATACCCTGGCAATATATACACACCCTGGCAAAATTACGAGAGACAATAATTTTCTGCACCTATATATTAACCTATATTTATATGGTATTAATATAAGAATATTATTTATAATAAATTCAAATATTATGTTGATTTGTTTGCTTGTATTTCCGCAGTTTGTGCGGAACTAGGCACTGTACGACGTATAGCGTTCAAAAGCAAACGAACATAAGAAGTTTTGATGTGTATGCACTGCTCCCTAACAGAAAATCGGGCTTTATTTGTATGATCTTTAGGAGAAGCACAGTATACTATAGCAGCGAAGCCAAATTGAGCTATTTTTCCTGCACTATCATTCAGAATCATTCGAAGGTACGGTTTATTAAGAAACAATTTTGTATTGTTAGACATAAAAGAAACGAATTTTAACAGTCCAAATTTTACCATTCATTGTGTTTTACCCACAGTATATAAGTTTTATCTGTAACACCACATCCCTGGTTTTATTTTTAAAAAATTGTCAAACTATTTTTCGCAGAATATATGATTTTCAAATGTTAAAACAATTAATATTATTAATTGTGCGGATTAAATTATATTTATTAATTTAATAAAGGTAATTTAATCCACTGACCGAACATGAAACAGTTCATTCTATTGCGGCAGCGTGCAGTGAAATCCTGTACACGTGGAATGAACGTTCGGTTTGTTGGCATCAATGAGCATCCTGATGAGGCGGGCGCCGTGTGAAAATATAAGTTTTATTGTAGAAGCCCGAAGCGTTGCTTTTTCGCCGCTGATATTACACCATACAACACAAGACAGGATTTTTGCTTCAGTGATAGTAGAATTTTTATAAGTTTAGCTATTTTTATAGTTATATCTCAATTACTCGTAAGTAAGTATTTTTTTGTTGTCTTCTTAAACTTTATATTCAAAATAAATAACACATTTCAGAATGGAGAACTCAGATGTCTCAATAATTAAAGATTTATTGGAAAATCCATTTTCGATATGAGACGTTGCTACAAAAAACAAAATAGTTAGATTAAGTAGACCGATGCTGGATTTTATTCTATACCAAAACGTTGAGATTAAAGGACATTAGTATTTACGATATTTTCAAAAATTTGTTTATGAGAAATTTAAATGGTTAACCGGTGGCAATGAATTGAATAAATTGTACTGTTTGCCATGTTTCCTTTCTTGTATTTGAAAAGGGTAAAGACATTTGGAAAAAACAGGCTACAGTGATTTAAATAATCCCCCCGAAACGGCAGAGAAACATGAAAAAACACAATCTTACATGAATACCGTAATACTATTAAAAACATTTGGTACCGTCAGGATAGATTTAATGTTAGATCAACAAAATGCTTCTTCGATTGTTCAACACAATTAAAAAGTAACAAGAAATAGAAATATTCTCAAGAGATTAATAGATATAGTTTGTTTTTCAGCAAAAAAAGCATGTGCATTTCGTGGAGACAGTGAGAATATTAATTCCTTTAATCAAGGAAATTATTTAGAATTATTAACTTTAATTAATACATATGATGACCTCTTAGCAATCCATCAGACAACTACAACTGTATTTTCTGGAACCTCTAATAGAATACAAAATGATATTATTGACTCGATAAAAAATTTTGTAATTTCAAAAATTAGAAATGAGGTGAAAGAAACGCCATTCGTTGCCATCATACTGGATGAAATATCTTTCAAATCGCAACCATCGAGATGGTGCAACGATATTTTAATAACTGTAGTGCACCAGTGTAAAGATATTTATTTTTTAAGATGTTAGAAGTGATCGTTCAGCGAAAGCTTTATGTATTGTTGTGTAAGAAACGATTTTGATTTGGGGGTGTGAGAACAAACCGATAGCTCAAACGTACGATGGGGGCGGCAGTCATGGCAGGAGAGTTAAACGAGACGCAGAAAACAGTAAAAGACATTTTCCCAGAAGCTACGTTTAGGCACTATTGTTCACAGGTACTTAATTTACTTCTGCCGCAATTTGTATGTTTATAAGAGATTTTAAATTTATTTTTGCTACAATTTCTGATATAGTCTCATTTTTTTAGTGTGGAAAAAAATAAATCATGTTTTAAATGAAATCATTAAAAGAAATATCCAAAATTAGCAACAACACGTTCGAATTATTCATCTCGTTTGTTAAATACCATAAAAAGCGAAAGGTAAGGCATATCTGATTTATTTGAAAATATTATTGAGAATCTAGAAGGCTGGGATAACGATACAATTAATACTAAAAAGAGTTATCACAGATGTTTTCTGAAGAATTTAGCAGTAATTTTCTCCTAAATATTTTTGCCATAATGTTTAGTTACACTGATGTTCTGCTATTTAATATTTTACGAAAAACTATCTTAGATAGAGCACATTCTGGTAAAAAAGTAGAGGAAGTAAAAGATGCAATTTAAAATATGCGAACTTCTGTCGCATTTGATGAAGTTTATGAAGAGACTATATGTATTTCTCAAGTGGGTCTCTAAATTTAAAAAAAAAAATGTGTACATTTACAATGCTTATGTGTAAACCAATATATTAAAACATTATATTATGAAATAATGGACACTATTTATAGTCAGTTACATGTCCGTTTTAAAATAATAAATTCGCTCAGATTTTTTGAATTATTGAATTTAAGTTTTTTTAAAGAGATATCAAAGTAAATTTCTCTCCGGATGAGAGAATGCCTTAATTCATTAAAAAACGCTTATGCAAAACATTTCGATTTTGTAAAGTTAACCAATGAATTATGCGTTCCTTATCGTAGTGATTCCTACCAAGAAATGAATTTATAGAAACTTATTTAGCATGTAGTAATGAAAGATTTGACAGTTGCCCTAAGCGAAGTAAACAAATTGGCTCATTTAATTTGTACAGTTCTGTTTTCAACTGCTTCTGTGAAGATATCATTTTCAGCATTGAAAAGAGTAAAAAATTATTCCCGCAATGCAATGAGCCAGGATATATTAAGCAATTTATCTCTAATAACAATAGAAAAAGAATGTTACACTTATTACATCAAAATCACAGTTTTTTTCTTTTTATCATGTAATAGATAATAATAGAAATATGGATAGACGTATGGATTTTGTGTACAAATGTATAATAAAAAGAAGTTTTTAATGTATATTCTTTATGGTTTTATTATTATTGTTGCTCTCTGCACAACCTGGATGAAAACCTAGTGCAAGGTACTGATGTCAATACTGTGAAATATTGTTAGCTGCATGCCAACATTGTTATTAACTTAAAATGCCCTATAGATATTTTATTATTTCAAATGAATATTTAAAGCAGTCTAATTATTTTGCAGTGAAATTATCTCTTAACCATTTAGCACAAATTATCTATTGACGTATGTTTTTTAAAATTCAGTAGGTCTTTATTTGACAAAGAAGTATGGTATTGATTTTAAAATACCTTAAATCTGAGGCAACTTAACGGATATTTTTATTCCATTATTTTTCTTGAAATTCTTTTCGGGATCTTGTAATATTAGATCTATGGAATTATAGCTTAAAATTTATACTCCTATTGATCTTGTGTTAGATTCTTTCTTTTTTATTTATTCAATTCAGTAAGAACTTAGAATAACCATCTGAAACTCATATTTGTCTACAGATCCAAGAACAAATACTCAAATATTTTTTATTTCTAATCTATAAAAGTTTTGTATCAAACTATTACTCTTGATTGTTAACCATCAGAACACGTATTAATAGTAGTTTTGCATTAAGATAAAAACACCATAAAATCTATTCAATATTTGCACATTTAATGATTTTTTCAATTTTATTTAATAAATTATTCTAATCTGTGATATTTTGGAAAAGGAGTTGTTGATTATGTCCATATCCATGAATTATAAGATGATAGTCAGATTAGGTGGAAGATATTAACCTTTGTACTGCTTCAAAATAAATACACTATGTACACAAAAGTCCCTTACCACCTTCTTAACTTCGGAACGGCTGATACTATATATATAAAAGTGGTGTATGGATATAGTGAAGTAGTCATGGGCTACTAAATGAATCAGACTACTGCGCCACCTGGTGGAAAACTGTGGAGTTAGCATTCCTATCTCAAAAACGGAACGAGATAGAGACAAAAAGTGATTTACAAAGTTATAGAGCATCCTCGATTTAGTACGAAAAATTACCTTGTAGGTATTAATGTGAAGAATAGAACGGTTAAAACATGCATTTGTTGTTTCGTGTTGTGACGTGAAAAACGATCTAAGAAAAAAAAAAGAAAAAAAATATAGTTATAACAATATGTTTTATTTAATATATTCAAACTTCTCTGTCAGCTGTAATGCACATTTGGATCCTCGCTTGAAGATCACGTTTCACACGTTGAAGCATAGAGTGTGACATGTTGGAACACGTGACCGTAATGTGTCGTTTAAGGTCCTGTAATTTTTGTGGTGGGGTCACATACACCTGCTGTTTCAAGTATCCCCACAGGAAAAAGTTTAGTGGAGTCAGATCAGGAGAACGTGGAAGACCACTCTTCGAAACCACCATACCCTAATATTTGGTTGCCAAAATCCTTGACGAGATACTGTTTCACTGGAGATATCTTGTGACAGGCGCACCGTCTTGTTGAAATCATAGATTCTTAAGATTAAACAACGGCAGGTTCTCTACAAAATCGGGTATTACCTTCTGTAGCAATTATAAATATCGTGCATCCGTTAACGTGCCATTGTAAAATAGTGGGCCTATCAGCTTTTTATTGTAAATTGCGCACCAAACGTTAATAGCATACCGCATTTGATGTCAAACGTTGACGAAACATTAAGGATTTTCAAGCGCCCAGTAATGGTTGCTTTGCCTATTGCACATGCCATTCCGTGCAAAGCATGGCTCATCCGTCCACATTATCTCTGCTAAGAATGCTGCCTGGACCTGTATCTGATTCATGTTGCACCATGTATAGCATCCCTCGGCACCCGGTTCATTAAAACCTGTTCAGATATTGGTGGGTATGGTTGAGCACCTGATTCGCTTAGGATTTTCCAAATCTGACTTTTGGAGAGATCACAGTGTTGATAGATCCCTCTTGCGCTGCATGTCTGTTAGGCGAGGGCATATGCTAATACCTCATCCGGTTGAACTTACCATCTTACCTTAGCGTGTCTGCCAGATCGAGGTCGACTAGTAACGCAACTTGTTTCCATTAAGCGTTTTACAACAGTTATGATGGTTTGACGAAAAGGATACGGGCCTGCATTGAAACTTTGGTGGTACAATCTTGCTGCTGATCATGCCTTGCGTCGACAATCACCGTACAGTAAAACCATCTCACAATACTCAGCCATGATTATGAGCATCAACATACTACAGCCCTAAGAAGATGTCTCTTTTATAGTTGTCTCAGGTGAATAGGCATGACATTTCTTACGTATTTGCAAACTGCATAAAAATTGTTATTTTAATTATTTTTAATATTTCTGTTCTTCCCATTTCGAAATAAAAGTGAAAAATGTAATCATGAAAACTATTTTTTGTTTTTTCAAATATGTACACCTACGATGTACCATGTCACAGCACGAAACAACAAATGTGCGTTTTAACCGTTGTATTCTTCACATTAATGCCTACAAGGTACAAGGTATCTTTGCCTACTAAATCGAGAATGCTCTTCAACTTTGTGTATATATATATATATATATATATATATATATATATCACTTTTTTTTACATATCTCGTTCCGTTTTCAAGATACGAATGGTAACTCCACAGTTTTCCATCAGGTGGCGTGGTAGATGGTTTCATTCAGTAGCGCATGGCTACTTTACAATACCAAGACACCACTTTTTTAATATAGCGCAGCCGTTCCGTAGTTAAGAAGGAGGCAAGGGACTTAAATGGACATATATATATATATATATATATATATATATATATATATATATATATTTTATTATTATTATTATTAATAACATCAAGATAGATGTACAAGTAGTTGAGGAGGGTGAGTGTGTGATGGAGCTAGCTAAAAGATGTTTGTAAATAATCCTATTTGTAAATAAATCTTTAAATATTAGTAAATTTAAGAACTTCTTCCTTCTCTCCCTAAGCTACTCACTCGTCGTCTGATAAGTAAAATGGATGGATAATATATCAGAAGAGAGATATAGCTCCCGACGGTTTCGGAATTCAGGTAGGCGATTTTTAATTGTTTCGTTTTGAAATGTATACTAACGTATTAAGTAACTTATTCTAAAGTAGTGAACGAGATTTAAGAATTTTGTGTATAAGTATAAAGTATTGTCTTAGTTTCGTTTATAAAAAGTGATTTCGTTTTTGAAGAAAAGCTATTTTTGTTTTGGGTGAAAAAAAAGTAATAATTCTGTTTTTGATAAAGTATTTTTATGTATATAGTAATTAAGTATTATAATTTATAAACTATGGCTTTTTGGGGGAAGGCTAAAAAAGAATTAATACACTACTGGCCATTAAAATTGCTACACCAAGAAGGCGACATGCTACGGACGAGAAATTTATACGAAAGGAAGAAAATGCTGTGATATGCAAATGATTAGCTTTTAAGCGCATTCAGAAAAAGCAGGTGCCAATAGCGACACCTACATTGTGTTTAAATGAGGAAATTGTTCAGCTGGTTCCTCATACACAAATTGCATTTGAACGTTGTTGCCTGGTGAAAAATTGTTGTGATGCCTCGTGTAAGAAGGAGAAATGCGTACCAGCACGTTTCTGACTTTGATAAAGGTCGAATTGTGACGTGCCGGGATTGCGGTTTATCTTATCGCAGTATTGCCGCTCGCGTCGGTCGAGATCTAATGACTGTTAACAGAATATGGAATCGATGGGTTCAGGACGGTAATACGGAACGCCATGCGGGATCTCAACGGCCACCTATCACTAGTAGCCGAGAAGACAGTCATATTATCCGCATGGACGTAATGGATCGTGCAACCACGTCACGAGCCGTAAGTCAAGAAACGGGGTCGTTTGGAAGACAACAAGTGTCTGCACGAACAGTTCGACGACGTTTACAGCAGCATGAACTCTCAGCTCGGAGACCATGGCTGCGGCTTCCCTTGACGCTGAGTCATTGACAAGAGCGCCTTCAGTGGTTTGATCAACGGTGAACCTGAGCGCACGAATGGCGAGACGTCATCTTTTCAGATGAATCCAGGTTCTGTGTACAGCATCATGATGGTCGCATCCGTGTTTGGCGGCATCGTGGTGAACGCACACTGGCAGCGTGCATTCATCATCGTTATACTGGCCCATCACCGGGCGTGATGGTATGGGGTGCCATTGGATACACGTCTTGGTCACCACTTGTTCGCATTGACGGTGCTTTGAACAGTGCACGTTACATTTCTAATGTGTTATGACCCGTGGCTCTACCCTTTATTCGAGCCTTGCGAAACCCTACGTTTCAGCAGGATAATGCCCGACCGCATGTTGCCGGTATTTTACGGACCTTCCTTGATACGGAACATGTTCGGCTGTTGCCCTGGCCAGCACGTTCTCCAGATCTTTTATCAATAGAAAACGCCTGGTCAATGGTTGCCGAGCGACTGGCTCATCCCCAAACGCCAGTCACTATGGTTGATGAACTGTGGCATCGTATTGAAGCTGCATGGGCATCTGTACCTGTACATGCAATCCAATCTCTGTTTGACTCAATGCCCAGGCGTATAACTGCTGTTATTACTGCCACAGAGGTGGTTTTTTTTGGTACTGATTTATCAGGATCTATCCAGCAAAATTTTAAAATTTTATCACTTGTTATAAATATTTCTAGTATAATATATATGTCCAATAAATATCATTTTGTGGTTTGTATTTCTTCCTGGTGTAGCAATTTTAATGGCCAGTAGTGTAGAATTAGCAACAGAATTAGGTCTCTTGGTACCTGAACGTGATAAAATAATTGATTTAAAATGTATTATAATGGAACCAGAGACGTGTGATGAAGAGTTTAGTAAGAGTTTATTAAGTAGGATTACTGAAGATCGAACTGCATTAGAAACAGCTGCCAAAACGTTGACTGACTCGTGAGCATGAACTTGAACGCTTACGTATAGAAAACAAATTTCAAAATGTAAATATTTCAGATTTAAGTAGCAAAGGTGAAAGTAAGAAGGTGCACCTAGATTTTCGAAAGTTAATGCACGAATATAAAATCAAAGTTGGGGATATAAATTTTTATTTAGTTTTATTTGAATTGCAGGCACGACGTATTGGATTAAATGAAGAGTATGGGGTGTCACAATTATTGGGACTGTTCCAACATGAAATTACGTAACTAACAGCGAGTAAAAACGAAGATAATGCAAATAATTAATAATTTGTAAAATCATTATTGCTTAAGAGATATAAATTAAGTACTGATAAATTTAGATTCAAATTTTTAAATCATGTTAAAACTCCGGAAGAATTATTCATTCGAATTACAAAACTATTTTGAGGAGTTAATAACTGGTCTCAAGATTTCAGATTTCAATAGTTTAAAAAATTTAATTATCACTGAACAATTGGAGAAACATGTAAATTTAACAACTCGGGAACATTTTTTAGATGAATGGCCAAAAATTAATTCTCCAGACCAGTTAGCAGATAAATTAGATAATTATGATAATCTATTAACAGTTTTAAATTAAGAAACTCATCGAATTACAATTTTCTTATTAATAAATTTCAGGTAGAAAAGAAATCATTTCCGTTTAGTGAAAATAAAGGTATTAATTGGAAAAAAGTTAGTTCGGATATTCGAAATGAAAAACGGGAATTTGAATGTTTTAATGGTAATGATTAGGATCATATATCTTGTGAATCCTCAGAGCCGAAGACTTTTGTTTACTGTATGAATTGTAAAAAGTCAGGTCATTCTCAGCGAATGTTTAAGTTTGAAACCAATCAAAGTACGAGGGAAATAATTTATTCATCAGTCAAAACAAATCGGATTCAAGTGTGTCGCGCGTTGACGCATACGAATTACTTAAAAAATACTTATATTTATGGAAATAAAGTGGTCGCATTAATTGATACAAGAAGCAGCTGTAAAACTCTTAAAAGAAAGTATATCAATAAAAATGAATCTGTATATGACCCCAGATAGCAATTATTTATTTGGTTTCGGAAATCAAAATAACCCAGTAACTAAAGGTCTTGGAAAAGCTGTAGTAAATATCCGTGTAGATGATGTAGTTGGAAATTTTATTGTTTATTAATTGTCGAAGAACTCCCAACCATGCGTTTTAATTTTAGGTAGAACATGGTTAGTTTAACCATACATTGCTTTTACGTGTATTGGGGGTATCTAAAATTGGGGTACTCAAATGACGACCTTTTTTAGAAATTCAAGTAGATATAAAGGAAAATACAGTTAAATTAAAAACATTAAATGAAACAGAAATCGAAAGTAAATCAATTAATTTAATTAGAGCAAAAATCGAAGAAATTGAAAATTTGATAGTTAATGGAGCAGTTATAGTCAAAAGTATTGGACATAGTTTCAATTTTATTCTTGAAGTAGTTAACGGTGAAAAGTTGTACCAGTAATAAATAAAGAAGAATTTAACTTAAAAAATTAGGAAAAGTTAGTGTCTAGATAGGGGAATCAAAGTAAGTGAATAAGATCTTAACCCCTTATCTAATAAAGTTAAGAGGGATAATGAAAAGTTTGAAGTTATAACAATTATCAAAGAGAAGTCTCCTATTTTAATGAAAGATATTAATTTTGAAAAATCTTTAGAAAGTTAAAAAAAAGATTGGAACTTTTGAATTTATTAAGTATATATCGAGACAATTTCGCGTTAAACGTAAGCGAATTAGGCTGTATGAATTTATGCAAATTAAGACATTATATGGCAGTAAACCAATTTTTCATAAGCCTTATAAAACCAGTTCTGAAGAGAGGAAACACATACAGGAAATTGTATCCAAATGGAAGCGACATGGAATAGTTTCAGATACAAGATCTCCTTATTCTAGTCTTGTATTATTAGTATATAGAAAAAGACAGGGGAACAGCGATTTGTTATAGATTACAGAAAATTAAACTCTCAGACAGTAAAGGATATATTTCCGTTATATAAAATTAATGACATTTTAGAATGTCTAAGAGGAAGCCAATTTTATACTACTTTGGATTTAGCTAGTGGTTATTTACAGTTACTATTGACTTAAGAAGCCAAATTGAAGAATGCTTTCATAATTCCTGACGATACAGGTTAATTTGAACGAATAATGTTTGGATTGGTGAATGCTCCAGCAGAATTCCAACGACTCATGAATCTTTTTTTTGGCCCAGTGTTCAACAAAAAAGTACTGTGTTACTTAGACGATATATTGATTCCATATGATAGAACATGGACCGAAATGATACAGAAACTTACTGAAGTATTTGAGTGCTTAAAAAAAGCCAATTTAACTCTATCAAAATGTGAATTTTGAAAGTTAGAGACTGAATTTCTTGATTTCATTCTTAGTAGAGATGGTTTGAAATCTGGACCCCGTAAGGTAGCAGCTATTGAAAAATTTCCTCTTCCGAAAAATACGCACGACATTCAAAGATAATTAGGACTTACTAGTTCCTTTAGAAGATTTGTTCCTGAGTATTTTCTCATGGCAGCACCATTGTCTGAACTTACAAAAAAAGATGCAAGATTTGTTTGGGAAAAAGGGCAAATTGAAACTTTCGAGGAACTTAAAAGTAATCTTATTAAAGACCCGATTCTAGCTCATTATGATCCTCAAAGTGAAACTGAGGTACATTGTGACGCATGTTCAATTGGATTGGCCGGAATATTATTTCCAAGAGATAGTAAAAGGAATTGGAGGATGGTTTATTGCGTTAAAAAGAAAACTGCGGAAACTGAACAAAAGTATCATTCGAGTAAATTAGAGTTGATGTAAATTGTGTGGACATTAGAAAAGCTAAGGCAGTTTCTGATAGGAATAAAGTTTATAATTGTTACAGAATGTCAAATAATCGTGTATCTAAACGTTAAAAAGTCATCAAATCCTCAGATGGTAAGATGGTTTAACCTCATGCAAGAATACGATTTTGAGATTTGGCATAGATCAGGTGAACGAATGAAACACGTAGTTGCACTAAAAAGAGCAGCTGTTGAAGAGTCAGAAGATATTTTGCACAGTATTATTGAGAGAAAATTTGAAGCTTGTGTTACCTGGACTACAGAAGAACAAGTTTTAATGATGCTAAGTACCTAGATCAATGAGAAAAAGTTTAGTAGTTAGATTCCACGACATCATGGGGCATTTTTTGTTTACCAAACAGTTAGTAAAACGAAGGAATTATATTGGTTAGCATCTATGAAGCTTTACGTAAGAAGACATATTTCAATGTGTTTTGAGTGTTTGCTGAATGAAGTTCCAAGAGGAAAAAAGCAGGGATATTAGAACCTAATTGCACCAGGGAAACGTTCATGTAATATCATTCAGGTTGATCATTTTGGTCCTTTTGTTAAAACTCTTAGAGGAAATCAATAACTACTTCTAATAATAGATAATTTAACCAGAATTGTCAGAGCTACACCTGTGAGAAGTACTTTAACTTAAGGCTTTACAGAATTTCAACCACGAATTTGGTTTACCAGACAAGTTGATAAGTGATAGAGACTCATGGTTTCACTTCTCATCTATTTGAGAGTTTTGCAACACAAATGGTACTCAGCTTACTTTGAACTCTACGAAGCATCCCGAAGGAAATGGAATAATCGAAAGATGCCATAGAACTCTATTAGCTGCAATTTCTACAAGTATGGAAGATCTAAAACTCAAAGATTGGGACTTAAAATTCAAAGATGCCGAACGGAATTTAAATAATGCAGTTAATAAAACAACTAATAGGACTCCATTTCAAATGCTACATGGTTATTCACCTAAATTTTAGGATGAACTAATAAGCAAACTAGTAGATGATGAAGCTAAAGAATACAAGGATCCTGAAGAAATAAGAAAAGAAGCGATTCGAAATATAGAATCTAAGCAGAAAAAGATGATATCATATTTTGACAAAAAAAAGGATGTAAAAAAATCAACTACGTAAAAGGTGAAATAGTGAAAATGAGGAAAACATCTTCAAGCAACAGGTCAATCTTTGAAAACTCAGCCAAAATACAGGGGACCATTAATAATTACTCAAGTATTACCAGTTGACACTTACAGAGTGACTCAGTTACAAGATAAGGAAAAGGGACACTTTTTCACAACCACCGTCCATGTAAGCCAGCTAAAACCCTGGAGAATTACGCAGACGCAAGTGATTTTAGTGATAAGGAAGTTGAATTTTGAACTTAATGAACTTTCATTTAATTAAACGTTTTTCGTACTAAATTGAAGTTTAACAAAAACCGGAACTTTTTACATATTTATTTTCTTTTTATAAGTAGGTTCAAAAATGTAAAATTAGTATAATTTCTAAAATTTTGTTAAATTTGATAGTTAGAAATAGTACGTCTAATGACAAATTATTAAGCTATGTACGTATGTTTATTTTTATTTTGTGATATTTTGAAGTTTTAGTATATATTATTTTTAGTTTATTAACGTCTAGTAGCATTGTTTGTATTAATCAGGAGATTAATCGGTCTGTCTGACCGAATGTTAACATCAAACTGTAATATTACTTAAAAAATAATGAGTGATAACTATAGATGGCAGTACTTAATATGTCATGTTATGTGAGATGTACAAGTACTTGAGGAGGGAGAAGGAGGTAGCTAAAAGATGTTTATAATTAATTCTATTATAAAAATAAATTCTATAAATAAATCTTTAATATTAGTAAATTTTTAAGAACACCTTTTTCCCCACATAAGCTACACTATCATCATCTGATAAATAAAATGAAATATATATGTATATATATATATATATATATATATATATATATATTGTTACAAATTTATAAATAATTATTGTATGTCTTAAAATATCTCAGAAAGATCGGAATTACTCACATTTTGGGCAAAAATTGCGGTATTTAGACGTGTTATACGTTAAAAGCGGGTTTTCTAACAATTTGGTGACTTGGCGATGTTTTGGCGAGAAAACTTGGCGAGTTGGCGACATTGTTGGCAACTTGGCGAGAAATGGGTATTTCTGGAAACATCCATCACCTAAGCTCTAGGACCAATATTTAGCGAGGTAGCCTAGAAGCTTCCAGAACCTTGGCGAAATTAGTAGATTTCTCCGCCAAGTCAGGCATAAATACCGCAGCCCAACATGGTTAAGAAGTTTTTGTACACACAGTCAGTTTTGTGAAGACGATTAGTCGTGACTGCTAGTTTAGAGAGAAGCTGTTCTCTGCCTGAGGTATTTGAGACCTGTGATTGGAAGCTGTTACTTATCGTATCTGACGAATTGTATCTGTATAATTGTGATTATTACAGCTGGTATTTCTAGTGGAATTTTTACGAATAAAAGTCTTGTGTTCATCGAGTAGTTTCTTTCTTCATCTCTCAATCCACACGAACCCCGAAGATCGGTGCAATATATATATATATATATATATATATATATATATATAAATATAAATATATATATATATAATTTCCAATATCTTTTATATTGTTAACAATTTATTTTGCTTGAAAATATGAAAGTAACTTAAATGTTATTTATAGGATATAGTTATTATCTAACTGCTGAAATTATCTTATCTGAAACACATTTTCATCACATTGCAGGAAATCTGTTATTTTTTAAAATCATTAAATTTGGCTTTTGTTCTATTTTTTGAAATCAATTATTACCGTGTTGCACAGATTATTAAGAATTTCAAATTTTCAGCAAAGCACATCTGTTTCTTAAAATGAACAGAAGCAGTTTTCAAATTGATAATTACCTATTCTTGATGTAATTATCAATTTGAAAAGTACAAAAAAGTTTGAGAATGAAAACTGCTATTCAAATGTCTCATTCATAAAAATTGTTTCTTCCTCTTATTCAAAATATTGTTTTTGTTAAAAAAATATTTCTTTCCTCCACTTCCTCTCTGAAAAATATGTATAAAAAATGCAAACAAAATGTCCCATTTCAAACAGGAAGAAGTAAAACTATTGTGGACGGCTTTCCAATTGTAGACGATAAAGGAAATTTGATGCTTATTTTACTTCTTCAGTCTGACGAAAACCATGTCTTACGTTATCAAAAAACGTTTCACCGTTTTCTTCATTCGCTACTGATGGAATTTATTGTATTTCTAATGTTCAGCAAAGTTGCAGTATTTATCAAAAAGTAAATTTCTTTTTTTTTCAATTAAATCTTATTGCAATTTACTCCATTAAAACATAAATGTCAGCTGATTATATAAGAGAAAGATTTATATAAATGTTTTTAAAGCATACAGTAAAATGTTTGATTAAATTCGAAGATTTTATCACCAAAATTGCAAAGTTCAGCATAAGTATAAATTTTTTCTTGGAAAAAGTCCAGTATAAGCATATCAAGCTGGTAATGAATTGTTTTTTACTAAATTGTTAAGTTTAATAAAAATGTTGCAAATAAAATATGTTAAAATCACATTATATATGAATACAACCTCATTTATTAAGTAAGAGACACATCTAAGTATAGTAAATTATCATTAGAATATTTATATATCAAGACATTCATAAAAAAATTCAAACCATAATCAAAATAATTAGCACATTTAATGAAAATCCTTAAAAATTTTAATCCCAGAAAAATAAAACTGATTCATAGGGTAATTATTCTGACCCCTGGAAAATTTGGCTTAGAATTCTTTTTTAATTTTTTATTTGTTTTTCAATTTTAGCAAATTAAATTAATTGGCAAATAAATGAGAAAAATGTTAATGCAATTTACAATTATTTATGAAACTGAGGATAATACTTATATTTAATGTGAAATAAATTACTCAGCTATAAATGCATAAATCCCATGTAAAATCAATGTAACTTGTATAATATGTTTTTAAATGCATGTACCAAATATCTCCCATTTTTTGGAAAGTATTGCGTTATATTTTTGGATTGCAAAAATTTAGTTTCTGTTTTAAATATTTACCACGATAAAGAATGGAATGAAAATAGTAATGATATTATAGTTACGAATTGAACTGAAATTGTATTTAAAAGTAAGTTTTGTAGCACGGTAACTTTTGTTTTTAAATATTTTATTTCAGAAGAAAAATGCAAAATAATATTATCTTTTTTTTTCCATTGGCCTATAAAAAATCGTTTTTTTGTCAACATTGCAATGTTATATAATTCCAGATAATTTTTAATGGCATAACTTTATTGAAAGTAACTAATGTTTTACAAAATCTTTTTTTAAATATAGAATTAGAGTTTCTTAATAACCTAGAATCATTTTCTCTATAGTACAGTTTTCATACGTTTAATAATTTCCTTTTACTTGCACATTTTTAGGCAAATAAATGTACATGAAATAATCTTATGTTTGAATAATGTATTCTTCATTGGTGCACTGACTTGTCATAGAAATTTAAACTCCAAATATAATTTAATGTGAAACATTTTTATCTAGAATCAGAGTTATATTTGATAACCTAGGATCATTTTCTCTGTAGTACTTTTTTCGTCGATTTAATAGTTTCTTTACTTGTACATATTTAGGCAAATAAATGTGCATGAAATAATCTTTTGTTTGAATCATTTATTCTTCACTGGTGCATTGATTTGTCATAGAAATTTAAACTACAAATATAATTTTAAAGTTTCAGTGAAAACCTTTTAAAACTCAAAGTATTTCAAATGATAATTCTATGATTTGTCAACTTTTTAATTCTCTTTTCCGCTGATGGTTATAAAATATTCTACGTTAGTAATAATTTCTCGAATTTTTTTTGTAGAATAAATAAGTGTTTATGTAGTTATTATTAATAAATAAGTCACTTATTTATAAGAATGTATTTTCCATTTCACTTCAGATCTTGTAATGAAACTTATAAAGCTTCATACAAGCTCAAGGATTTTTTTAAGAACCTTCTAGAATATATGTGTTTGAGATAGTTGCAGCATGTTTCCATCAAAAACCACAGGAAGCCTTTCAATAAACAGACGCGCGGGAAATACTTTTAAGTTAATATTTGTCAGGGTATATTAAAATATTCACCAAATTTCTACTAGAAAAAAAGAACAAGCCGTGTTAAAAATAATAGGAGTCAAAAACCTCTTCATTCTAAATTTAATTCAGTGAAAATTAAAATATTCTAGGGACTTTTCTTGTCATCAAGATTAAAATTTTAAAACTGCTTAATTTTGTTTTGGAAACTTTTGTAAAATACACTTAACTTTGTATTAAAAATCTAACATTTTGACGTATATCATTTTCATCAAAGAATAATTAAATTGTTTTTATTTTTTGTGATTTCCATTTTTTGATGGAATGAATTCATTTGTAAGGAAATAAAGGTTTTTTAAAATAAATTAATTTAAATTAGCTTATTTAAGTAACTAACATTATAGTATATAGTTTAGAAAATTCAAATTATACTATTTTAGGACATCTAATAATTTATTTGGGCTTCGGTAGATTTTCTTTTATATGATAACATTCATCACTTAAAATATATAATTCTAGAGTCCAAAAAATGTATTTTAATTCTGGATTCTATAAAACACGTGAATCTATATATGTATTTTAATGTATAAATGTTAGTTTCTGAAATATGTGCACAAGATTTCGTTAAGAAATTGTCCTTCAGAATAGCGATATGAAACGTTTACTTTTATTCAATATTAAAAACAATTGCTTGTTAAAAATATTAGATGAATAACGCTATATAAAATTACTTCAACTTTATGTATTGGAAAATATTAATTTTATATTCAATTAATAAAGGAACTTTTACTGATACTAAATTGTCATAGGTCACATAAAATATCGATGATCATCGATTCATAATGATAATTTTTCATTATATATCGATTCTAAATGTTTTAATTTTTAACTTAAGTGATAAATATTTTAAGAAATGATTTTCACCTGTAAGTTTTTTTTATAGCAATAATTCCACCATATTTTAGGTTCACCATTGTATTTTATTTACCCAAATGTCTCCATATTATAAGTCAAAAAATCCATACGTCAAACATCTTACGTCGTTATGAGACTTAAAATTACCAAATTTACTAACTCTTTTTTACCAAATGAGGTAAATTTGGCAGGAGATAAAGAAGATCCGGATTGTGTGATATAATGTCGATAAACTGACACTATATCCTGTTAAAAAATTATACACATGAAACTATAGTCTACAGCAATTCCTGTTTTCTAAACTTTTACTTGTTGAATATGTTTTCCTAGTATATTTGTACAATGCTTATAAATAAATGCATTTTAAAAAGTGATAAAAGGAAATTCAAAAAGAAAGTATACAGATGAGATTTTGGTTTGAGTTCTTCCAAGGTAACTTAAGATCAACCATTAATTTTAATGGTTTTATACTGAAAATTTAATTGTGAGGAATTAAAATATTTGTAAATTTTTGTATATAATAAAATGGAACTTGTATATATTTCTTCAATAGATTTGTTTTAGATTCATTATGATTTTTATGTCCTTATCATATTGTATAATATCAGTTTTAAAATTTTATGTTGTATGTCTCTTGTAGAATACTCGAAATTGTTGGCTAATTACATAAAAATATTATCATGCTTTATAAATTTTTTATTTTTGAAGAGATCCTATAGTTAATATCGTTGTATACTTATCCGATGTTTAAAATAGTTTGATAAAGATTTAAGTTTATTAATAAAGCAGTTCTTTTAAATTTAGAAAGGGAATAACTATTGACAAATGTTTATTTTAAATAACAAATAATTAAAAATCCTCAATTTTTATCAGTATTAAAATTAGCTATTTATCTGGGAATTTTAAACTTTTCAAGCTAAAGGAACATTTTGTACTCAGTTTTATATGCTTATGTTTTAATGTGAGAATTTATAAGCAGTCTATTTTTAAATATCAAATAATAACCAATGTATTTTGTTTTCATACAACCGTTGATGAACCAACACCAAGTATGAGATGATAAATCGAGTATGAGTTATTATGAGACTGCATGAAACACGAGAAGGTTTTTCAAATTGACTCATGAGTTTTTACGGGGTGAAAGGTTTCTAAATACACCCTGTTTATTTTTTAAATAAACTATTTTCTTGACGACTTTACAAATATTTTTATATCATAAATAAATGTTTACATAAAACTGTAATACAAAAAGCATCATTTTGAAAATAATGTTTATATAAAAAATAATTATTTTTCAATCTCACCCTTGGAACTAGAATTAAAATTTTTTTAATGAATGGATAGGTCTTTGACCTTTACTTTAGAAGAATATTTTGTAATATGACATATTCTGAATAAAAAGATTAATCCAATTCTTTTGATTTTTTTGATAAATATTTTTAAAAGTATAATACACTAAAACAAACGTAAGCTGGAATATTTCTTAAATTTTAAGCTAATTTAACAACAGCTAGAAACATCATTTTTCTGTATCGTATTTTCCAGTCAGAGTTTGATTTCTTACTAAATTATGTATATATAGTTAGATATTCGAATTAATAAAATTATATATGAATAGAAACTAACATTTCTTTCAAAAAATATATTATTTTTAACATCATCAGAAGTTATTAATAACATTAATAACAATATAACGTCAAATTTCATTAAGAAATATAATTATATTATTTAAAAGTTCACATCGTTTGCAAAATTTGAGAAACTATGAAATAATGATAAATATCCTCCATTTTACTTTGACTGAAATTTTTTGTTGAACTTCCAAATTTTTTGAAATTAATATTACTGTAATTACAAAAAACTCCTTAATGCTTTTTATGTAATGTTTTTAAGAGACGTTACAAAATGTTTTATTGTAACTCAGAGAAAATCTTTATTATGTCAATAAATGTTAGAAAGATTCTTAAAAATGCACAACTTATTTCATTTATTTACAGTCTGCAGTAATACTTAAATTTATAATGGTTCCTAAAAACCAATAGTTACTAACTTTAGAAATTTCAAATGAAGAAAATTATGTCTTGCTTCATGTTATTAGTTTGTACTGGATTAAGTTATATAATTTGATGTATTTCATTTCAGTTAATAAAATATTCTCATGACTTTAATTAAGATATCTTACTGTACCTAGAATGAAAAATATGATCGAAAAAATTAATTCCTTTTCCTTTCTGTTTCTTAAAATAAATTGAATGTAGCCGTAGGATAATGATTCTATTTAAAATCATGGATTAAAAATTTGCGTTGTCATGAAAACTGTAATGAGATAAAAAGCCTATAAATTAGTTTTATTGTAAAATATTTACATTTAGAGGAAGATATTGAATTATGATGGCTAACTTTCATGTATAAATACCTAATTCGGTAAATTATGCAAAAATGAAGAGGATTTTAACCATATGATATAATGTTAATATAAATATCATATAAAGAGCCATATATATGATATCATATTATGAGCCATATATGATATCATATAATGTGAGCCATATATGATATCATATAATGAACCATATATGATATCATATAATGAGCCATATATGATATCATATAATGAGCCATATATGATATCATATAATGAGCCATATATGATATCATACAATGAGCCATATATGATATCATATAAAGAGCCATATATGATATCATATAATGAGCCATATATGATATCATACAATGAGCCATATATGATATCATATAATGAGCCATATATGATATCATATAATGAGCCATATATGATATCATATAATGAGCCATATATGATATCATATAATGAGCCATATATGATATCATATAATGAGCCATATATGATATCATATAATGAGACATATATGATATCATATAATGAGCCATATATGATATCATATAATGAGCCATATAAATGAATATTTACGACTCTGAGATGAAAAATACATTGGAATTAAAAAGTAGCATAGTAAATATTGTTAAGTTTAAGGCTGATAAGTAATAAA
Organism: Latrodectus elegans; assembly: GCA_030067965.1. NCBI lineage: Eukaryota > Metazoa > Arthropoda > Arachnida > Araneae > Theridiidae > Latrodectus > Latrodectus elegans. The sequence goes on along the minus strand of CM057818.1, from coordinate 30,891,046 downwards.
ATAATATCAAGACAAATTAAAAGAATTATAATTTATTTCTGCTTGACTCTAAAATATTTACATATTAAATGTTAATGTGAATAAAGTTTGCTTTCTTGTTGCAAAGTTTTATGATTATTTTATTGAAAACACACGCAAACATTATATACATAAATAATATATCAAGAGACAAAATAACAAAAATATAAGTCAATTTAAAAGCAATAATTAATATGAAAATACAAAAATATATCTAACTTCCTTAACCACTTATCCAGTTCAAAAGCAGTTAAAGAAAAGTAAGTCAGGAAAATAAGATATTTAGAAACAAAAGTATAAATTGAAATATAAAGAAATTGGATTTATATCAAAATATGAAAAAATAATAATAAGCATAGGGACTATGCTTCTTTGGAAATATATATATATATATATATATATATAAACATATATATATATATATATATATATATATATATATAAACATATATATATAAACTCTCTTTACATGCAACGAGTAATAGATAAATCTTACAATTTCTTTGAAGAGTGTCTTCAATACAAATTTCAAATACAAAAATAAATACTTGATTCTATGATTATCCAAGTTACAAAATTGAAAAATTAGCAAAGATTTAGGATACAAATGCAATATTATCTAAATCAATAATTCAAGAAAAGTGACTGCAATACAAAAGTAAATACTAGATTTTACGATTATTCAAATTACAAAATTGAAAAATTAGCAAAGATTTAGGATACAAATGCAATATTATCTAAATCAATAATTCAAGAAGAGTGAGTGCAATACAAAAGTAAATATTAGATTTTACGATTATCCAAACAACAAAATTGAAAAATTTGGAGGAAAAAAAAAAAAAAAAATTGCATTTTGTTTTTTAAGTTTTTACTAATTTTTCAGTTTTATAATTGTAAATTCTATCGATCTATCTATCTTTATAAGAAAATTATTTTTATACATTGAAATTTATTTCAAATTGTTTTCTTAAAATTTACTTCAAAACATAATCAGTACCTCATTCTGAACCTCTAGAAATTAATGCAATCATAGTCATGTTTCTTATTTAATTAAATATATAAATGGATGTCAACTAACATATGATTTAATGTAGGTATTTTCACATGAGTGTAGCAAAACATATGACTAAATGCATTCTAAAATAATTTACATTAAAATGAATTTTTCTAATGTATTAGGAATAAAAAATTATGATAAAATGTTATAGAATGACAATTTAACTATATAATTCAAAAGTGGCGAAGATGTTATAACACTCTCTAAAATGATGATTTTTATTTTCTTTTAATCTATTAAAAATTTATGAAGCAATAAGTATTATACCATTATGAGAAAAATCAAAGCTAGATCGTATAAAATAATATACATGAGGGAGAACACAATACTAAGTTTTTTATAAATGCCTATTTAATTCACTTAACATCACAAAACCGATTGTTCTTCTGATAGAATAATGAAATATATATATATATATATATATATATATATATATATATATATATATATATATATATATATATATATATATATATATATATATATATATATATAAGTTTATTATCTAAAATTTCAAATAATATTTCCCTTTCTTGGAAACAAATTTCTTCCTTTACATTGGAAAATATTATATTTCAAGTATTTGTCAGAAGTTTCTTGAAAATAAAAGGATTATTGTATGATGTAACAAGACCATGAAGAGTTTCTGCGAAGCTGATTACTATATTTGAGCAGAGTTTGAAATCTTCGGCAATAATTCTATGAAATATTTTTGTAACACTTGTATTTTCATCGGAGAAACTTTAAGCTTCTTAACTACCAATTTTATTCATATTATAAATTTCAATTTCGGTATGAAACTATTGTTTACCATCTCAAAAATATTGAATTTCTCTTTGAACCATCATTTGAATGAACTAGAGACAAAGGACAATGAAATAAAGTTATTAGCTTTGATTAAATCATTCAATGGTTTACCTTTTTAAAGGAAATTGTTGATTAATAAGGTTCTTTAAAGATTGCGAAAGTTTCAAGGGAAACAATCACAACACAAGGCAAAATCATTCGAAGGTATTTAATTTAACTTTAAAAAAAATTTTATTGAATTGATTCCTTTTATGAAATTAGGTATTTTAACTTAACAATAGAAAATTTTAATTATTAATTCGTAATTAGGGAATAGAAGTACGTTAAATATTATATGTCTTTAATGTAAAAGAATAGAAAAAAAGATGAGCTTAGCAGTTTAATTAATATCTTGAAAAATAAGACTGAGTTTGTGAGCTGTATCTGTTAATGGAAATGGGAGAAGATTTTTAAAGTGTTTTATTAAGTACGATTGGTAGAATCTTATGATGCAAGGTGTCGTAGTGTAAAACGTCACAGCCAAATCATGAGAAAACAGATATGTTTATATTTTTATTGTCACTTTAAATTTAAGAGTTTTTTCTCTTTTCCTTTCAAACTATGCTGTTAGAAAATAAAGGAAAGGATATAATAAAAGTTGGCACAATGAGACAAATGTAATAAAAGAACTTTTCCTTTTGGAATGGATGAGTGCTCTTGAGAAAACTTCAAGAACGTGTGTGTTTTAAAATATTTTTATATGTAATTCTGACCAGTTGGGATTGAGAGGGATAGATTCCTGACCTATCCCATAGAAGAATAGGAGGTACTATAGAACTTTAGAGAACCAATGGTGTAAAGAGGAGGAGCCAAGATGAGAATTATGAAAAATTGAACACAAAAAAAAGGAGAAGATTAAAAAAAAAATGAGAAGACACAGAAAAAAGGAGTCCACGATTGAAAACTGGGTCCTGATTGAGCAGAATGAAAGTAGCTGAAAGATTTGAGTTGTAAATGGATTACAGCTGCCCTGTCCAGTAGAAGCCCTGTCTCTACTTTATCTACTACTATATCATTTGAAGCTGGATTCCAGTAGATAATCCAATGTTGTCGCGAAAATTTATCTTTTAATTTAAAATACAATTTAAGTAAACTTCTTTTTAAAAATAAGTATTATTTCCGTTAAATGAAAATAAATTAAGCTCTAATTTCAATGAAGTAAACTATGCTCTAATTTCAGACAAAACGTTATTAAATTTGCGAAAAAAAATAGAATTCCTTCTTTCAGTACGTATTTAATATGGGAAAAAAATTCATACGAGTGAATGTAAAAACATTAATTTCTTAACTAATTAATCTGACAAAATATAAATATTCCTTGTATTAAGGTGTTAAAATGTTTGCAAATTGGGTTCACACATACAAAACAAAATTTTGTAAATTGAGTCCTAGAAAATCTCTAAATTGATTCATAACTAACATGAAGTCCCTGCACATGTTAAGATCGAGGGCAATGAACAGGCTTATACCCTCGCTAAGGAGACTAGGGATATCAATCCCTCTCCCACGACTACCACTTGCTTCGATCCAAACGCCGTTTCAAGGAATAAGCTCTGCGGAGGACTTCGGAAAAAAATGGTGCCTACTGGAGCTTAATCCTGACCGTGGCATCAACTCTACTATCAGCAGAATGCAGACTGGGCACATGAGAGGTATGAAAATCATGGCCGACGGATCTAGAACCTACGCAATATGCATGCACTGCACAGGAGTTCCACTAAATCCAAGGCATCTCTTCAACTGCATCTCTGTTGCCTCGATCCTCTTCAACTGTATCTCTGTTGCCTCGATCCTCTTCAACTGCATCTCTGTTGCCTCGACCCTCTTCAACTGCATCTTTGTTGCCTCGATCCTCTTCAACTGCATCTCTGTTGCCTCGATCCTCTTCAACTGCATCTCTGTTGCCTCGATCCTCTTCAACATCGACTTACATAATACTCTTCAACTTATATAATGAAAGACCCAGTGGGTGTGTCATCGTTGCCCCAGCAGTGGATTGGTGTTTGAAATTTAGAAGCAGGGACCAAGCAGGGGACTCCATACTTGGTCAGAGAGGTATCATTTCAAATGGAGGATATTGACACCATTAGATATTTTATGTTTCTTAACTGACGTTAGTAAACACGACACATTTTCAGTTGAGTCAGGATTTGAATTCACTACCTTCTGATAATAAGAACGACTCCCTAACCACTTAGAGCATAATGACCTAATAAGAATATGTAAATAAAAGTGAAATACTTTGAGATAAATATGTAAGTGGGCATTTAATTTATAATTTATAACTTATATTCAATGAAAAATAATTTTAGTAAAGGAATTCAAACGCCTATAAAAACAGATTGATAAGTTTCTAAATAAATATTATATACATATAAAGCAAAAAAAATTACTGTTATATATTTTGATGTATGGATGAAACTTGTGTATTTATAACTAAGTATTTCTATAAAGTATTAAAGAATGCAAGGTATAAGAACTGAGCTATAAGAAACTGAGTTACTAATAGATTAGAAGAACAAAAATTCAATAAAAACAAGTTTCAAAAAATGAAAATTACTATAGGTTTTTCTTCTACGAGAATAAAACAAAAATAAAATCCATTTCTATTTGCTATAAGTTTTAATTTCGTAATTCATTTATAATAAGTAAAATCTGAGTTTCAATTTCATCATTGGAAAGAAACATCTATGAAGAAATTAGTGATATTTTTGTGGCAGGTGTTTTTATTATTTTCACAAGGGGTCAAAAAGGGGGCAGAAAAAAAATGGAAAATTATGGGAAAAAAATGTTATTTTGGCAAAAATGGCCTGGCATCTGAAAAAACCTAGGATGTTTTCTTTATTTGGGGAAAGTTAGAGAGGATCTCATATAATAAGTAATTCAAAATAAATTTATGGACAATTGTTACACAAATATGACAACAACACCAGATGGATTAATGCTGTTAAGTGACCATTTAAGTTCCTCAAAATGTTAAAAAAATTTAAATCTTATATCAAAATATGTGACTGTTAAATGGAGAAAAAACAACTGCAAAAGAAGGTCAAATGTATCATGGTATTTAAAAGTAATGAGTCTCAAACCAAAAAAACCGAATGAGGTAAACTGAAAACTACTTACCGGAAATGCACCACCTATTAATTTAGAAAAAGTGGAAAATGTTTTTTTATCATATAAATGTTAAAGTGAAATAATTCTAAATAACATGGCTGAATTGTAAATTTAAAGTTGGAATTTGATGTGAAGAGCTGTTCATGTTTCAATGTTCACAAGAGGAAAGTAATCTAAATCTAGGCAGATATAACAATGGTATCAGTAAAATAAAACAATATGAGGAGAGGCAGATGTCCTTAGTATTCTCATAATATGAAAAATAGTGATTATTTAGTTTTTGTTGTATGTCCTTTATTCAAGCCATTCTTCCTCTCATAGTGAAGTATTGTATGATGAATAGACAGTATTTAACACCAAAACAGTAAGAAACATCAAAACCCGAGAGACAAATGTAAGGTGGAAATTTATATACAATTATCCATGCTTAGGATATCTTATGAAGTTCTTTTTCATATATTAATTTGAATAAATGTGTGTGTGTGTTTATATGTTTTTCGAAAGATGTTTGCCGCATTAATGTGATAATTTAAATCTAAGTCTACGAAACAAAATTGAAAATTTTGAGTAGAGTTACTACATTTAAATGTGCCTTAAATACTACTGTATAAATCAAGTACATGTAAAAATTACACAGAAGGTACTTAATTTAAGTACTTTTAACATCATTTTTTAATTTATAATTTTATATTTCTAATGTCATTAAAATAATGTTTTAATTTGTACTTCATAATTTGCTTCTTTTTTTACGCAGAGTTGTAGCAATGAATGCAATTTGAAGCATTCAAAAGATCAATGATTTCAATTTATAATTAGGCGTAATAAATAGCTTATCTCCTTTCAAAATCGTAATTTTATATATATTGTTGAGGATGGAAATTTTTGCAAATAAGATGTGTACGTTAAGTAAGATTAAAAATGTGCATAATGGTGATTTTAAAATGAAGATTATAGCACATAAAGCGATTCAGTTTTAAATCAGATGTGTACTTTTTTGCTTGACTTATGGATGAGGAAAATTTAAACTATTGTTAAATTAGTAATTTAACGTACTATCAAAATAAGCATTCTTATAAAAAGCATAATTGTTATAAAAAAACATTCATAAATTACAAGACATGAGATCTCATAAAATTTGTAAACATATTAATTTTTTTACATATTTAGCTAAAGTTTTCAAACAGCAAGTAGTAATTAGATGTACAGAATAAAATATTACTTTAAAATATAAAGAAGAAAGAGAAGTACAAAACATTTTCACAAAAATGTAAATTTAAATATACTTGTTAATGACATAACAGACAGTTAAAAAACATTTTTTATTAAAATAAAAGCAAAAAGTTGTATTTTATATATTTGTAAACAATATCAACATAGCAGAAATACACTACAGACTCATAAATATATTTTAAATGCATTAAAATTTTAATGACTTTGTCGAAAATATCGTTCTAAAGATAAACAAGTTTCAAGGGAATGTAAAAATGAAAAAAAATTATAAATGCTTGCTTAGAGCATGTAATAAGAAGAGTTGGAAGAAGAAGGTATATTTTAAAATTCAGTTTTATTATTATGGTTATTTACTTTTCTGAAAAAAAAGTTTCTAATTTTACAATTGAAATTTTATGTTATATTTTATTCTCCAGAATGTCATACTTGACATTAAGCAGAATAAAAGATTTTAGAGTGAGTGTGTGTGTGTGTGTGTGTGTGAAGGAAGTCTCTCTTTAAACATAAGATAGAAAGAGAGTGGAAGAACTAAAGCGTATGTATATCAAGTTGTTATAACTTAGACTGTAATTTCTATTTTATCTCCACAGAAGGAATTTCGGATTTGTTTTTGAAAAATGTAGATGCTATTACGCTTGCAAGGTACAAAAGATTCAAATTTAATATGAATTAAGTATCCAGTATAATTATGGACTTAAGTTTACAAAAAAAAAAATAACCTACCTTTCCCGCATTTTCATAAATGTAAGTAGACATTTAAAGGAGATGGACTCATATATTTGTAATTATTTGAAAAAAAGAAACTTTCTGTATGCATTTTTCTTAATTCTTTTTAATTCTTTTACATCTTTTATTATTCCATATTTAAAATCAAAACTGCTTAATTATTACTTTTATATATATGCTGTGTATTCAAATGTATATTTAAAATTTTTGTCAAATATGACTTTAAGAGACTAATTATATTTGGTATAAGTATGTGTTTTTGAAAACAAAATTATAAGAATTATTTGTTACAAAATTTTAAGTATGTGTTTTTGAAGTTGTCTTAAAAAATGACATATCAAATTAATTTAATTATAAGAAACTGTAGTAATGATAAAAAATACAATTTAAATAATTATATATCGAATTTCTTAAATTTGTTTCACAATTATGATACGTCATTTCTCTCATTCCATTAGGTTGGGGAATAAGTTCGTAGCGTTTTTACCAAAGACTCTTATTTGAACAGAAAACAATAATTTAGTAAAGTATATATTCGCCGTTGCTTTTTAGAACCTCTTCCCACCTCTCGACCTATTTGTTGATGCCGTTCCACAAAAAATCACCTGTTCTGGTGTCAAAGAAGTTGTAGAGCCAGTTTTTAAAGGACCTCTTTGTTATCGAATGTAGGGCCCTTCATAAGGTTTGATAAGGAGCGGAAAATATTGTAATCTGTCTGTGCAAGGTTTGGAGAATACGGTGGATGCTAAAGGACCTCCCATTCGAGCTCGTGGATTGTGGTTTTGACGACTTGTGCAACAGGGGGCCTGGTGTTGTCTTGAAGGAGTATGATTTGACCATGTCGATCAGGACTTTTCAGTTGAATAGCCTCATTCACGTGGTGCAGCTGGGCAATGTAGAGCTCCTTGTTGACTGTAGCATTCTTTTCGATCATTTCCCAGTGCACCAAGAGGTCCTTAAAAACTGGATCAACATTTTCGTTGACACCAGAACAGGTGGTATTTGGCAGAAACGCATCGACAAATTGGTCGAGAGTTGGGAAGAGGTTGTAAACAGCAAAGCGAATGTATAATTGATTAACTTCTTGATATAATTATTGCTTTTTGTTTAAATAAAAATCTTTGGTAAAAACGCTATGAACTTATTCCCTAATATAATAAAATTATGTTTTGAGAAATTAGATAATAAGAATTTCTTATTTATGGCATCACAATCTTTTACAATTTTAAGAAAACAGTAACTAAATATTCACTAGAAACAAAATGACAAATGAAAACACTAAAAAAAATAAATAAAAGAACATAAAGCATTTGAAGGATAAGGACATAATTTTAAGTGCAGTGCAAATTTATATATCTTGTTAAGTTAAAAAGCACCAATACAAAAGATGTAAACGTTACAAGTTAACTCTTAAGTTTTTCAAATTTTCAGTCATTGACACTAATATCGGGCCACGTCTACTCCTTATGAAGTTTCATATAATTTGAAAGATATCGATGATTCCTGGGTTATAACATCAGTGATGTAATTGTGTATAATCATAGAATGGTTTACTCATTTCGAAAAAACAACTTTATGAAAACCTAACCATTTGAGATATTTGCATGCACACACACAAATTCATTATGTTTCATATTGATTTTATTCAAAGAATGATTTAATTGAATGAACCACATGTGATGGCATAACATCTCATGATCCATGTATTTCCATATTTGCCAATGTGGTTCTTATTAATCATTGTCTTCTGGTCAACCGAATTTGATTTGGAATCCATAATACCATATGTATAGGATTTAATAAGTATGTTTTTAAAGACACATTCTTCTTTTTAGATCAATCAGACAGATATTAAAGATCATAAAAAGTTTGGTACATGGTTTCATTTTAATAACTGTTAAAAATTAGTTTTAATATAAAATATAATTAATGTCCTAATTTAATAACACTTTTAATACTTTTCAGTGTTAACTCATGACAAAAAAATTATATCGGAAATAGGCATACTTTTTTCCAAACCTGATAGAAAATTTATCAATTTTGAAATTAATCTTAATATATTTTATAACATTTTAAAACAAGAAAAATAAAAATTCAAACACACTGGCATTTTATAGCGAAAAGTGTTACACCTTAGGTTATCAATAAAATTATAATATATGATTCAATATATTTGCTGATGACATCGACATCTGGAGTTTTAACTCAGTTATGGAGGTTATCGTGTCAGCCTTGAATGGGACACTGAAAAATGTGTGGAAATTTGCGAACGATTATAAATTGACATTTAGTGTCTCAAAGTTTAACTACAGGATTTTTATTAACAATAAATATTTACTTGTTTCGACCAAAATTATATTTTTATAAACAGCTGCTTTTACATAAAAACATCCAAAGTGCTTAGGATTTGTTCTGGACCAAGAGATAACATCACAATAAAAAGCATATACAATACCTAATGGACAAGAGCCGTTAGAGACTCAACGTATTGAAGTTCATTTCTGGCAGAGATTGGGAAGCTAAGCCAAAAAACTCCACAGACCACATATCTGGTTCTAATGAAACCTATCCTTGAGTATCGAGTCCCAGTTTATTTTTGTGCCTCCTATGCCAGTCTTCAAAATTTAGAAGGATTGCAACTCAGTATCATCTGTAGAATTACAGGCTTCATGAACAGATGCCCAAACGAAATAGTATGATATGAAGAAGGTCCTTCACCTCTGAGTCTTGTTAGAAACTCACACTAAGTGAAATACTTTAACAAGTTGAGAAAAGTTACAATAACCAAAATCATACTTCTGCATATCTTTACAGTTGGAGAACAAATCATCACCTCAAAAGGCACAGCCTGCTTAGCATAGAAGAAGGCAAGAAGATCATTTTCAAACCAATCAAGTCTTCTTCTGTTGTGATACATATTTTTTCGGATGAGGGCTTGCCCAAAGTCTTCTTCAATACTGATTTAAAAACATACACAAACGAAAACCCACAACTACCTGATTTTCTCAAATAAAATGCTCTAGAAGTGATCAGAAATACTCCTGAAATGTCCTAAAAATTTATAATGATAGAAGCAAAAATGACATTAGTCAGACCAGAAGAGGAATTTTTTTATCGCAAATCACTCCTTGGAACTTTCTAAACGTAATTTAGATAACTTCTTGCTCTTTAGAAGACACTTCATCGCCATAAGCGTTGAATTGGAAATTATCCTAAGTGAAACCCAGACACTAAAGACATTTAATTGCTTAGGGATAGCCATAGTGCTTTTTATCACCTAAATAATCGGCATCAAGTCAGTGATCTAGTTGATTTGCAAATACTCGAAAAGATAAAATGTGCAACCTCAGAACGAGATGTTCACATTCCTTGAATATTTCTCATGTCAATGTTTCAAGTAATGAAATTGTTGATTTATTAGCACCAAAAAGGGCTTCAGATACATTAACTGGTTCCGTCTCACTCACTTTCTTCAAAATTTCTTCTATATGGAATGGCAAATTTCAGACAAAAACGGCTTACTTCTCCTGTTCTCTTAGGGTGTTGTAGAAAATGCCCAGGCTGAATTCTTAACCTAAATTGGTGCCGACCAAATATCACAGGAAATTCAAAACTAAGCAATGGCAATCTTAAATGATTAATTTTTATATCTCCGGTTGTAATGTTTTTCGAAGATGCAACAAGTGTCATATAAAACCAGACTCTCCACAGCTTGTCCTTGACTGCTTAGGTCTAAGAATACTAATATCATATTCATTTATGGTGATCAATTTTGCTACAATACACATTGAGATATGGACCAGATCTAGTTGTTCCTAGATCATGATGGATAAGTAACAACAACAGAATGTATAAATCATGGAAAAGAACACACACACACACACACACAGACACACACAGACACACACACACACACACACACACACACACACACACACACACACACACACATACACACACACATACACACACACATACACACACACATACACACACACATACACACACACATACACACACACATACACACACACACACAATCATACTTCTGCGCTCGCACGCACACATTATAATCCATTAGTCTTTGCTTCACTTAGAAATCCTCTAAAGAAATTGTGTTTTTAAAGTTCTTTTTTATTATTAATTATTTTATACGAGATTTAACCCATTATACGAGATTGTTATAAAGCATATACAATTCATTTTTATTTATGTCTTTGAAGTTTACACCAAAAGGTTTTTATGACATATTTTCTGTAATATACACAGTAAATATGTTTTTAAAGATTCAAAACATTTATTAAATGAAACGAAAAATATTTTTTTCTCTTTTCCCACTAAAGAGAAAAAGCTTTTCTTTTAAAAGCTTTAATTTCACTTTAATCTAATTTTGACTGTATTATTTTAAAAGCTTCCATTTGAATTTAAGTACTATAATTTCGAATTATTATTTATAATAAGGATATTAATGTTATTTAAATATGAAAATAGTTGATAAAATTTAAATACTTTTAGTTTATTTATTTCAAAATTAATAAATGTGAATTCTAGGAACTAATGCTTGAAATTAATTTAAAGTATTGTTATTTTGCATAGCGTCTTTTCTTGAAATATTTATTTAAATTTTAAAATATTACTTTAAAAATTTGATTTTAAGACTCAATACAAGATATATTCTCATTATAATACATCATATAAATTTGATGTAAACTTATTTAATGTATGTTTTTTTTATAATAAATGAAAGCGATTGCACAACATACTTAGATGAAAATTTTTTATCGAGTATTATAAAGCACTTTAAAATTTTATGCCTTAAATTGAATTCAAGATGATTTAGCATGTTTATAGGCAATTAAAAATTTTATACATATAAATAATTTTTCATAGCATTTTCATCCTTGACGCAGATTCCTTATAATCAAGGATCCTAAATTCTGAATTTGTTTGGCGAAGGAGAAATGTTGCCAAGGGGACGAATTATGACGTGTGAAATAACGTAAATACTAAGGTTGCCAAAAGAGAATTTTCTGCATTATTCTTATAGGTCTTCATTTGTATGACGTAATAAAAATCAGGTTACCAGGTACATTAGAAAAATCCGCCAGAAAATCACCAAACTCAGAAGTTGGGTTCTTGGATTATATGTTATTTGTGCCACATCCTTCATCGAATTAAATGTATTGTAATTCAAACTTTTCATGCATTATCAAACTTTTCATGCATTTCATGCATTATGTGTACGATTTGAATTCAATTAAAATGAGTTCACATGATTGTTATTAATTATTATTTCAGAAAATAATTGTTTTAGGAAATTAATAATAACAATGACTGAATGCATGATTTTATTACCATTGAAAATAAATATTATTTTTAATTTATAACATTTAAAGCTCAGAAATTAATAGAATAAGCTTCTATTGTTTGCTACATAACAATAGAATAAAAGCTCTCCAATTGGATTTATCAATGAATGAAATATTATGCCCATATACATTAATAACATTTCTATTTTTAAAGTGAAATTTGTAATTTCTCATTATTAACTTAAAAATATTCAATAAAATATGTATTTTATTATCATAATAAAAAGACTAAAATGTTTGTATTTAGTATCTGTGTGTTTTATTCATATTGAACCCAATGATTTTTAAACATAAAATGTTTGTTGTTAAAACATTAAACTTAGCAGTTTCCTTTTAAATTTTCAAAGGTTAGTTTTTATCCAGTTTTGATTGCATATTAGATACTAATTATAAATGAAATGTTTAATCAATAAAATGTTTATTTTAAAAAATTTCATAGCACTATTCTGTAAAAATTTTATCTTCCTAAAGGCATATGATGTGATATTTTAAGAAGGAGCTTTCTGAATTATTAACATGTAAAACTAAAATTTTTCAATAGCAAATTTCTCACCTCTCACTTAAAGAAAACAATCAATGTGTCATATTTTCTTAAAACTCATTGGAGAGTTAACTCATTTTAATTTAAACGCTGATTTATAAGATAAACTTCTTTTTATTTACATGAATGTTGAGATTATTTATCATATTATTATATGTATCATTAATAAACATTCATTTTTCAATATTTGCATTTATGTATATATATATATTTTGAAAATAAATAAAATCTTATGCTACAACTTATTAAACTACTATGAAACCGACAGCAATTTTCAAGAAGTTTCAGGCAACAGAGTTTCATTTATATATTTTTAGAAGAAGGTTTTTTATAACGAATAGAGCCAAATGAGGTAAAACAAATACAATTTCTTTCAATATTGAAATAAAATTTCATTTTTCTGCAAAAAGAAAATGTAATAAGCTAAGCAGTTAGTGTAAAATGTTCTTATAGGTTTTTATTTTAAAAAATTTATTCACATATATTTATTAAAATATATTAAATTTTACTTAAAGAATTTCTTTTTTTAATTATATACATATATATATATATATATATATATATATATATATATATATATATATATATAGACTGAAAAAGAGAAGGAAAACTTGTACAAGTAAAATTTTTGTAAAAATTTTGAAAAAACCTCTTTTCGAATCATAAAATTATGTAAGAGCAAAGAAATTAGATTTGTAAAATTAAGAAACTAATAATATCACTATAACTTGTTATTTATATAAAATAGTAACATCTATATTCAAAACTTTCTAAGTCTTCATGCGAATAATTTAAAACAAAAATTTGCATCAAAGTAAGTTTCAAATCATTAATGAAATTATAGGAAAATGCTAGCAAATTATATTGACAATGGAATAGAAGAATTACCAAAAGAATAGTTCTTTTTTTAATTAACACATAATTATATAATATTTTTGAGTTCTGGCTTCTGACAGCCTGTCATCTTTCAGAATATTATTGATTATTAATGTTTAAATTAAAATTAACTCCTATTATTTGAAAATTATACAAAATGCTATAAATTTGTTAGCAATTAATTTTTAAGCAATTAATGCTATTAATTGAATTTTAATCGATGCTTACAAAATCAGTTTTTGTAAAAAATGTTACATAATTCAATTTTATAATCTATTAAGAAATTACTTTTAGTAATTTCTAAATAGATTATAAAATTGCTCATAAAGTTTGTGAATAATAAAAGTGAATAAATAAAATTACTAATAAAATTTATAGTAATTTCTATACACAATCATAATGTTAATTATATTATTTATTAAAAACTATTTGAAAATAAGAATGTTCTACTTTACTTAAAGTTTATAGAATAATTAATATTTCTTAACTAACTTATTAAGAAATTGCATGTTTCACCTAGTTTCAAAAACTAAATAAAGAAATTTAATAATATTATTATCTAAAATGAATACCTACATCGAAAGCACTCTCAATAATTTTTGAATTAAAGACTTTTTAAAATAAAAAATAAAGATCAGAAATAGTAATTTGAGAAATAACTCTACATTAAAGAAGCTTAAACTCTTAAAATAATGTGAATTAAAAAAAAGTTTAAATTTTTCAATTTGAAAATTGCTTAGGAAATAATTAAGTTTTACAATTTCAAACTTATTTTGAAATAGATTTATTTATTTGAATAAAAGCATAAACTGAGTATTTTAATTTAATAAATTGATATTGGTTTCCTTTCTTTAGTGTTTTAAAAGTTTCATATGCTTACATTTATTTTACTGTGAAATGAGTTATATACATGAAAAAAAGCAGTTTCAATAAATTAGCAAAATTTAGAAAAATCATTGCAAAGTAATAAATTTTAAGTGGTTTCATGCTGCCTTTGAATAATTTATGTGATTATATATTTAAAATAAATTGCAACCAAATGTTGCAATGTTTCAAATTTCTTGGAGAGAAGAACTGTTCCTTGTTTCGCTAGTATATATATATATATATATATATATATATATATATATATATATATATATATATATATATATATATATATATATATATATATATATATATATATATATATATATATGTATATGTATATATATATAAATGTCGTAGTGTACAGAGACATTACCAAACCCTGAGAAAATAGATGCGTATATTTATATTGTAACTTTAATTTTAAGAGTTTTTTCTCTTTTCCTTTCAAACTATGCTGTTAAAAGATATAGGAATGAATGTAATAAAAGTTCGCACAACGAGACACATGTAATAAAAAAATATATTTTTCCTTTCGGAATGGATGGGTGACCTTAAGAAAATTTCAAGGACGTTTGTGTTTCATGATATTTTATATTTGTAAATCTGACTTCTCGGGATTGAAGAGGAGAGATTTTTGACACCTCCCATAGAACTGTAGGAGGTACTATAGAAATTCGGAAAACCAATGATGTAAAGAGGAGTAGCTAAGACGAGACTTATGAAGAGTTAAGAACATTATCTAGAAAAGAAGAAGACACAGAGAAGTGGCTCGCACAGAGAAAAGGAGTGTCCACGATTGAGGACTGAGTCTTCATTGAGCAGAATGAAGGTAATGAAGAATGAAGGAGCAGAATGAAGGTAATGAAGAATGAAGGTAATGAAGAATGAAGGAGCAGAATGAAGGTAATGAAGAATGAAGGAGCAGAATGAAGGTAATGAAGAATGAAGGAGCAGAATGAAGGTAATGAAGAATGAAGGAGCAGAATGAAGGTAATTGAAAGCTTTTAATTGTAAACTGAGTGCAGCTGCCTTTTCTGTTCGAAGCCCTGTCTCGATTTTCCTGATTGGAACCAAAGATGTACGATAAATAGATGAGGATAGAAAGAAGAGACGACAAAGTCAGAAGAGACATAGTTGAGGAAATGGAGGAAGCTCATGAGGAATGAGCAGGCCAAGTGAGATGCTGAGCAGTAAGACAAGTGAGATGTTGAAATATCAGCGGATGAAAATGCAAAACGAAGATGCTGAGTTGAGGACGGGGACTGGATAAAAAAAAGAGAATCATCGACACCGGAGAGTGGTGGTGTCACTGACGATAGGGGACACCGCAATTCTACTTCACAAAAGAGGTGAGTCTGCTCTTTCATTTCAGTTCCCAACTGGTCAAATTTAGTTATGGTATATTATTGTGTAAATGTCATAAAAGAAACATGAAGCTAGAATTTCATCAATTATATAATGAGAATGTTTTCATTGCAAATGTAACTTTCTCTTGTTATTACGTTGCTAAAATAAATTTTTGAGTTATGTTATATTTATTTTGTATCATTGTCTAGGTCATTTAATTATTAAAAACGACCATGGTTTCCCCGGAGTGTATTTCTTATATATATATACATACATATTTCTTATATATATATATATATATATATATATATATATATATATATATATTTCTTATATATATATATATTTCTTATATATATATATATATATATATATATATATATATATATATATATATATAATATACATATATGTATATATATACATACATACATTATCCTGAAAGGTAAAATAATGCTTATATATTTTGCATCATTCCTTTAATGTTTGCCTTACTTTTTGAATATTTCAGTATAGGAAAAAGATAAATTCTGATTTAAAAATATTTAAGTGTTTTCTACTTTATCAACATTGATATTTTAATGCTTGAATGTAATGTTTATACTGGTTTAGTTTTTATTGGAAGAAAATACTTGTATTTTCTTTTTTTGATGTCCCACGTTAGTTAAACTTTGGACTCTTTAAATATAAATGATTTATCATTTCTCATAAATCATTCTTCTTCTTACTATTGGATGATTAAATAAATTTATTTATAACTATAACCCCTTCAGTAAAAAACCGTGAAGTACTGTAGTCTCATGCATTAGAAAGCTAAAAGGATAATTATAGTAATACAACTCACTAAAGGCAAAAAATAACTAATTGGTAAAATTTTTTGATTTTTCCTTCGCCAAATGCATTTACCAAAATCTACTTAATTGCAAAATGAAGGTTGATACTAGCGAATTATTTTAATGTAATAGCTTGACAAAGCTTCAATTATTAGTACATATGCCAAATACTAATTATAGTAGAAGATATTAAGTCATAGATTTGTAACAAATTCTGTAAAAGAGTTAAATTTACATTTGTTTAGAAATTCAATACCATTTTTACATTTTACAGTGTCACCTATAAATAAATGAACTGTCAAAGAAATATATAAATTCAAATGCTTAAACAGATTGTTATTAGTAAAACATGTACACGACTTGCAGCCAACTTCATTAGGAATGAGTTACAATAGATAATTAAATAAGATTCATTACGTAAATTTGCATTTTTACTTTTAATTTAATGCTTAAAATATTTTTCTTGAGAAACTAGATTTTTCTGAATATTATGCATTGAGGTGGATATAAGTTATATGGGATTGAATTGCATTAATTAAAAAAAGGCATTTCTTTCACTGGAATTTTCAACAATATTGCATATGTATTTTTTATTTTCGATGGACAGGCAAAAATAAAAAAACTAAAGATTACAAAAAAGTAAACTACAGAAAATAGTCCGAAGTTATTTTCCTAAGGAACGATCTGGAACCTGGATTCCTAAGGAACATCTCCCAAAATCTCGATTCCTTCGTTGAGCAGCAAAGAGCCCCACAAAGGGGCAAATGGTCCCTGCCCATTATTTAGTTAGAGCAGCAGAGTGGACCAGTAGGAACAGTAAGAATGTGTAAGCCCTTTAAAGGAGAGGCTAGGCAGTTATGTCCTATTGTTAGACGAAAGGTGCAAGAGCATTTCATCTTGGTAAGTCAGGAATAAGAGAAAGATCTATATTCAGGAATAAGAGAAAGATCTATATTCAGGAATAAGAGAAAGATCTATATTCAGGAATAAGAGAAAGATCTGTATTTTTTTCTATAATCATAAAATTAATTATGAAAATAAATATATTTTTGTTTTAATGTTTTGTTGAATTCTGTCTAAAATAAAATAATTTCTCATATTAGTTTTATCTAACAGATATCTAATTAGAAGCATTAATTTATCAACTATAAAATTCTTTATTTTACTTACGGTAATAATAAATTTTATTTTCTACAATTAAGTTACTTATTTGTTCTATTATAGCCATTTTATTAACTTTATTTTTATGCATTTTCTACAATTTAGGTTTAAAAATATTAAAAAAATGGTGTAAGTATGATATCCCCCCCAAGTGATTTATCGCCAAATCTAGCGTCCTTTGTTTTGAGTATCTTGTTGCCAATTTAAGTTTTTGTTACTTTTCAGATATTTTTGTTGCCATATTTGGTTTTGCTCGTGTTTTATATTATTTATATCATATATATGGTTCTTTTCAGTGGCAACAGCATTTGAAGTTTTCCTTTTCATTTAAATTCGAACGTTTTGCTGTACGTTTGTTGTGGAGTTTCGTTCTAACCAGCATCCAAACATAGTAAACTGCTCTTCTTTCGAATATATTTTCATTTATTAATTACTTATATCTTTTCTATTTTGTTTATTTAATATATATTTTTTATTTATAAATATTTTTAATTTTATTATTATATTTTTGTTTTATAGCTTGCACGTCGTAAACTGTTCTTTTTTTCCTATTTCTTTTTGTTTATTTATTACTTTCTCTTATATATTTTTGTTAATTTATTAGTATATTTTTCTTATATATTTTTCCGCAATATCACGAAGCATATTTAACATGTGAGCTTGACGTCGTATCAAGTAAGTCATTGTTAGTTACTTATTTTTTTTTACCGGTTGTTTTGAAGAGAAGGCAAATCCAACAAAAAAGCTTTTATTCATTTTTTAGTAATTCTTTTTTAAATTTTGTATACAATTATGCGATTTAAAATTTTCTAAAATGCGTATTTTTGGAACTTAGGGAAAATTCCCTCCTTAAAAATACACGCTTAACTTGGCAATGAAATAAAGTCACAATGGTTGCCAGTGTGAGTGTGTGTATGGGGGCGGGGATAGCATACTAGTTCTTTAAAAAAAAAAAAAAGAAAAAAAAATCCATTTTAATACCATTACTGCACTGTTATAGGTTGTAAGCTTTATTATATCATATGATATCAATTTAGAAATGCCATTTTAACTCCGAATTTTTTCCTGGTTACTATCCTTTAGCAAGAACCCAGTGACGTCCAGTACATTTGCTAACAAAACAACACATTTTTTATCCTTAACCTGGGTAAAAAATAATCATCAAATGTCATTATTTGACCATAATGTTTACATTTACAGTATTTGAATTAAGCGATTTTGAATGTTCCAACTTTTTTTCATTCATCTACTCAAAGAATCAGTGTTTCTTTTACAAGAAATTGCAACGAACTTATCTTTATGTGAATTGTGCAACTTTAATTAGATTTATTATTATAACTGATTTTGAACACATGCAGGGTGCGCCATAAATTTGTGCAAACTTTAAAAATTAATTAAAAAAGCACAACTGATATTATAAAAGTGTGGTTTACACCAATAGCATCAAAAGGATGGCGAAATTTTTATCAACAAGAAATTAGTTCAAAATATGGCCGATAGGTGGCACTGCGTTGCTTACATGAAGCTGATTTATGCATATCAGGTTGACAATGAAACACCTGAATGGACATGGACTCTTCATTTGATGCCGTCCCCTCAGTAAAAACATTTTTATGGAACATTTGGTGAAGACCGAGTGATAAGGCGAAGCTGTAAGATCAAATGCCCCCCCCCACGATCACCAGATTTGACTCCTCTAGATTTTTGGCTGTGGGGTTATTTAAAATCCCTTGTGTACCGGTCCGCATATTCCACACTGGCGGAACTTACCACACTTGTATGGGATTCCTCCAAACATGCTGTACTCAGCTGTCACAGGTGTTGAGACTCGCTTTACTTGCCTCATACAATCTGGTGGAGGTCATATTGAGCAAC
This sequence comes from Latrodectus elegans, assembly GCA_030067965.1. NCBI lineage: Eukaryota > Metazoa > Arthropoda > Arachnida > Araneae > Theridiidae > Latrodectus > Latrodectus elegans. The sequence continues at coordinate 30,871,183 of CM057818.1, read as the reverse complement.
TTCAGCTTAAATAAATCTTCCAGAATTGTATTAGTATTGTGTTAATTTGCTTAAAACATTCATAATCAGCGCCACCTATTGGTCTCTTTTTAACTAATATTTTTTGTTCTTAAGGAAATCTGCCTTTTTTGTGATGCCATTCCTGCAAACCACACTTTTTTTAACATAATATGTTCTTTTTTTAATTAAGTTTTAAAGTTTGCACGAATTTATGGCGCACTATGTATATTTGTGATGTTATAATTAAATAATTTCCTGGTTGCTGTCTCAAACAGTAATGTTGATGTAAACTAAATAATTAAATAAACATTGCTAAAAAAAGGTTTTGGCGAGAAAATTTATTTACTAAGCAAAAGATTTTATTTTTATGTTTTCAGTCTTCAAATTTCCTTTATGTTATCACAAACTATAGTGATGATGTTACAATAAAATAGTCCATATTTTCATTTTCCTCCATTTCTTCTGGCAATTAAATAAAAAGAGTTGTAGATTATGATTATGTAGATTATTTACTATGAGAAAGATTCTGTTTATATATCTGCAGCATCATATTTATATATATATTGAATATCCTTTTGAGTTTAACATACTTTTAAATTAGAAAATGAAATTATAATAAGTCATAGTAATAGTCAATTTGAAGTTAAAAATGATAAGGAAATGTGTTTTTTTCTATTTGACTTTCGTAACAAAATTCTGTATTATGTTTAAAAGAGCTTACAAAAGCTTTTAATTTTTAGTGTTTTCCCAACGTGATATCGTTAAGTAGAATTGAAATATTTACTTTATTTCACAAGAAAAAAATAAAAGATGTTTCATATGTAAATAAACCAAATATGCAATACACATTGTCCTGTAAAAATGGAATATTAATGTAATTTATTATGAAACGTGATGTAAGAATTTTGCATGAGTCAGACCTTATAATTCAAATGATCTTTTATTATTTTCTCAAAAAATATATTATTTTAAAAATTATACCATAAATTATACTGTTCTAGAAATTTAAATTTAATTTACCATTCAAATTTTTAACTAAGCTATATTGAAAAAAAATTGAAGTAAAATATTTTATATTTCTTTTAATTTTTCTCCTTTATTTTAACAAATTTCAAATTTCTTTATGAGAAATTAAAATTTTTTTTATGAATTTTCATTTATTCTTAAAACTTATGAGTTAATAGATTTTATGTATTTTTAATTTTGTTGCATTATTTCTTCCATACATATTTTTACGCGATTTAGAGTGCATATATGTGTGTGTATATGTTTTTCAATTTTATTAAATATTTAATTTTAATTTATTATTTAATTTTACATTTTCTTTGATATTAAAATATATTTTCGCTTTCACTGAGATTATGTCCAAATAAATGTAAGTTATTGTTACAGAAACCAATAGGAAAATTTTCGAGTTATATTTTGAAAATTAGCACTTCTATCTTTCCTCTTCTGAATCAGCATATATGAATACTAAATAACGCTTACAATGGTAAATTTTATTTGCTCCAGGCTAATAAACTATTATTCATACACTATTTACATTCGTTCAGCAAATATGAAGATATAAAATTATAACAGAATGGTATTAGGATTTGAATTATTGATGTGCAATGAACCCTCTCTTCGAATGAAAGCTAATGTTAATTTGCAATAACATATTTTTAAAATTGCATAGTAAATTATGTTTGATATTTATAATAGAAAAATAATACATAACTCAAATTAATTTTAAAGTATTTCAATCTTACTAAATTTTCACAATTTATATGCAATGAAGAATGAAATAGAATGGTTTTTTTTTATTGAAATGTTGGATATTTTTAATTCATTAAAGTTAATATGATATTATGTTTCATTGGTTTTTTTTTTATTGAAATGTTGGATATTTTTAATTCATTAAAGTTAATATGATATTATGTTCCATATTTTTATAATTTTAGCTCTCAATGATTTTGACATGTTGATTTAAATGTTTTTAGGTAACGTAATATATTAGCTATAAATATTAGCAATTATCACTTTTAATTATGAAAATATTTATATTGTTAAAGTATTTGTATTTTTATAAATATCTTGTTTATGAATTACATCAAAAATATACATCAAATTGCTTTGTTAGTTTATTCGATAAATTTTCTGCATTGCTTGATGTTTGATTTATACAATATTAAGTAAATAAAACAATAGTGAATTTATTCACATACACACATGTTTGATTTTTAATCGAAATTAATAAGGTTATCAATATATTTATTGCAACAATAATGTTCCTTACGTATTTTACAATAAGCTTTTTTTATCAGTTGAGTTGCTCGATATAGATCTACCTCCTCGTGGTGCACTTGGTAACACTTAGCGGCTAAATGATATGCAACTCTGGCCATATAATGTCTCCAAGCGAGTTTTTGCGTATTTTGCAGTGGAATGCGGATGCTCTGTCCCAACCCAAGAGAGCAGAGCTTCTGGGAACACACACACCACACACAAAAAAAGATGAAGAACATTGTCTTAAACCAATTATCGGAGACACTCTAACAAGACCTGGTGAAATAATCTTCAATTTATCCCTAAGTGGCCTAGACACTGGGCTGTTGTCAAGTTTCGTTTGGCCACCAGGCATGACTGACTTTGTATAATGAACTAACCTAGTCCAAGAACCTTTTTGCAGACTCTGCGATCTTCAGGAGCAGATGAACGTACACTTTCGTTGCTGTCCACCACTATCCGAACCTTCCTTTTGCGATCACTACTGGCATGCTCGAGACATCTTCAGCTCTTTATAGACTTTTCTGTGTTCACTTGTTTACTTATTTTTTCTGTATTCGTGGCACAGTGGATTTTGTAGGCGCGGCCATTGGAAATAAAAAAAATGTTGCTCGATATTAAGGTAATAATTCTCCATCAACTACTTATATTTATTTCGTAGTTTCAAATAATCTGGTTAACTTTGTTGAAAAATTTCTAATTATATGATTTATATAGTTGTAGTATTTAATACTTTTTAGTTGATTAATAATGTTCACGCTATGCATTTTATACATCAAGTAGTTCATAAAAGCTTTCTGGATCTTCTGATGTTATTTTTACCATACTTTGATTAGAAAATTCAGCAAATATTTTGGATAAAGCTTGCAATCCCGCAAACCCTAAATATTTAATTTTATATTTCTTTTTCAGTCTTTATATACCTTTTGGGGCATCAATTACCCTTCGGCATTATCAAAAATTGAGTAGAATTTTCAATTTTTTTTTGTGTATTATAGAGCATTTTGTTATAGAACTTATATAAATTCTCAGAATTCCTATTTTTTTATAAATGTGGATTAACCGAATCGACAGTTACGCTACTCATCTCAATGACGCCTAACATTAACATTGGTTATTTTGTGATTGTGAAGTATTCTCAGGCTCATTTTGGGCGACTAGAATATTTTGTGAAAAATTTGAATTTAAGTATCGTTATTTGTGCTTTTACGCTGTCAAATCTGTTTATTAATATTTAGCTTTTGTTGCCAAGGAGCAAATTAATTCCTTTCGATACTGATTTTGGAGATTGAGGATTCGATACTGATTTTGGTAATTTTAAATGCATTTGTTTTGCTTGTTTATCTTTTTCTGACTGAGGTCAACATGTTTGATAGCATTTGAGTGCATTTATTTGAGTAGCTAATATATAACACGGATGGAAGTTTAATACCACTGTGTGCTATAATTAGCAAACATTTTGCTGACTTACCATTTTGTACTAGAATTCCAGCTTAAAATTGTAAGTGTTAAAACATACATCGTTTCATATCAGAACTACATCTTGATTTTTATTTGGTATAATTTAACTTACTTTGTTTTTCGAATTGCATTGATTACCATTACTGTTATGTAAAGCAAATTAACGAAACAAAATTGAAACTTTTTTAGAATTATTGGACCATTAAAATCGAAGTTGAATTCAGACAAATTTTACAAATAACGACACATCAGTTTTTCAAGATCTTTTAGTCTCAGCTACAAAATATAATATTAAATTAAAAAAATAATATGTTTATGTTCGAATTAAAGTTTTATACCAAATCCAATTTTCTAATTCTAAAAATTTTAACCACCTGTAGTTCTTGTGAGAGAATGAATAACATGTTTTATATGACAATAACTAATCTTGAAAAAGAAAAATCATGGGTTTAGAAATTGAACGATGCTTAGTACTAGGATTTTTCTTTTTGAAATTGATAATGCCAGTTCAAAACCATCAATTGTTGAACAATAGATAAAAATTACATTATTAATTTCTGTATGGACCTCATTCAGGGTAGGGGCTTGTAATCTTTACGTGGACTTCTTTCTTGTGGCATGTGAACATGGCATATTGCCTATTAAATGCTCTCTCAGAAGCAGCCAGTGTTGAATATTTGCATGACTTTGAGCAGTTTTCACCTGTTAGGTTAGCCGATGTGTTGTACCAAAGCAGCATATATAGGCAATACAATTTCTTACTGTGAAAACCACTTGAAATGAAATGGTAGGTCCATGGTTCCGTCAGAACCACTGCTAAAAAAAGATCAATGGTAATTCATATCTGTTTTTTTAGATATCTGCTGATTTTGCAGCCCCTTTTTTATTTAATATACGTTATTACGACTCACTACCTACAAAAACTTCCCCCGGAAAGGCAATTCACAATAATTACACAAATTTATGGTGGTGATTTTTATAAGATACTAATTAACAACATTCTCAGTCTGTTACATCTTCCATTATATCATGCAATGAGATTGTTTATAGTAGATCTGAACCAAAATTTTGTTATCATGTCTTCTTTTTTTATCTTGTTTTACTTACTTTTGGAAGTTGCAATTAGAATTAGTCCGTGACGTCGATTGTTACACATCTTTATAAAGAAATTTCAAATTTTTATGATTGTCACTAATGGATTATGAGTTCTACAAAATTCCATCTTATGCAATTTTTTTACACTTTTCAAGAAAGACTTAATTTTTTGATAAACATATTTAATTTTTTATGAAATGGTAGGTCTATGATTCGGACAGAAGGTAAATTTACTTTATGTTAAAGTATTTTATATATTGAAGACTGTAGATTTGTATACAAACCCAAATTTTGGTGAACAGATAATTTTAAAATCCATTTAGTCCTTTTGGTCTTTCAAAATTGATTTTTTTTTCATTTTTAAAGGGTTATATTTATTTAAAAAAATCAAAACATTTCAAATCTGAATTTTTTTCAACAGTGCAGAAATTGTATGCGTGCATGTTACATTTTCGTATCTTTACTACTCTTTCCTTTAAGAAATCAATTAATAAAAATCCTTATTTTTTATCCTTAGACTGATTCTTTGAATAAGAAGTCCATAATAGAACTGTAAATTAAAGCGTTTCTGGCAAATCAATTAATATTCAATGAAACATAAATTAGCAAACAATTAAAACATTGAAATGCATTGGATCAATACTAAAAATATTAAAATTAAAATGAAAAAAAGATAAAATTCCTTTTTATTTAGCTACATCTGAGAATAAATTTATATTCTTAAAATCCCATTTTATTTAAATTATCTTTTTGTTAAATTACTTTAAATTTAGAAGTTGCACCACAAAATTTTTTTATAATTTATAAGTTAGAATATTTTAAAGCAAACATTATTGGTGTCTTAATAATGATAATTTTAAAAGAATACCTATTTAAAAAATTTGTTTTCATTGTAAAATAAGAATTTTTATACGTTAGCTTTTCTGCTTCTAATAAGATTACTAAACAATACATTTTTATTTTAAAAAAGCTTTTAAGTAATGTTTTATAAAAAATTTTGGGATACAGGGAAATGAAGCAAACTTAAATTTTGGAAATAATTTTATGTATGCACATTTGGTATTTAGGAGAGATATTTAATAATATTTAATGAAAGCATATAATAATTTTAAAAATAAATATATCTTTACTTCTTTTTTAAGCTATTGATTTTGAAACACATCTAGCGTAAATTATTAAATATCATCGATATATCATCGATATTCAATATCATCGATATATAAGAGATTATATTCATAAATCTGAATCTTCGAATGGATTTTTTTCTTATTCATGTCCTATACTAAATTTCATTGTTAAAAGTATTTTTATTTTTAAAAACAAACAAATGTGGAACGATTTTGTTCGTTTAATGAGCAACAAGGTGAAAACAATTTTATGAAATTTAAAAAAGTTTCTGTAAGCTATGGAAGTGATGATATATTAATGAAGTATTTTCCTTCGAAATATGTATTCCTTAAATAAATGCAGATTGAATTAATTATGAGGGGAGTATAATAATCATGATTCATTTTTAAACTTTCTAATTATTAAATTTAAAAATTCTCTTAAAAATGTGATAATGAAATAAAAAATTAAATGTTACACATAAATAAACATGCAAAAAAAAATTAAACGTTTTAAAATAAGCATTATAAAGTATATAGCAAAATTAAAGTTAATTAAATATATATTTCAAAATTTTTACAGATAAACATAAGAAATTATTTTAATTGTTCAAAGCTAAATATAACCTCTTGTAAAATAAATATAGTCAACTTGTTTCACAATTTTCAAATACTGCTTGAAATAAGATAATTACTTTATAATTTTTTTACTATAAATACATCAAAATATCATTACTAAATACAAAAAAAAAACATTTAATACTTTGCATACTTCAGAAATTAAAAAAAAATTCAGATATAGCATATTAATACTCTAACTTGTTAAAAGTTGGATACTATATATATATATATATATATATATATATATATATATATATATATATATATATATATATATATATATATATATATATATATATATATATATATATATACATATATATATAATTTAGGAATATTTCCTAGAATTTCGTTTTTTATTAATTTAAATATTAAAAAATAGTTTATTTTCTGCTAGAGCTAAATTTATTAGTATATGCAAAGGAATTTCATTTTTATTTTCTTCATTATAATATAATTATGACTCGGGATTATTTTTATATTAATAACTAAAAATTAACTATAACAATTAGCTTGCATTAATTATTTTTTGTGCAATTTTCTTGCTTTTAAAACTTATTTCTTACTGTCAATATGAATTTTTTCTCATTAATTGTTGAATATTCATTATGATTGAAAATTTTCAATTTATTTAAATATTTAAATACTGACTTAAAACTGGCAACTTTTTATTCAAAACTAATATTGCTATAATATTTTCTATATCATATTGAAGAAATACCGAATTTATTTTTTAACTATTTACTATATTAAAAATAACTACCTTTTTATATAATACAAATTTTTATACTCTAAATTATTCTTCATAATGGCATATAGTTTTTAAATACTAATGGATTAAAGTATCGAGCTAGCGTTCATCAAAGGGAATGCTGGTACACCCTATAAAAAAGCATGTTAATTGAGTTGTTGAATGTTTTTATAAAATATTAAAAATATTTAAGCTGATGAATTAGAGAACCATACATCATTATAATTGATAAAAAAAAGGATATTTATTTTTGATGAAATAAAATTTTTATTTATATTTTCCACAAATGAAATGCAAACATAAAGCTATTTTTTTTTAAAAGAATTTCTTCAATAAATAAGATTTTGACTTCTCCTCTCTTAATGACAAGATTTATCATCGTATAATATGAACTTGTTTGCTTTGCATAGATATAATTTACATAGCTAGATCATGTGAATTAGGTAGACTTTCTGTTACTTCGAAGTAGTTTTGCACAAAATTAACTCTATTATCCTTCTTGTTAAATGAGAAGTTTCATTGTTAGGTAGGCCATCAAAGATAAAGGCTTTCATGTGGATTTTTGTTAAAAAAAATTGAGACCGCAGTAAAATTCTGAAAACTGAATGCAATAGAATGAGATGAACCTTTTTAGATGTTCATTATGAACTTTGAATACATTTACCTCAATTTAATAACACTTTAAAACCATAACATGAAAGTGTTAATGTTCACATGTACCATGTTTATAACAAGGAAATGCCCAAATTAATTTTTCTTTTTAAAAAATTTATTCTTATTTAAACTAAGTAAAATTCGTCGTAAAAAATCTCTTCTAAAATGAAATAATTCAATATGTCCAAATCTAACTATTAATTAGTTCTGTTATAACTGCTGTACATGTACATAAAAATTTCAAAGTAACATTCATAGTAAAAAATATAAAAAATCTAAAAGTTTGATTTTACTTTTTCTTAATTATATCTATTTAAAAAAATTTTATTAAATACATCACAATTCTTTTTTTGATAAAGGAAAAAATGTATAATTTACAAAAACAAAAATATTAAAATGAAAAAAACAGTCCATACATAGAAATATTATTTAATAGAACATTTAAAGCAAATCATTTAAGATTTTCTTTCAGTTTGAACTTACTAAAATATCTCTAGTAAAGAAAGTATTTTGAAGAAAAATGCATTTAGCTACATAAGATCCATTAAATATTACAAAACAACAATTTCCTATAATACAGCAAATATTGGTTTTTATAAGAAAACTTTCGTATAATTTCCTATGTACCAATAAAAATATTTATTTTGTAAATGTCTTTATATGAAATGACTATAAAGTTTTACAATAATATTTCAAGAAGTTAAATATTTTTGAAACTTTGTTGTTAAAATACGAAAGTTTTTAATGTCAAACATAACATATGATATCTACTTACACTTAGAAAGAAAAATTTCCTTATGTGTTGCCACTCACAATGGTATAGATTATGAATAATATAAGAAATTATTTTATCGAAACCGTTTTTCTTTAATAATTGCTATATAAAGTCTTTGTACTTTTAAAAATATATCAAGAAATGAATGATATAAATGCACTAGTAAGAAATGATAAATAAATATTAAAAGTAACAGAAATATTTGTAGTTTATTTAATAAATAAAATAAGTTTCTATAGACACGATAATAAAGAAGGGGTTTAGGTTTAACAGTACGAAATTTCAAATTTTCCGCTTAAATCAGTAATTTGGAGTGTGACAAAACACAGCGTAAACAAATTCGAGCTATCTAAAAGTTATGGCACTTTATAATCTGTTATCAGCTTCCATAACGTAATTTTTATTGCGATTGTAATTATAAGATTTCTTTAATTTTATTTTATGAGATTCTCGTAAATCAGTTTTGAACCATAGCAAATATTTAAATGAAAATAAGAATATATTTCTCCAAATACCATATTTGAGAAAAGTGCTACATTTTGGATGCTCTTCATATTACCTTCTTTTAGTAAAATGTGAATCACTTGTATCAATTGTTCTCTCATTCTAATTTCCTTGATGATTTGAAAACTACTGGTTCTATGACATGTTATCACAGCGAGACGATGTACAATCAATCATAAAGAAGGAAAGTAACCCAAATCTATTCTTACTGCAGTTGATAGAAAACACAATTTTCATATTAGAGGACGCTCTACTGCATATTAAATGTTGCTTTAAAATTCTTTTGTTATTCAAATATGATAATCATAAAAACTTTTAATATTAAAATACTTCTAAAATATTTTAAAATAATTTTGACATCAGGAAAGCATATTACTTGGAAAATTTTTATAATATATGATTAATATTAATAAAAGTAATGCATGATCTGTTAATATATCTTAATTTAACAGATCATGCATTACTTTTATTAATATTAATAAATGCATTAATTTTATTAATATAGTGCTATGTATAAAAGACAGAAAATCCAAAAAAATATATACATATATTAAACTTTTCAAGATACTATAGACTAACATATTGTAAATAACTCTCCTAAGATATATTAAATGTAATTTCATGTTACAAAAAATTCATTAAAATTCATAAATGTTTTTGAAAATTATAATTCTTAATATTCATCAATTATATCAATTGTGCATGAATTTTATTGTAACTAGCAATTCCACACACACTAAAAATTTTATAACTGCGCAGCATAAAAATATTAAATGTACAATTTTTTTATACTTTTAATAAAGTTTACGCACACCTCTTTAAGTTTCATATACAAAAACATTTGTTATAACACTCATATTTTAAAGAATCATTAAAAATGAACAATTCAAGAAATATAAAAAGACATATCTTTTGGATTTGTTATTTAAAGCATGAATTTTTTAAATTTTTAAATACAAAAAAAAGAGTTCAAATGTGAATTTTATTGTTTTCATTTTGTCATATAATATTTTGATTCATATTATCTTGTCTAAGCTTCCTTTCTATTGTAGCAGTCTATCAGAGAGGAATTTTTAAAAAAAGTAAATGAAGGCAATTTGCTTTCGCGTTGTTACAAAACTTAAGATGCATTTACATAATTAAATGCATGAAATATTAGAAGCTATTTTAAGATTTTACGAAGAGTTTGACAGGAAATTATGATATTCATCGAAATCAAGGAAATGATGAATGCAAATGGGTTTGAAGGGAATATATTCATTGGACATGAATATTAATGATTGTAATACCGATTGAATATTAATATATGTTGGAAACTCCTGTTTGGAAATTATTCATCCACATCAATAAACGCACCTCATTAAAAAGTACGGAGTTGAATCGAAATTTCAGGAGATTTTATAAATTAGATGAAAATAGCTGACTTGGTAGGAAAAGATATCTAAAAGCCATACAAAATCAGGACACTCGTATTAAGATTTTCAATGGATAAGCACTTACCAACAGATCCAATATATGAATTAGAACATTTTTGTGATTGTGCGTAAGTTTTTCTATTAGTAAAAGAAATTAATTTTCAACTGTTCAGTAGAATTTCTCTTTAAAAAAAAGTAATATCAAAATTTTGGGAGAACTGAAATATAAATATGCTATTTATATGCAATTTTTTGTACCCTCAAGGAAAAACAATAATTTTTTGACACTATAAGAAATTTCTGCAATTTCTATTAATTAGAAAAATAAAGTCGAATCATTTTTAAAAAAATTTCAATGTTTTTTAAAAAAATATTTGAAAAAATCAGTTATTATTATTAAGAAATAGATATAATGTTAGAGATCAAACTAACAATGCAAACAATATTGTATTTTAAGGAAAATTAGAAATATGTTTATAAGAAATGTGAAGATATAAATTAAAAAAAAATTAACTGTACATAAAGCTATAACCCATTTTTGTGGAACTGGTTACATTTATATATTTTCTATTAGATTTGGTAGTAATTAGTTTACAGTGCTATAACTACAATTTTTCCTTGTTTGGTACAAATTTTTTTTAATATATGCAGAAACATTTAAAAGAAGTAAAAGATCAGTGTTGATGACATTGTAACTAGCTATAAAAATACTTTTCTGAGAAATATATTTAATAAATGTTTATTTTCTTAACCTGAATATAAAATAATCTTTTCTGATTCTACGTGAGATACATTTAAATTTATAATTTTGAATAATAACAGAGAAAAGACATATCATATCATTTTCCTTAATTTTTAAAAATGGGGAAAGTGGAAATATCATCACCACGGTGTGTGTCCTATCAAATTACCAATTTTAATAATTCTGAAAAAATTTAAAAGTTTTCAGAATAGTTTTTAAGCATTGTCTTACTTTTCTCTATAGAGAAAGAATTAATCATCATTCTCATTTACACTTGACTATATAAATAAAAGATTTTGCTCTAAATAGTCCAGCTTTTAGTCAATTAGTCTACTTTTTCTGAAGGTGAATTCAAAATTCAGAGAAAAAAAATTGTCTTCCTCTTTAAGACGTATTTCAAAAAAGTAAAAATCAGAATCATCTTGTTTTTTCACTTATGTGTGTTGGATTTTACTAATTTTATATGAAAAACTCTAAATACTTTAACGGCAGGTCATTTAGGCAGTCAATATTTCTTCTTATCAATGTGTGTGTATAAATGAAAGAATACTTTCTGATAGAATTTCATTGTTTTTCTTGCTTCATTTTCAAAAATTAATCAAATTCCTCTGAATAATTGAAAACTGTATCTTAAAACTCTGTATTAAATAACATTCATCAGTCACACGAATTTTTCTTCACATGAAATAAACATTCAGAGAAAGCATGGATAATTATTCTCCCAAAAGCTCTAAAAAATCAGAGAAACTATTTCTAATTATTTTGTTAATTCAAATTAATCATATGTTTTTGATTAATCAAAAATAACAATTTAATAACCAGACTTTTGAACAGATTTTACTATTATTCTACCATTATCATTTAAAGAAATGACAGATTATCATCTTCATTCTGATGTATATAAGAAAACAGGGAATATCTTCACCATAGGGTATATTCTATCACATTTATATTGGATGTTAAGAATTACATAGAGGAATTAATAATATTCTGAGTAGTTTTTAAGCCGTCAGTCTAATTTTTCTTCATATCAGTATTAAGTGAAAAGGCAGCTCATTATTTTCATTTAAACTTTCTTTATAAATAAAAATTGTAGTTTAAAACTCTAAATATTCTAGCTTTTACACCATCGATCCTATTTCTGTGAGCAAAAATTCAAAATTCAGAGGAAAACAGATCGTCATTCTGCATAGGAAATACATAAGGAAACTAGAATTCATCATCGTGTGTTCTCCTTTATATGTTTCTTATTTTACCAACTTTAAAAAAAAGTTAAAAGTGTTTTCTAAGCAGTCAAATGTTTGTTTTCATTAATATTCAGAGAAAAGACAGATAGATCATCATTCTCACAAATTTATGGAAGGAAATTTGAAGATACTTCACACTGTATTTGTTCTAATTAATCAGATTGTTTTGAATAAGTTTCAATTGTAGAGTAAGAGTCTAAATAAAATAACTTTATGCAGTCAGCATAATTTCTCTACTCATGAAATTAAAATTCAGATAAAAAGCATCATAATTCATCCATAAGCCTGTTAAAGTTATTCATTAGAATCTTAGTTATTATTATGTATTTATTAGAATGAGGCATTTTTAAATCAACCGTAATATGTTGAATAATTACAGCGATTATTGAGTAATTATATAAGCTTTTTACAAGTAATTATAACTCGCATGTAAAAATATTTACTGAGGTAAATGAAGAAATGAAATTTAATGTGTTTTTCCACGTGCATTTGTTTGCTTATTAATCATTATTTATGCAGTTATGCCAATTGTGTATGGCTTATTTTAGTAATCGCTTTAAATTATTCGAACAGTTAAACAATTTATATATTTGAATAATTAGTTCTAATAAAGTATATTAATTATTTATAATTTAATTGGTATTCAGTTACTTTCTTTTTTGTATTAACCTTTCAGAATCAAAATTAATTATTATAGAAATTTATTTTATAAATATGAAGCAAAAGTTATGGCGCATGCGCTATTGAAGTTTAGGTAATAATGAATCCATACGTTATTTGATGGGAAGATATTATTTATCCTTGACAAAAGTAGCAATATGTTCACTCTAATAATTATTTCATATACATAAGCTAGTTACAAACTTTTATTAATATTATTTAATTGAATTGGATATAGTGAATATTGGACAAGGAAACCATAGTCATGTGCGTTGAATTAAAGTAAGTTTTGAATATTTTTTTAACTGACAACAGCACAAAATTATCAAATTTTAACACAACCAAGGTTTTAGAAAGTGTATAGTTTTGTATTTCCAATGTTATATTAAAAATAATAACTTACATTTGATAGTTAATCATTTTTTTCAAATGAAATTCTAAATATACTATTAACTCTTCTCATATAGAAATGTTATTGAGAAAAAAATAGACAATGTTTTATTTCTTTTTATACGAAATTACATGCATAGTTTTTATTGAGTTTATCTACTAATGGGTAAATACTCTTTATTTTTAATATTAAAAATAACAAATTTGTTCTTAGATAATCCTAGCAATTCGTAGAATGTTACTTACATATTCATGAAAAATGAATTCTATAATTGTGCCAATTTCTAATATTTTCTACTTGAAAGAAATCCTATAAAAGAGTAAATGAACTCTTTTTCCATTACCTGCAAATATATTTGATTTTTTATTTATCGGAAAACAATAAACTCGGGGAACATTAAGGCTGAAAAATAAATCTATCATTAAATGTAATAAGGTCTATGAACACTGTTTCTTTCTAGCGTCTACTGTTTAAAATGTATAAAGATTTCTCAAATATGAGTAATTATGTATGTATGTATGTATATATATATATATATATATATATATATATATATATATATATATATATATATATATATATATATACATACATATATATATATATAATCTATGTAAATTTTGTACATATATATATATATACATTACAAAATTTACATAGATATATATATATATATATATATATATATATATATATATATATATATATATATATATATACATATATATATATATAATCTATGTAAATTTTTGTACGTATATATATATATACGTACAAAAATTTACATAGATGATTCTTATTTTTTTGATGAATAAATAATAATTTTTATGTAATAAATTACTGAAAAATCAATAGCAGTGAATAGAAAAACTTATCAGATACGAAGAAAAGTAATATTAGTTTAAGAATGCGAAAACTGCAATAAGTTATAAATAACACGTTATATGGCGTTGTAAACAACATAGTTCATAAACAGACTTATTTAAAGCAATATATAAACAATGGCAACTTAAATAAAAATATAAATCCAAACTTTTATTTTATTGGAATGTTTTTTGGATATCTCTACTTGACTCGGAATTTTTACAAAATTATAAATTTTGATATTTTTAGTGATTGGAAAAAAGTATTTCCTTACGATGAAGAAAATAATAATAATTGCTTTTGTGAATTTGATTTTATGAAAATTTAATGCGTAAAAATTAGTTAATAATTTTTTAACAAAATTGATAAGTTATTGAGTAAAACTGGAAAAAAAAATAGAGAATATTCAAATATTTTTGAAATTAAGTCATACACTTTTTAAATGAAAAAAACTTTTAGAGTTATAAATTTACCATTTGCTATATTAGAATAATTATAAATAATATTAGAATAACTAAATACTTTTATATAAATTATAAACAAACTGATAACCTGAGAATGCAAAAATTTATTTGCTTATAAGATCTGAATAAGATTTGCAAAAACTAAGATATTTATAAAACTACAATGTATTCATTGAGGTAAATTGATATTAAAAACATAGTACTTATTTGACATAGGGGCACAGATGCCGTATAATCCAGGACGCCAAATTCTGCGATTGGTGATTTTTTTGGGTTATTTTCTTATATATCTGGCAATCTCGTTTTTATTACGTCACACATATGGAGACCTATAAGAAATACGCAGAAAGTTCTATTTTGATAACACTAGAATTTACGTCACCAAGCAAATCATGATACCTCATCTTGGAAACATTTATTTATTGCCAAAAAATTTAGAATAAGGAATCATGGATTACACGGCAGCTATGCTAATATAGGAGTTAGTGGTTAAAACCAAGCGATGATTATTAGTCAAAATGTCAATTTTTTAAGATAACTTATCTAGTAGGAGAAACGCAAATGATATTTAATAAAAGGGCGACATTTCGCAAATATTAAATGATTAAAAAAATAATATAAAAAGAAAAGATGTGAATAAATGGATAATGATATACATTTAAAGAGTAAAAAAATATTTTTATACAAAATAATTGAAAGTGCATTTCTAAATAAGATCTTGGAAAATTGTATTTATGATAATAAACAATGCTGTTATGCATCATTGAATCATAAAATATTTTAATTTCTAAGAATTAAAAATGAATTGATTGGACAAATCATAACAATAGTAGATGAAAAACAAAATGGCACCAGGCTGCCTTGCTTCATTTAATTACATTTATAACCCAGAAATAAAATGTCGTTTGATTTGAATTTTATGAAATAAAGTTCTTAAAGTAATTGAAATTTTTGTGGCAGGAGCTGATAATTAAAATTTTGTAACGATTTACGAAGACAACAAGAAGATATTATGAAATCATTTTGTTTTATTCCTATCATAATTTATTTATATCTCTGCCAGTTCTAATGAATCAAACATTAGATGAAGGAATAAAAAGTTTCAGTATTAAAATTTATTGAATAAAGAATTATTTTCCCAGTAATTTTTGTCATTAGTGATTATTTAACAAAAAAATTGTAATGTAATTGTAATATTTCAAAATGTAATTTTGAATAGTATTAAAAACGTATCTTATTACAAATAGAGATGATATTGTGTTAAAAGTTTTAGCCTTAATTTTAGTTTTCATTATTTACATAGTTGAAAGAAATTAGTTATTAGATGTGTCGATATATACTTAGACATTCTTACTGACTGATAACAATATTACTCGAATTATTAATCCAAAATTATAAATAATGATTAGGCTTCATAAAAAAATGGAAGCAGTTTACTTTTTATGTTATTTATTGTATACAAAAGAGAATAGTTTTGGCATGGGGCCAAATGATATTTTTGAAAATGTAAAGTTTCATAGTGTGCTGTAATGTTAAATTACTACGTGAAAAATAGGATTGCATAAGAAAAAGAAACATGTAATTGAAAACAAGGTAATTGGGTTGAAAAATTTAGCTCAGTTAAGAAATGAAAGATATGTTAATTCTAAGATTGCTACTGAACTATCTGATCAAGTAGTCTGGTCCAATGAGTAATTAAAGAACAAAAAAGTAATATTTTATGTGTTATGAAAGATTATAGGGACTGAATCATTCTTGTCTTTCAGAGAAAATTAAACACACTTAAATTATTTTCTGAGCACTGAAACTTTTCAGATGTGATTTAATCACAAAAAAGCTCTTTTTAATAAATAAAGACCAGCTTTATTTCCTTTACTTTTTAAGAATGAAATGGAAAATGAAAAATGTCATTTATTGATTATGCCTTTTTATATTATTACTTTCGAACCTTGTTGTCCTGTGAGTGCTATGAAGAATAAAAAAGAAATAAGAATAGTATATGCTATTTACTTTTGGAAAAAAAAGAAAAAAAAAACTTTTTCATTAATTTATGTAACACATTGGTGGTTTATAAAACATGGGAGTTTGGTATATCTTATGAATACTTGAATTTATGTAAAAGTTTTTGAAAAAAGTATTGAATTATCAATTTACAACTCATAACAGCGCTTATACTGTTTCATGAAAATTCTTGAGGAAGTTTATGTTGAAGATTATGTAGAACTATCAAAAGTTGATAACACAAAGGAAAGAATGGTTATTTTAATTAAAAAAAATAATCCAGTATAAAATATTATAGAAAACACACACATATGTATTAATAAAATGTCTTGCTATAGCTGACTTGAATTATTGCAACATATTTTATTCTAGTTAATGCCAAGATTATAAATATTTTAAAATAAAATGGAACATGCTCAAGGTTTAATGTATTAAGCTGATAATTTTTATTTCAGAAAAATGTAGAAGCTATGTAAAATTAAAAAAAAATTTTTTTTTATAGTTCTAACAGTGCAGTTTACTCTCTCTTTTAAGTTTAAAAATCTTTACTTTGGTTTATGTTTTCAAATTGAAACACATTTTATTAATTAATTGATGCATGGAATCAATAAATTTTTAATTTGTTGAATTTTTAATATTGCTATTGCCGTGTGCCAGATATACTGGCATTATGGGCTTCGCTGCTCCACTTTTCCAACTGAACCATATTTACGTGGGGAGTCAGACTGTTTTAGTCTGACTGTTTCTGTCAGACTGTTTTAGTACACAATTGCCATAGATACCCGTTTATAGGGTAGAATACCATTTCCAACACATTAGTACATGGAAAGGACAAAGACGATAGATATAGAGAGAAAGTACATCCATGCCCGAACCGGGATTCGAACCCAGGACCTCCCTATTCGTAGTCTGGCACGCTGACCACTAGACAAGTCGGGCAGCTGAGCTTGGATTAAGATTTTCTTAAAGCAAACAACTATGAGTTTTCAACCTATAAATTTGTTTATAGAGATAATTTTAAGTACATTTTTAAGTTAAATGATTTTAATTAAATTTGAAGATCTTGATTAGCAAGAAAATTCAAGATGCAAGTGTGCAATTTTTACACTAAAATATGCTATTGATTTTGCAACTAGAGAGATACATTAATAAGATGATTTAAATATTTTCTTAAAAATCTATGGTAAATATTCTGATAGATATATGACAATTAAATATTCTTCCGAATAATATCAATATTTGTGATAATTTCTTTCTATTGCTTGCTTACTTATTTCTCACTCATTAAAATTACAAGTAAATATTGATGGGAAATTTAATTTAGCATCAATTAATAGATGAAAATATTTAATTTCAACACCGTTCTGTTTTCTGATAAAGATTATATGCTTAATTAACTTGCAGCAACTTCATTGCTAGAGTAAAAACGCAAGGGATTCAAAATGAGTATAGCAAATATATAACGGTGCTCAAACTAATACTGAAAGCACTCACCGATTTGCATTACGGTTTTAATTCAATTATTTTTAATAATGAATATCACAAAATTGGTATATCCCATCTTTAAGGTCCCTTAAGATATATAAATATTCAAATAATATTTCCTAAATAATAATGGAAGTAAATTTTGAAAGATGACTCGTAGATATCGAAATAAATGAAGTGTTCAACGCAAATTACATATTATCATAAATATATTTTTTAGGATATCCTTTCAGAACTGATGACGTCGAAAATAGGTGGCATATAGTTTAATCAAAATATATTTTAGAAAAATGTTACAGCTAAGAATTATATATCAGTATGGAATGCATAGAAATTACAAATCAGAATAGTGCATTTTCAGTTGTAAAGAATAATTAACAAGTTTTGGATAAAAATGAGTCAAAAAGAAAATAAATTTCATGTAAACACATATTTTGAAAATGTATGTGATAAAATATTAATAACAATTATTGTAATTTTATCATGAGTAATTTCTCAACATTGAAAAATATTGATTATTCATAGAATTAGAAAAAAATTAAAAAAAATGATAAGGGAAAAAATAAAATTCTTCAAGAATATGTAAAATATAGTTAAGATTGTATATAAGTCGGTTTTTATTAGTTCACTAACTTGTTGAATTGATGAAAAATGATTAACAGCGATATAAATATTGAATTTTCATTTCCAAAGAGATAGTATAAAAAATAATCATTATGCGCTACTTTTTCATATTTTTAATTACATTTAATTGATTTTATAATTTCCTTAAATTTCTTAATTACACAACTGATTCGAAATATCAGTTAACTAATTTTTAGTTGTAGTCAAATTGTATTGAAATTAAAATTAATAACAATGTGTAAAAATTTTGTAACTTTAACGTTTTTAATATGAATAATTACTTAAAATTTTATACCACTGAAAATAAAGTATAATTATGCTATATTTAAAATAATATTATTTCACTAATCCCTTAATATACAATTCATTGATAAGTAATTCAATATTTAATAATTTTTGTTACTGCATGAAGAACCTGGAGATAATCAATAAATAATTATCTCTATCTACTCAGATTAGAATATTTTGAGAAAATGTTTTATTGTTAAATGCAACGATGAATTATAAATAGAAATCCAATACTAGATAAACTAATAAATGGAAGATCACATCGTAATTGATTTTTTTAAAACTTTTAGGAACTTTTTAGTTACAATTGCTTAGAGTGGTTATTAAAATTAGATAAAAATTTTTATTATGTGATATTAAATTTTGAAATATTGTTAAAGGATTTAAAAAAAATGCATAGATGCAGATGAAAAGGGTTTTCCTATTATCACTTTATATTTTTGAAATGTACGAGTAAATTAATATTAGAAATAAAAGTTGTTAATATGCTCTTCAAAATTTTGATAGTTAGCTGGATCGGAGAAATATTAAAAAGATAACAGAAGATTTTCGGATTTTACAAAACTCATGCAATATTTTTCTGAATCTACAGTTTTTTAAATTATTTTTGAATTATATTACCTTTTTTGATAAGCAGGTTTATTTCAAGGTTCCATGGTTAAAATTAAAAAAAATACTGTTAAATTATGAGAAATTTATCAAATATATTTTAATTCACTTGTTCACGTTTATTACACTGTGTCTCCTTAAATTAATTTAAAACTAAAATTGTTTCCTCCTTAATATCAAAATGGTAGTTAGAATTTGAAGTCACATCCTTCTTTCTATTTTTTGATAACAAAAATTTCAGATGAAAGCACTACTAAAATACAGTTCTGATTTATATTAATTTAATTTAATAGACACATTTGAACTTCGTGAACAAAATAAGATTAAACATATTTTTCAGTGTAATTTAAAGAGAAAACTGTATACTATTTATCACAAAATAAGATCTCCGCGCTTTCAATCAAGGATAACTCAGCGGATATTCAAAAGTATTTTACATATAAAAAGACAAAAATTCACTTCATAGACGATGTCAATTTGATCACAACACAATAAATGGCAGACAAGTAAATCCATATGACACTGGTTGGACAAAAAAATTGGTACTATCTATTTTAAAAAAATACAATTGTCAGTTTCCATGTGTTAAAAATTACAAGTCAGTCAATTCTGAAGAATAGATTCTGAAAACCATCAAAACTTAGTGGTTTATTTTAATTTTTAACATTAATTGGCATTTAAAATTATTGTACTGACATTTGACTGGAAGCGTTTTTCTCCAAAGCAATTCCCGGAGCAAACACAAATTTTGCTTTTCTTGTTTCATCTTACTTCACATCAGAAGTTGAAATACTAAAATCTCTAAATAGCTTTAAATTATTGCAAAATTCAGATTTATATTCAATAGAAAAGAATTCCGTTGAAAAAACTGAATTATTTTGTTTTTCGGTACAGCAGCGTATTTTATTCATAGACATTATTTTTAAACATACTGTCAGTATGCCTAACAATCCTGTCATTTTTAAGATGATCCGCTTTGGATGTGTTGTAGTGTGGATTGTATCACTCTGTTATTTTAGTAAGATTTTTAAAACAATTTTCTTCATAAAAAAATTAATTATTAATTGCAGAAGTATACCAGGCATCCTTCAACACTTAACAACACCAAAATTATTTCAGTTTTACATCCCAATTATTTTGTTAAATCTTAATACTTGCAAGGTGTTTATTACGTGATTCAAATAAATGATGCCCGTGAGCCCATTTTCGTAGTGTTATTATATGTGTTTGAGTTGTCACGGCTTCTTTAAATTCTAGAGGTTATTTATTTAAATTTCATAAGGGACTCTGTTAAAACAATTTTGAAACATAAGTCATGTACTTAAATATTGGCGTTTGTTGTTCTCAAGTCTGACCTACAAGAAGTTAAATTTCTGATCTTTTTTTTTAAACAATATTATTCTGCCCCTCTTTCTTACCCATGCCATTAGTATTTTGAAAAGTACATAAACATAGTCATCAGGGAATAAAAGTATTTTGATAAAATAAAATAAAAAATATTGTTTTTATTTAAGTAATTTAATATTCTAAAGCTTGATGGAAAATAAGACTGAAAAAAAATGCAATTTACCTCAATTTTGTAAAAACATAACGCATAATTTCCTTATAAATTGAAACTATGATTTGCAATTGTAAGGAATAATTTTAAAACATCAGAAATATTTTTCGTTGATATTTTTCTAGGAAATTGAATTTATTACGAAAACTGCATTTTTCCTCTAAACGCGTTTTTTATAAAAGAATAAAACACTATTTTAATTTAAGAGTTTATTTATATAAAAAGAATCTTTATTATATAATTTAAACTCAAAGTTATATATTTGAAAAAAATACATTCTGAAAATTTGTCATATATATATATATATATATATATATATATATATATATATATATATATTACTTTTGAAGTTTTTTTTAACACTCTTAAATTATTTTAGACTTATAAGAGGATGCAATTTCACTTGTGAAGTAGGCATCAGGAATTTAAAAATTTCTTTGAACAATATATTTTATTTTATCAGAAAATATTAAACTTATTGTTATAAAATTTATTAAATTTTTTTTATTCAATAAATCAAATAATAAATCTTGACTAGCTATAAAATTTTTTTTTTGATTAAAAATATTTTCTTTTGTTTAAAAATAGTTTTTTGTGCATTAAATACCTAGACTAAAAATTAATTTAATACATTGTATTTTGCAAAAATGTGTTTCTACCAGACGAAAGAGGAGCTGAGTTACTTATGTTTTATATTTTAGGCTTTTTTTTGTTTTTCTTTAAGTTTAATATAACTAAAATTTGCATTGTTGGAATAGCATTTTTTTAATCTGGTGATTTAATTAAAGTTTGACTCCTGAGAATATATATTTTAGTCTGAAAATAGTTTTATTTTCCATTATGTCTGTTTGTTATAAAAAGCTTAAAAGCAAGTTAAAATCTACACATTAAATTTCCTCCTTTTTTAAAAATATATCAGTTTTATAAGGAATATTTTTGAAAGTGAATAAAGAGCTTAGAATAAATAAAAATTAATGTGTATTAATATCATAGTTAAAGAAAAGATTAATCTCAAAACACAACATCTTGAGAAAAAAATGTTATATATTTTTAGAAAATGCATCTATGAATTAAAGAGGATTTTCATTATTCCTGTCACAAAACAACTTCAGTTTAGATTATTAAAAAATGTAATCGAGTATATTATTAACATGAATACTGAAGGTTTGAACAGGCTCAAATCCGAATATTATGATCACAACAAGATTTTCTTCACTACATATACAAAGAAGCTCTGATTGAACATAATGAACGATTTGAATCGAATTATAGTCATCTTTGAATATGGATAGTCAACAAGTGAAAATATTAATCTTGGAATTAAATTATAAATATTATACATCAATATTGTGATTCATTTAAGAATTCGGTCTTTAATTCACTTAAAAATAATTAATTCACTCTGATATACCAAATTCCACCAAATATTTTTACTTAATAATAATCAAAACATTACCCTTTGTTGTTATATTTATAATAGAAATCACTATACAGCATATCTTTTCATATAAATTCACTAAATAAGCATTATATATGGATATTATAACAATAAAGACTTATTTTATCTAACGATTTATTATCGTTTGATTATTAAATGTGATGCCACACACATTTTGTAACATTACATTCCCGTATTCATCTTTTGAAATAATGGTTTTAATTTTTATATTTACAATAGGTGGCTTGACAAGCAATGTTCATATTACTTTTTAATAATGCATTTTGTTTTTAAAAAAAGTGTGTGTTTTTTTATAACAATAATAACAATAATAATATCTTCAATGAGTGTATCATTCGGTTTTCACATTAAAGTCTAGATGTAATATTATTATAATTATGTTATATATTTTTAGATAGTAATAACTTGAAGTGTAAAAGTTCACAAACTGCTATTAAATATATTTATAAATGTTTCTGTAATAAGACTTCATTCTAGATATCAAATTTTTAAGATACTTTTTGATGAATTTAGTGTCTGTATACTTATTTTTAAAAGGAAAAGATACGTTTAAATGAGTATTTAACAATTGAATGTCGAATATATTGCTTAAATAGAAAATCTCTTTGTTATTTTTTACCACAGCAGAATTCATAATGATATTTTGTATTACATTTCTTAAAAAAAAAAAAAAAACTTTGGAATTTTAAATTTTTATTGATTAGTTTTCTTACACAAATATCTTTTTGGTTTGAAGTTGAGACGTACTGTGGAAAAATTTCTTTGAATTTTAAAGCAAAAGGAATGAAAACTTCATTTGAATTCAATTTTTCAAATGTAATAGCTTGAAATTATATCAATGTGTGTGTGTGTGTGTGAAATTTTGAGTGTTCTTAATTTTAAAATGTATTATTTGTATGTATAACAAGATATTTCTAGGTATTAATTTTTTTATGCGTACTAAATCCTTATTAAAGTTGATTTATTAAAATTAAGTTGATTAATTAAAGAAAAATAATATAAACGAAGCTAATTAAAATTCATTTTAACAGTTATCACTATACTATCATAGTAATTTCTTTATATCATCTTATGCATTCTGTTAACATATTTGAGTTATATTATTGGCATCATGCCCTAAAATAGTTTTTACTTCGTGACTTCTTTATTTCTATGACATAATCCCTATTATTAAAAATACTTAGTTTTAAATTTATATATACGTTTTCAATTTATTACTTGTATATACTTTTTAAATTCAATCTAGAACAGACGAATTATATTCGGACAAACCAGAAGGGCATGTTATACTTTAAGCCAATAGTATCATATAGTACCGGCTGATTGGTCAGTGTTCCATGCCCCTAGGCTGTTGGTCGGACAAACCTGAAGAGCATGTTATACTTTAAGCCAATGGTATCATATAGCACCGGCTGATTGGTCAGTGTTCTATGCCCCTAGGCTGTTGGTCCTGAGTTCGAATCCTGGTTCGGGCATGAATTTTCCTATCTCTCGCTGTGTTTCCTTGAACTTTCTTCTGTGACGATGACTGAATGTAGCCCTTCTTATAAAAGGGTTTATGGTGTAATGATGTGGGGAATTGAATTGCCTACCTTACCTGAAACACAGGTGACCACCGGTAACAATAAATGAGAAGCAGTTTTCGGCCTTGTTGAAGCGAATGATTAGTCATCCTTGTCCACTGGTTAGGAAAAAGGTGCAAAGTTTCCCAAACTTTATAATTTCGTCATTCAAATTTTGTTGAATTTTTAAAACAATATTTTAAATTAATAAAATAATTGGTGCTTGATAACGAAGCTAAAATCATATCGAAATGAAAGTATTATCATAGGATTTGTTTAACTAATTTTGGTTTTGCAGGGATCATATTATGTGGTTTATTAACCGCTTATTAATAAATGAAGATTTTAAGATAAGTCTAAAAATTCTTCCTCAATACCAAAAAAATAAAAATAATATAAGGTATAGTATAAATTATAATTATAAATAGTTTTTAATTCAACAAGATTGAATACATACATACATACATATATATATATATATATATATATATTAATTATATACCTGTCAAAATGCAAAATATTGTCCCAACAAAAAAAAATATGCAAAAAAAAAAAAAAAAATTAAATTCAAGCATACTATTTCTTAAGAAGCTTTATATTTGGCTAATGCTGAACAGTTTTGGCTTTGATTAACCTTCTTTTTTATTCTTGTAAACTTCTTCTCTGTCCTAAATGTTCTTTATTTCTTAAAGGGTTTCCAAAGCTAACTTTTTATAATTATCAAGCCAGATACTAAGTATTTTCTGTATGTATTTATAAAAAGGATGGCTGAACACATTTAATTTATTTCATGCTGCTACTACATTAAGCACAATGTTACCAGGAAGAACACGAGCAACACAAATTACTGGCTATGTAATCTGCTTATTAGAATTTGGAATCAAGTGTTAAGGAATCAAACATTAATAGAACTAAATAATGAACATCGATTTTGACTCTGATTTTGTGAACTAAGTTGCTGCAAAAAATATATAATTCCACTTGTTACAATATGCGTTCATAACAAGAACTGATTTATAAAACAAGTCTTGAATCTCTTTGATATAAACATAATTTAAGAAATTGTTACCCATGATATAATTGCTTCTTTCGTTTCAGTTGAGATCATGGTTACGCTACTTTATAATCACAATTCTCATGGGTTTAAAATATGTCTATAATGTCAGATAACGAATCATGTATGTCACATCGTATTGAGACGTTTTCATAAATAAAGATTTTTCGGTGAATTCGCTGCCTGAATTCAAATCGCATTCTTTCAGTAGAAGTAAACAACCATCCAATGTCTGAATATCGTCGGAGATAGGACAAAAATATATTCATGATTTTTACCAGAAATAAAGAAGTATTTTTTAATTTTAATTTTTCCGTTTTGTAAATGTTTTAAAAAAAATCAAGAAAAATTCCTGCTGTTCTAAATAATTAGTTTAAAATTTTGAAATATTTTATGATTTTTCTTTAAAATTGTATACGTTAAAAATAGAACAGAAGGTAAAGCAAAATGAGAAAAAGACAAGACAAAACATCTACTTTATGGTTAATTTCAATCAGCAAGAATGATTAAAATTTTTTTTGTAATTGTTCTTGTACTTCTTATTGATTGATACTGAATGTTGCAAATCATAATTGATATTTATTCTTACTATTAAATCTGTAATTTCAATTCAGACTATAATTTATTATTCTTTTGAAATTCCAAATTATAGAGATTTGTATTTTAGTTTCTAACTTAAAAAAAAAGTGCTGAACATTTTTATTTTATATCAAAATGATTGATTCATAATTATACTTTAGTAGTTTATATTAAGTTTTTTCTAAATATAAATGAGTTTAATATATCTAAATAGTTTTCAATTTATACATTTATCAAAATTTTCTCATTGCATTTTAGTATTATTATTTTGTAAGAAAAATCATTCATGAAATATGTTTTATAGTATCCTAAATTAAAACACTTAATACAAAGTTATAAAACCTTACTAAGCATATCTGCAAAAGCAAAGAACATTATACAATTTTGAAAAAAAATATTCATTTAAATCTTAAGGTAGTTGTACAGGATTTCTAAAATTGTATACCTATTGTATAAATTTCGGGCAAGTTCTTTTCGATAACAGCCTATTCTATTACAATGACAGAGATATATCTAAATTTTATTTTATATTTTAGCATCAAATTATACATTTGACTTTAATATTAAATGTATGTTGAATGAAGTGTACATTTCAAAATCAAATTAATTTAATGCATTGATAGGAAAGAAGAAAATTTTGAATTTAATATTACTCACTATCACATTACATTTGATTGCTTTCTGGGAAATGGTTTCCGCATTTCATAAAGTGCAGATTACTCGATATTATACATTCCAGAATATGCCTAGCAAAAGTTCATTGACCCTCAATATAATTGTGAAAGTTGAGTTCACACATTTGGCAGATTTATTGATTGCATAATTTCACTGAATTAATTACTAACTGTTGAAACTGTACGTTGCATAAATGACGCATAATGGATAATATAATTAGTATATTAGACGAATAATGAGGAATCACTTTATTGGTTAATGTTCTCATTTTTACATTTTCTTAGAACTGATTAAAAACTCTAATTTTTAAATTCATTTAAATAATATTAGACTAAATATTTAATTCGTTGAATAGACAAGATACCTAATACTTAAATAAATTTATGTATGCCTGTAATAGCAATTTTTAGAATATGTAAAATAATTTATTTCTATTTTATTACAAAAAACTCGGAAAAATCCCCAAAAAAATATCGTTTTTTTAAAATAATAATTTATTGTATTGTATAATTTTTTAAGTTCAATAAAAAATTTCTTCTATATTGCCTGTGAAAAATTTTCTACAGCCTTAAGGTTTTGTTCTAAACTTAATAATGCGTTGGTGTATAAAAATATTGTGGTAAAGGGATATTTGAACAATAGATTTATCAAAAAATAAAGAAAAGAATATGCCTGCTTTATTTGTAGTGTTATGTTATATAATTTCGTTAGGAAAACTAAGAATAGATGGCATATTTTGTACTTTGATAGAAAAATGGGTCACGTTTGCAAAACATGTTTTCTTTCTTTAAAGTAAATTTACCTCTGTTATTTTTAGAATTCATACATTTCGTTCCCTGATATTTTTGTTTTTTCAGTAAATTTTATAAAAGGAAATAGAATTCTCATAAAGTGTTTACATAACAATTTTTGGAAAGAGTTTTAAAATTCCATAATGTTTTTGAATCCATGTGAAACAAAATTTTATTATTATTTTCTAACATATAACTTAAATATCAAATTTATGAAAGTATTTTAAACAAGATGCCATGAAAAAGTTATGGAGAGTATAAATTTTTTCAAGACAAATTTAAACTCTTTGCTACAAATAATTTCGAAATTGCAAATGAAAATATATAAATATCTGAGAAAATATTTTGATTCAGAGACTAATTTTTATAAATGAAAAATACCGTACTTTAAGGTATGCAAAATACAGTAAACTATCTTATAATTATTCATCTTTTTTGTTGTTAATCTTAAATATATTTGTAGAAACTGCTTAGGAAAATATGTATCACAGTTAAAGAAATTTTATTCTCTAATTTATCACTCAAATAAAATAAAAATAGATTTAAATTAAGACAATATATTATTTATTCTGAATCTTTTAGGAAATATGTCTCATTCTTGCCTTCTGACATGGCTTTTCGAAGGACTACCTCATTAAAACTCGTATTAGAATGTATATAATTATGGTTTCCGAATTGATATTCAAACAATGCTTCAAGCGACTTCTAAGAATCATGTATTAATAACTATTCGCTTTAACTGTAACTGCAATGTATGCAATTTGCGATTCAGTTATAAATATTTAAATAAGTTCCAGTGGGATCGAGCTACTATAAATACATTGAAATCAATTGAAACTTAAATGAGCTGAAGACCGTTTTTTAGCCATTTCTAAAGTAGTTATTTTTTAATCATTTCAAAATTGTTTCATCATTAACATTAATTTATAATTTTTATAAAATTTTACGGAAGTATATTTATTTTAAGCCACCACAAATGAATTGTTTTTGAAACATTTTCTCTGACAAGATTAATAGTCTTTGGTTTTCCATCAATCAAACACTTTTTATTTACATTTTAAACTTCATTAATAATATTCACTTTATTTTGTAAGATATAAATTCAAATATCATTCAATTTACATAAAGTTTCCTCTTAATTTGTTCTATTTTAATATCTTTTAAAATTGTATTTGTAATCTTACAGTGCTGCATTTTTCTGAGAGCCAAATATATATTCATGAAATTATAATTTACAATAAATTATTATGTATTTTTTTAGATTTCACATGGTTTCTCGAAAAAATGGTGATAAAAATAATTTAGGGTTTTTTCGTCATCAGTTTGGAGATCAGATATACGAAGAAAAAGCTTGTTCTTCGTTATGTAATGTGCACAGAACATCCATTTATTAAATATGTGTAAATTATAATTCTTTGAAAGTTACTGAAAATGCTGAAATATTTCGAAACTAAGCTAATAGTATGTATTGCATTTATACACCAATTTATGAAACACGTATTCTGCTAATTATTTAAGTAAGAACATAGTAAAAGATAATATTTTACTATAGTTAGAATTCTTTAAAAAAACAGTCCTTAAATTAAAAAAAATTTGCTTCCTTCAACTTATACATTAATTTTGTTTTTAAAAACATAAACTATTTTTAAATGTAAAAGAATATTTCCTTATTATAGTTTAATTGTTCTTTAAGAAATTTGCTTTAGTTTTTAAATAGCATACTATTATCTGATTTACAGTGTTATATATTAAAAATAGGGATTAATAAAGACACCAATATTTAGCAACATAAAAATGTAATAGTATCTTTTAAACTTTCGTTATTGAGGGTACTTTAAGCATTCGGACAGTTTCTGTATTATTTCTATTTAGAGATTGTGGTTTGAAATTGTAGAATTCTGTTCTCCAAAGACATCAAATGATTAATCCTACAATAACGCTGCTTTAGAAATAAAATAAGTTCATTAGTAGCAAAAAGTACTTTTTGAAAAATTAATTTAAGAAAATGTAAGCGTTGGATTTCTTAACTTTAAAATATAATACACTGCTAGCCATCCAAATTACAGCAACAAGGAAAACAAGAGATATCGTAGCAAAATAGATTTTTTCGATAACATATTGAAAAGTATCAAATTAAATTTATATACTTCTGTGAAGTGTGGCTCCTGCCAAAATCAGTAGCTAGAGTAGACTCCATTCTTGGAGATCACCACTGCCACATGCCTGGCATTGATTCAAAGAAACTTTGGATGTATCTTGGAGTACAGCAGACCAAGCAGTTTCCATACCTTGCCGAAGTTGATCTGGTGTGGCTGCTGGGGATGTAATTTAAATCAATCCTTGAGAAAACATGGATCTCATGTTTTCTATCAGCTAAAGGTTCAGAGAGCGAGACGGCTTGGGAAGCAATTAAATTTGGAGATTGACGAAGCACCCTTGGAAAATGCATGTCAGTGTGGTCGTTCTTTCTCCTTTTGAAATATGGCAGTGGGAAAGCCCTGAAGGTAAGGAAAGACAACTGACTCTAACACCTCGCAGATGTAGCGCTGACTGTTGAAAGTACCGGCAATGCGTACTAGAAGAGTACTAGAGTGATATCCATTACCACCCCATACCATAATACCCGGTGCAGGACCAGTGTGGCGGTACATAATGTACGCAGCTGTTCAACATACTCTCTCCACGGTGTCTCCAGATTTGAATGCAACCATTGTGGTGTTGCAGACAGAAGCGTAACTCTTCAGTAAAGAAAATTTCATTTCATTCTGTCACCCACATCCTGCTTTCATTGCACCATTGAGAGTGGAGACATCTGTGGTTCTGCGTCAAGGGTAGACGAAGCAATGGACGTCTTGCGGACAGACCTTTCTATTGTAAATGGTGTTGAATGGTACTTGCAGATACTGGATGATGTGTTACAGACTGAATGTGCTGTGATATGGTTCGTGATGTGTCTGAGCGATCCGTCACTGCAATTCGCACAATTTGCCTGTCATGACATGAAGTAGTGTACTGAAGTAGATGCGATCGAACACTTTGGTCGATCATACCCTCCTGCATCCAACAAACACATATCCACATTACAGTTGTTTGGTTTCGTCCAACATGACTTCCAATTTTCCTGAAAGGTAATCCCCAATCTCGGTAGGCCCCAATACTTAGTCTGTCGTTCACGGATACTTGCTCAAACGAAGTACAACTGATCGGATTTTAAAAAAATCACAAGAAAAATACGACTGCCGAGCTTGAAATAGTCGAAATCTCCAAGCCTTAAATAGCGCTTTGAAGTGGTGACATAGTGTAATGTGCGCCTGCAGAATTCTAATCATTTGAATATTCACTTCCACTAATGCATGCTGTAAATTTCATGCTTCTTTCAGGGTGTTGCATTTACGTTTGTTGTTACGGTGACCAGCAGTATATAGATGCCTGATTTCTGCTGTTTATATTGAGACATCAGTCAATGGAAACAAAATATGTTAACACATTCGTTAGAATATTTACTGTTGAAGGTTAATAATGCAAGAAAAGTTTAATACAGAGATGTATGAAGGAAAAACAAGTTGATTAAGCTAAGAGTTTGAATTTTCAATAAGATGGTTTGTTCTCAGAGAAATATGTGGTTGTTTTTAATTTTCATTCTTGCTAACCTACAGGGTCTAAGGAGTTATGGACTGAGAACAATTGATTTAAAAAATATTAGAATTATCTGAAAAATTATTGTAGGTATATTTTATGATTTCCAGTATAAAATTAAAATTTACTAAATAAATTTATTAGAGATGAATCTGGCTTCAAAGTATAGATAACGATGATTTGACTGATGCGTACAGGGATAAATTATAAGTTTATCTAAGTGTTTGATTATCACATGTTTGTATGCCTTGATTGCTGGAAAATTTAATTTTTAGATTTTTGCCTTAAAGGGATAAATTAAAAATTTCGTAACACCTACTGTATAGACGTGCTCTCAAAAAGAAGAAATATAGTATTCATTGTTAATTGCTTAACAGTGAATAACATTGAACACGTGGTCCTCCTCTTCTCAGAACATAGTCTTACCATTTGCTGTTAGGGTTAACTCTTGGGGAAGTACTTTATCATTACATATTCGAAACTGCTTCAATTCCTGCTTAATGATCCACTGCCTATTTCCACGAAGGAGGATCTTTAAGGGATAAATGACAGTATTCATGTGTTACGTCGGAAAAAAACCCCAGAAATCACATACGCATTGGCTTGACTGACGTAAGTTTCTCCTTATCTTGTAATTTTCATTGGTTGGAATCAAATTTGTGTATTCCTGATGCAAATATTATTGTCCTTCCAATGAGCCTTGATTGTTGAAGTTGAACTCGTCATAAAAGGAAACATAGGCTAACACGAGGAAAGAGATTTTTTAAATCTATTCTCTACGAATCTGGGAAAACCCAATATATGTTATATAGAGAATGGATTGAAAAAAATATATGTTTCTTCAATAGCTCTTTTTATGTTGTTTACATTACGAAAATAATGAGCCTTAATTTAAAAAAATTATGAGTTATTTCCATTCAAAATGTTTCTTCAAAATTTTTAGTTGCCCATTTTTTTTAACAAGATCAAATGGAGAATTCACAATTTACTAATTATATAAAAACTCTTATATATATATATATATATATATATATATATATATATATATATATATATATATATATATATATATATATATATATATATATATATATATATATATATATATATATATATATATATATATATATATATATATATATATATATATAATAGTTTGTTGTTAATATGTAATTCGAATTAATTTAAAAATGCGTTTCTTCTCATAATCACAGGGACCTATCTTTCCAAATGTTTTGTTAACAAATAATATATTTCAGACTATAAAGCGATTACAAGTCATATTAATATTAATTTTATTCTATATTAATTTAAGAATGTGAGATATCTTTGATCAGAATTTTAAATATCTTAAAGGTAAATTTATATTTAATCAAATCAAAGTGCAGTTTTCAATGAAAAAAAAATTCAATTGCAAAATAGGTTTACTTATCTATTTTTTCAGGTTCTTTTCCATTTTAGGTTTACTTATTCATAGAAAATGTCTTTTCTTTCTCATCCAATTTCCTGATTTTTATTAATTATAAAATGGCTGTTTCTTTCATTTCAGTTGAGATCATGATTATGCCCCTTTTCTTTCATGATGCCCTCCCTTATTTCATAAATCCTAACCAACCAACTAATTTCTCCTATTTCTTGCAAACGAAGAGAACAAAAGTAAAAGACATAATAAGAAACGAAGGTAATACGAGTAAAAGAATAAATAGAAAGATTATAGTTTCTTTATTTATCATATTCAGTTGCTTTTACCCTCTTCAAAATTTTCACTAAATGATATTAACTTTCATGTGCTTATTATTTAAAGAAAATCTAAACCCACGTATAACTTATTTTTCAGTGACGTCAATTACCTTACTTTTCTTATCGTGGGTTAAAAAGAAAGATTATTTACCAATTTTCTTGTATTAGGAGTAATACGCAAAAATATTTAAGCAATTCTAATGATACCCGAAATTTTTTAATTAAAATCAATATTTAAATTACCCTTTCTAGTCATATAGACCATAAAAATTTTAATATTAACTTATTTAAATCAAAAGGCAAAATGCTATTTGTTAATTTCAATATGATATATCGAAAAATTAATTTTCTTAATTTCAGTTTGTTTCAAAACTGTTTGATTTTGAAAAACAAAATATATCATTCCAACACTATTAATGTAGATTATTGTGCATTCATATAAACAATTAACGAATTTTGAATTTCAATTAATTGATGAAATAAATTTCTTGCTAACATAAATGCAAACATGCTTACATCTTACATTTTTTATTAAATAAAAAATCTGAACCAAACAGCCTAAATTTGCAATATAACTTATAGCAGTGTTTTCTTAAATTGATATTATTTTGTGTAAATATTATTAAACAATTATGTATGTTATTTTAAATTTTTCGTAATGTGTTTTACTTGTTATGTAATTTATGTTATTACTTGATATGTAAATTAAAAGTATGCATGATAAACGGAAAATAATCTAAGAGTTATTGTTGTATTTTCGACTGTTCAACGTCTAAGACAAAATAATACTATATGGGTAAAATGAAAAATGTAACTGTTAAACTAATGGTGATTAGCAGTGTTATATTGTATTAACAATGCAAGCAAAAGAAAAAGAAAACTAAGCTTATAAATTTAATTAACAGTTTCTAACGCTTACTTATCTATTCTCAAAGTTATATCACGTCTTATTTTCCAGGAAGATATAAGGATGCACTGCATATTTTTATTCTATTTTGGGAAGGAACTCTAATTTTCTTTCAGTATCAATCCTTTACCAGACACAAATATTTTGATCAAAGGCTAATATTAATGAGAAAAAGCGTCTCAGAAAGAAAGTTCTCGAAAGTATGTCATGGACTCTCTAGATTAAATGAATACAACAAAACTAGAGAAGAAAATTATCGAACACTTTTTTATTCTGGAACAGTGAACAATAGTTTTGCAGACAAGTTTTCTTTTCGAAAATAATAAATAATTTTTTAAAAAATTAATTTTTCTAAGCAATTAAATTTTAATGCTAGGTATGTCATGATTTTTATATAAAAAGTGAATACATGAATTTTTTTTATTGCAATCAATAAACTGTAACCACTCAGATAATTATAAATTTTACATTTATTATAATGCTAATATTTTTGACCACAGTTCAAATCTATCTTAAACTGTCACAACTCAGGAAATTCTAAATGATTACAAATTTTTAAACTGTCTAGGTGAAATTGTATAACAATGAAAAATTATGATAAGGTTGATTATTTAGAAAATCATTTTCTTAATTTTTGACTTATTTAGCTTTAACCAAAGAAAAAACAGCACAGAGGCCGCAAATCTAGGATTCAAAGTTCTGAATTTTTTGGCGATGAAGAAATGTTGCCAAGATGACGTATTGTGACGTGCTTGATTACGTAAATACAGGGGTTGAAAAAATAGAATTTTCTGCATAAGTTTTACGTGTTGCTCTATCTATGACGTAATGAAAAGCATGTTGTCAGTTACATACGAAAATCCGCCAAAAAATCACCAAACTCAGAATTTGGTAACTTGGATTATACGTCATATCTCCCGAAAAAACTGTGGCGATACTTATAATTACGTAATAATAATATAAATTATTAAAAGTAAGTTATTGCGAAATTTGACATGAAAATAATTGCGCATATAAAAATAATTTTTTGTTATGAGATTTCTTTGTACTTAAATTTTTTATATCATTTTATTTTATATCGATTATTGAGGATATATGTTTCTAGGTTCTTGTTCACAGAGTCTAAGCCAAAATTTGAATATAATGTTAAGTGCTTCTTTTTAATTATAGTTTTAGAAAAGTAAAGAAAACATTAATAATTAAAAGTAATTTTTCTTATAAAATTTTATATTTTGAAATGTATTTTTAGAGTTACTATAGTCAAAATAAATTTAAAATGTCACATTCAATGAAAAATTAAATAAAAACAAAAATGTTTTTTAAATATAAAAGTTTAATCCTTTTAAGGAAATTAATATCATAACAAATAATATTTCAGGATTTCAAAATTTCAAAAAACATTTTATAATTTGAAATTTAAATAAAATAATCATTTATAGTATATTTTTTAAAAAGTTTTTTTAATACTTATGTATAATGTTTTTATTATTTATATTTAATTTATAATAAAAATAATTAAATTAATAATTAATATAAAATTTAATATATAATATAAAAAGAAATATTTTAATGATGGACTTGAATGCCAAAGCAAAATTACTGAAGGATTCTTTTATTTAAAATTCTCGTTAAAATTATCTGTCTTATTAAAACTTACATTTTATTTTAAACAACCAGAGGAAAAACTAAATTTTAAAGATAACATTGTGAATTAGGCTAGAATTATATCCATGTTAAATAAATTATATTTGAAGGGTTCACATACACCTAATTGAAAGTCTCTCAAATTATTAATTACTTAAATTAACAAATAATTACCAGAATAAACAATCTTAAACTAATTCAAAAATTAATCTGTAATGTAAAAATGGAATAAAACAGTCTAATATTCCAGGACTTTTACCCGAAAAGATATTGCAGTATATTTATCTATTATATAATGATTTAATAATACAGCATGCCTCAAATAAGGCAAGAAATTTGAATGTTTTAAATAATTAAAACTTCTTTAAAATCCTTTTACGCGAGTTTTGAATTTCTAAATAATAAATAATTAGTTAAATAGAATACTAAAAATGCTGGATACTGAAACATGAACACGCGTACGTTAAAATTTATGAAAATAATTTTTTTTTAATTTAAACAAAAAATGAATAGGATTTCATTATTGCTGGTAAAGTGAACTTAAGAAAACAATAAAATGTATTTTGGAAATTCTAGTATGTCTTTATTATATATGTTACTAATTTAATTTCCATTCTTAATCTCTTTTCCAAGTATCTGAAGAAGTTTAAATTGGATACAGAAAGAAAAGGATTTTTAGCCAAACGTGAAGATTTTTTTTATCTCCAAGGATTTAATGCCAGTCCCCAGGATTATTATTTTGAGAAACATGAAGCTAATTAGTACTTCAAGAAAGATAATTGTTATGTTTAAGCCTTTAACAGAATATTTTTTAAAAATAATTCTTATTTTTCTTGATCATGAAAAAAAAATTATTCTTATATTCACATAAGATACTGAGTATCTGAGTATGTACTAGTGTGCCAGACACAAAATTTAAGTGTTAAAAATCTTGATTAGATACAATTTATCACATTTGCTGAGCTACAGTGAGGAATTAATATAGGCTTCAATTTATATCGATCCAAATTTCTTATAAAGCATACAGCAGTTGTCTGATTTGAGAGCTTAAGTCAAATTTGAAATTCTACTAGAAATAATGAAGATTAAATGATTTTATAACATCCAAATTTTAGTAACTACTTCTACAAGAAGAGTAAAAGTAGATAGTCTAAATCATAGGTTCCCAAAGTGATCCAGGTAGACCCCCAGGGGTCCACGTAGACATGAAAATAAAACAAGGGCTCACAAATTGTAAGTGGGGGTCCACGAAAAAAATTCTGGTTTTCATAATAAAGAACAAAATTTTTGTCTTGGATTTACCTATCAACGTAGACAAGTAGCACCATTAGGTAGATACTCAAATGTCAAGACTCAGTTCAATTGAATAGAACAATAGATAATAGTACAAATGTACACCACATGTCGAGACTTGCAAAGTGCCACCTGTGCACTCGCAAGTCCGTGATGCTTGTTTAGACCTGCAAAGGGATGAAATGCGACTTGTGCTGTGCTTGCAATCTACATTGGTATAAATACGAATGCCAAGAACAAAACGTTACTCATTTATTTCCGAGATTTTGAACTTAAAAGTTAATCGATGTCAATCGATGAATCAATTGTTGATTGTTTGTAATAATAAATGTTTAAAATTTTGTATAACCACAAGTATTACTTTAATAAATAAGGCACTAAAAATGTGTTACTTTTTATTCTTATATATTTATATAAGAAAAAATATTTTAAAAGATATTTATATATTTACACTTTTGTGTACGTAGTGTCTGAGATTGAAATTATATTTATAATCGTGAAATCATAAAACTGATACTGAAATGGATCCGCAATTTGTTTTACTAAAAATGTTGTTTACTAAATATTATATATTTCGTATATGTGTAAATATATCCATCTAGAACTTACTAACGCAACAAATATCTCATCAACAAGCAATAAAATAATTTATATAAAATATGAAAAAAAGTAAGAATTTGTATCATGGTACGAAAGTTTCTGATTGAAAGTTAGTTGCAACAAGCCTGATTTACTGTTTTTAATACAAAGCCCTTATCAAATTTTTCTTTTTAAATCTAAACTTGAGAAATACTGTTCCTGAAAAATATACTTTATCATTAAAATTTTCTTTAATTTATTTTTAGTTCTTTCTTTGAATTTTTAAGAAAGAACAACGGTTTCACTGAATGTTATAAATGAATATTATGTTGCAAAAATTTTTTAAGAAATAACAGTATTACTAATAAAAAATAATAGCTTAGAAACTAAATTTCTCTAGACATAGTTTTCCTTTTTACTTCAGGTAATATGAGAAAATGTTACACCACAATTGAATAAATTTTAAATAAGCTAAGAAAAATTATCTAATGGGTAAAAATGTTCTTAAAACACGTTTTGAAAAGCATTGATTGAATGTATTGAATGAAAGCATTGAATGTATTGGTAATTGCATAATTTTTTGTAAAGAATATTTATCATAATGGTTAAGATACGGAAAAAATGGATGCTTTTTTTAATTAATACATGTGAATGTCAGAAAAAATATGATTTATTTAATTATATATTTCATGTTAATATTTTGTGCACTAAATAAAATATATAATTCCATATTTATGAAAAGGATATGGTAAAAGTAAAAATGTTTTTTATAAAAAAGTTTATTTTAACTAAGAAACGTAAATTTAAAATTCATTTGCATTTTGAAATGAAACACAAAGAGCCCATTGATTTGAAGCATTTTAAAAACTGAATATGTAATAATTTAAATATTTTTCACAAAATATTTCCTAAAATATTCATTGTAAATGGAAAAGAAAAGTGAAACAAGAGCAAAAACTATTAACAAATAAAAATATGATTAATTTTCCGAAATTCTAAAAATATTACGCTATTTGTCTTGTATTAAATATCATGCATAATTAAAGAAGCCAAACTTTAAAATAATAAGTAAAATAATAATAACAGAAGAAATAAAATAATAAAAAATAATTAAACAAAATTAAATGAATTCATGGTAAATTTTTAAGCTATTCTATATTTTTATCGTAATATTTCTGTTGAAAAATCATTTTCAGTGATTAATTAAATTTGAAAAATTAAAATTTTAAACAAAATATATTTTTAGATTATGTCTAAAACTATTTATTTTACAATTAAAAGCAAGAAATGTGTTTCTTTGTTTACTGTCTCCTAGATATGAAAAGTTAGATTTAATGATCTTTAGAATTAAAAATATTTTAAAAAATTCTCAGATTTCTATAAAGTACATTTTGCAATAAAATACGATAGAAAATTTTAGTTTTCTTGTAATGTTTCTGTCGGCACCATTTCTAGTAACAAAGAAATTTAGAAACATTATTACTTCTCAACTTAAATTTACATATAAATACAAATGTAAAATAAAATTACTTATATTTCTGAAATACTTTCGAAGAAAATTATTATAAATACAAGTATTGAGAAATTTTGATTGCACAAGGAAGGTATTTTGGTGATAAGCTAGTATTAAGTAAGAAAATAAATGAATAAAGAAGTCTCAAAACTATATCATAATCTACTACTTTGAATCATGCACACCATAATTTAGCGCTTTATATTGAAAAAAGTTCTCAATTGTTTTCATAAAATATATAAACTTCAGGCAGAAAATTACTATAATGATTTTTGTATATTAAATTACAAAATAAATTGTACAAAAATAGCATTTCATATTTCTAAGAAACTATAAATAAATAAATATTGCGAAATTTCATTTCAAATATATTAAATTTAATATTTGTGAAATATTTATCTCAAATTCTATAAATCTAAAATATCCCCTTAAATAAAGTGGCTATAAAATTTTCAATAACTATAGCTTCAAGAAATGCTATAGACTTCTGTGGAATTTATTAACTGGAAGAACATAATTTACATATTCTCATTTTCATAATTGTTATTTCAGTTGACTTTTCAAGAACTTATAAAATTCGTTCGTATATTCTGTCTTATAGGCTGCTTTTGTGAAAAGTCATATTTGTTTAATGGACGTTAAGGTATATTTTAATAAATATTTTTATTTACTTAACTTTTATCAAAACCCTTTGAGTAAAACCTTTTCTAATTTAAATGCTATTTTATTTCGTAATATTTTAAATGAATTATCTACTTTTTTAGCCTATAACGAATATAAGTTCTTTTTAAAACTAGTAAATAAGATTTTAATTATGTGAATAGATAGACATGTTTTCAACAAAGTTGATTGTAGAGAAGTCACGTATTAAATGTCCAGAAATTGGTATGAAGTTGATATTAAAGTTTTGCATACATTTCTTATTGCAATTTTGACTTCGATTAAATTTTAGATTTTAAGTAGACTAATAAAATATTCCATTTCATAAGCTGTATATACATACATACATACATACATACACACACACACACACACACACACACACACACACACACACACACACACATATATATATATATATATATATATATATATATATATATATATATATATATATATATATATATATATATATATATATATATATATATATATATATATATATATATATATATATTCATTTCCTAAAATCTCCATTGAATAGTTTTTTACTTTATTAATCTACTACACCAACATTACTCAATATATAATGATATTATCATAAGTCCCTGATTCTAAACAAATTTTTAAAAGATTTATAATGATTGTAAGCATAAAATTATAGTTTTTAAAATGAAAATAAGAACATAAGCAATCAAGGAAAGCCATATTTGACAGCGTGTAGGGAATTATTTATCAAATGAGAGCCATTTTTATGTTAATTTTTATATATTTTTCACTTAAGTCATCTTTATAAGATGCTGCAAGGGATCATATTCAAGTTCTGCATGGCAGAAAACCTGGAAAATTAATATCTAACTAGCTACACTTATGGTAATGAAATTATAGAGTCGAAATTTATTTTTTATCGCATGTTGTTTGATAATGGTCTAAGTTGAACTCACAACCTTATAATACACGTTCACTCATTAGATAATGAAGAGACCAAAATAAAAATATTACAATCTTCTTTTTGTATAAGCACTACTATTGATAACATAGCTTTAGAATTTTACAGGTTCTTTCTATTGATGAATAGGAATTTAAACCACAGAAATTCTTTTCCGAATCATTGTTTATTTAAGGGGTTAATATTAATAGAACTATATTATTCTTTAAATATTTAAAAAAGATGTTCATCAAGTGTAAAATAATATTCGATTTGCATTAAAAGATTGATTGATGTTAATAAAACAACAAGATTTCAGTGTTCAAACCTAGAATATAAAAAAAAGTTGATTTGTGAAACAAATCTTTTAAGAAAATAATCGAGATGCTTTCTGTTTTTAATATTTCATAGAAGATGAAATTTCTTATAATTCTTTGAAATCTCTGTATTTTTTCCAATAACGGAGTTCCCTTGGGTGATTAAGCCTTCACCGCAACAATGCCCTAAACTGCTACTCATTTGCTGTTACGCAGTGGGCACCTGTGAACCAAGTCACGAAGGCGAGTAGCATTGCCCGTGCCATACTGCCGCAAACCGGTTTATAAGGTAGGCCACATTCCTACATCATCATAGAAGAAAGGACAGAGACACACAAAGAGAAGGTAACATCCATACGCTAACTGGGATTCGAACTCGGGACCCACAGCTCAGGAGCCAAGAATGCTAACCATTCAGCCAAATCTCCTCATTAGGTGTTAGGAATAGTCATACATAATTAAAAGGAAATACAACTTGTTTTTTTATAATACTTGAAAATAACTTTCAGAGAAGTGAAATAAATATTGAAATCACCTTTGATAAATTTAACTTATTTAAAATTGTCTTATACTATCATACATGATACTTAGCAAATTATATTCGTAATTATTAAAATTTTTTTTCCCATGGTAAACTCATATTATGCTGAATGCTAAAAAATGATTTTCTTTTTCTATATTGAAATGAAATATATTTAATGTATGATTTGAATTTATAAGCAGGTGTTTTATTTCTTTATTAATTCTATTCACATGAATTTGTAGAATGAAGAAATTACATTGATCATTTATACTCATTAAACTCTTTTAATTTCTTAAATACAATATTATATCAACAATTTTAAATACATGAATTATTTAAAAATATTTTTTGTGAAATAAATATTAAGTATTCACAATAATATTAAAAATATTTTTTGTGAAAAAATATTAAGTATTCACAATAAGTGGATAAATAATATGCAACATAAATGTGATAAATTTTCATTAAATTTGATTTAAAAATAGAATGGTGGTATGGAATAAAGCTGTACATTTGCAAGTTATTACCTAACCTACATAAATATGAATTATTGAAGAGCACGAATCATTAATACAAATATATATCCTACATGTAGTGATTTTATACTAGGAAAGAGATCCTTATGAAATTGAAATTTGAAGATATAGTAGGTTTATATATATACTGACCCAGTAAATATTTTCACTTTCCATAAATTCCTAAGCCATATGAGCTTTATAAAGCCTCATAGAATATTCCTATAAAAACGACAAATAAGCATTAAGTGGCAAAGTAAGCATTACAAATGGAATATAAGACCAAACTATCTAATCCTTTTATCTCTGAACTGTCGCAATGTCACTTTCAAGGTCCTGAGGGATGGGGTCATCAATGTCATCAAGTCTTTGAAACCATAATGTTAAACTTATCAGACACTGGAGGACACGTATCTGGTTTAGACAATAACTGCTTAAACTAAACTGGATTCCTTAATGAAGAGGATAGTCACACTCCAATGCATGAATGGTCACGCATTAAGCTCTCTGCTCTCAGCACCATAGTAATCAGACGGACTCTTCTCTCCACAGAAGTGAGAAGCACGTAAATAGATAAATCTTGAGCTTATTATTGGGAATGCTTCTAAAATGGTAATCCTCATAATTTAACTTCCTTTGACCATATACATTCAAAAGGGATGAATGGTGTAAGCTTACTAACAATAAACAAGAAATAATATTCTGTCACCGTTGTGGCTTTAAAATTATTTTCACCATGATTTTTCTCGATGGATCAGGTATTTTGAAGATAGTTCTATAGGTTGGACATGGCAGTAACTGATAACGGTAAACTCTTGATAAGCATGTAGTTGAGACAGGCTTCGAAAAGATTTATCTCCTCCTTCCAACATCAAATTATTGGGTAACGAATTTTTTGTTGTTTGAATTACACCAGTAATTAAAAGTAAAGCAACATGAAATTTAACGAAGAATAAAAGTGATAAAATGGTTAACATATCCATGTGGGCATATGTAAACTGTTTAAAACTAAGTTCCACCTCAGAGATCTATGCACATATATATTCAACAATAAAAAATTTGATTCTTTGTTTTAAAGTTATAATTTTACAATTAATTCATTCTGATTCGTGAAATTTGACAAAATTATTTTAAAGTTAAATATAGTTTCGAAAGTATTTATATATTTAAAGTTAAGTATTCAACTAAATTTAAACATTTGGCTGCATATTTATTAATTTTAAGCAGTTAACTCTATTAATTTTCACAAAATATTCACTTGCTGCACTTATTTGTATAAAATGTTTGTAAAATATTTAAGTTTTTATTGCAATTGAATTTTCGCACATTTATTAATTTTTTGTTTTGATCATTTTATGCAATGTTTCATTTATTTTACAAACCTCTGAAAAATATTTTAATTTTATTTTACATCAAACATTAAGATATTTAAAATATATTTTTTCCTGAAAGAAAAACGATATTAAATAATATATATATATATATATATATATATATATATATATATATATATATATATATATATATATATATATATATATATATATATATATATATATATATATTAAAGAAAAATCTACGTGATAGAAAATGTATTTAGAAGCCTACATTTTATTACACGCGCGAAATATTAATAGGAATATTTTCAGTTTGAATCCCTGACAAAAATATTTTTTTAAGCAAAATTATTCCAAATTTCAGATAAGAAATATATTTCAAATAAAAATATCAACTTTTATTTCATATTTCGTATATTTTTCTCTCCAAATTTCTTGGGATATTTTTTAAACTAAAAAATTAGTTGTTGAATTTTCTTAGTATTTTTAAAAATGTTATACATATTAAAGACTCTTAGATTTGCATACAAGATTGATGTCATAGAGGTTAACGTATTTAGCTTATGTTGTCAAATCTTTACAAGCAAATTATTCTGCAAACAATCAAAGTATGAGAAAATTTACTAAAACATTTGGTATCTTCTGTCATAATTTCGAATTAATTTTTGATTAATGATATAAAGTTGTGTTTGATCAATTTTGTTTCTGTGATCGATGGTTCTAGCAAACCTCTATCCACCGGTACTATCAATTAGAATAATAATTTTCTTAAGGGTTGAAAATTTTAAATCGTTTTTTTTTCTATTATCAAATATTGTGTTATAATAATCCGTAAAAATGTAAAGTAAAATTTTTTTAAAGATTACAAAAAAGTGAAAAAAATGAAAGATCTTTATTCAAAATACTTGCGAGATACCTATAAAAAATTTATGTCTCGAAAATTTAAATAATTTACTAATTTCATTTACTTACTTAATGTGTTATAAAATGACATTAGATTTTGAGATTGATTAATTGGAAGTTGAAAAATAATAATGAAGGTGTTATTTTTACAGGGGGTTTTATATCTTAGTCATTAATTAGATTTGAATCTAAATCCTTTGTATTATAATACAAGTATTATATACATACATATACATATACATATATATGTATGTATATAGTTAAAGATAAATGATCTTTTATTATGTAGAAGTTGATTATTTTAATTTTTATGTAGTATGTTAATTTTGCCTTCGAAAGAAATTATTTATCATTGTCGATTTTTCGAAACATATTTTTGAATCCTGAAAAGATTATACTTTTGTAATGGATGCATAAAATTA
Source organism: Latrodectus elegans (assembly GCA_030067965.1). Taxonomy (NCBI): domain Eukaryota; kingdom Metazoa; phylum Arthropoda; class Arachnida; order Araneae; family Theridiidae; genus Latrodectus; species Latrodectus elegans. The sequence continues at coordinate 30,826,563 of CM057818.1, read as the reverse complement.
ATTAACCACAGTATTTTAGAAATGTTGGCATTTTCATAATAAAGAAGCTTTTGAATAATTAAATGAATACCGTTATTACCAAACATTTTTTTTAACCTTTTTAAAACTGTAAAAGAACCCATTTTAATTTAAAAGATAAGCTTTTGAGAATTTTTATAGTGAAGTTTCACATTAATTGAAATCGAGAGATTCGAGTAATTAGTTTTCTGTTTGTTTTTGATTTACTAATGCTATGACAGAGACATTAATATTAATTTATATATATTTTTGTTTGTAAATGTAAATGCACTTAATCCTATTATGTTTCATTGCTCTCTGTTTTCTGTATATTATTAGGATATTGAAGCTAAAACTGATAGATTGTCAGCGATTTTAAAATATTATTTTCGCAGAACTGTCTTATTAAAAGACATTTCTGTTTAATTTTACTCCAAGAAACAGGATAATAAATTTTCTCAGATTATAAACCTATTCATCTGAGTAAATAGTTTTATCAATAAAAGTAATCCTGTTTCTAAAGATTTTTACAGTACATATTTTAATGGTTTGAAACGTAAAATGTTTCATATTAAAATTTTAATAATCATTTATTTTAATCTAATAACAATTTCCAATCAATAATTGATCTTTATTTTTAGATATTATTAATTAGGCAATAAATTTATCAAACAAATACTTTTTTACTCAATATTGTTTATGTCAATCAGTTTTCATAGATGCACTATAAATGTTCTGAATTGATTACATTAAAATTCTGTAAAAATTATAGAGCAAAATAAGAAAAAAAATGAATACAATAGGTCAGTTGTGGTTGTATAAATTATCCTAAACAATGTTTAAATTTAGTTTTTTTATCAAGTTGGGGCATGTTCTCAATGTTAGTTAGTAAATCCTCACACATTTATAGTTTCTAAAAATGTTTTAAACAAAATAAGTTATTGGTATTGAATTGGCTATTGAATTTTCATAATTAAAATTTGTTGAAAATGTCGGGGACTATTCACGAAAAACATTTTTATGAATAAAAAGCTATAAAATTAGTTATCTTTAAAAATAAAATCAAAATATTTTCATTCGATAAAAAATTCACTTCTATAAAAGTTGAGATTTTCTAAAGTACTAAAAATATAATCCATATCATTCATCATGAAATTCATTATATATATATTCTTTATATGTACTTACTAAATTCTAAATTCTTTCATAATAAATTTTATCATAAACAATTATCACTAAATTCTTTCATAAATAAATTTGATTATCAATTATTATCACTAAATTTTTTTATCAATAAATTTTATCATCAATAATTATCACTAAATTCTTTCATGAATAAATTTTAGTGATGAAGATAATCCAAGTTCTATACAATCATCATCATATTTACAAGATATGTTTCATAATGGCATCTGTAATTAAGGAAACATATTTTTCATATGTATTCATATTTTATAATCATTTCATATGCATGAAACTGCTTATAAACCAATACATCATTTTTAAAATTAAATAATTTAAAGGGATAAAAAAATTTGGTATATATGTAAGTTTTTGTTCTCGTTACAGATCTGGAGTAAAAAAGGTTCAATATCATTCTTGCTGAAGGAATAAATTAAAAATAATCTACATTGCTTTAAATACTTTATAATAAAGAATAAGATGTGTTGACAAAATGATGACCTGAACTTTTAGCCAGAACTCTTACCTGACTTACCTAAATCAGTAGTCTGAAGCTCTTAATTTATAGGCAAGAACAAACGGCTATTTCCCATTTCAGAAGTGGCCATCTTAGTAACTTGAAATTCGTTGATTGCACAAAGAAATTCGAAATTTGCTCCAAGTGCTTAAATGAACAGGCCTCTCCTGAACATATTCTTCAATATCTTGATCTCTCCGGGAGAGATCTGATGGAGAATCCACTTATGGTACTGGACTTTTTGAAGGTGTATGCGCTCATGGACCTGGTCTAGCATTGCTGGCCTCGGGGGCATGCAACGACAACAGTTCTTAATTTGCGTAGAAGGTTCAACACAATTTGGTCTAATGACAGTGTTTGAACCCTTCTCAAAGAGTCATTTATGAAATTTTTTCAGAGTATTATCTTTGAAAATTAGAAATGTTCTTCGAAGATAGGGAAAGAATTTTATGCCTGAAGCTAAAAAAACTCAATTATTAGCATTTAAAAATAATCGATAAAAGAAAGTTCATTATGAACACCGTTTCATTTTAGCAGCACATTCTAATGATTGTTTCTATCATATTTACAATTAAAATTAATGTAAATGGATAAACTATGTAGGTTTATATGATCCCACATTTATAAATGATTTATCAATAAGGGGGCATCGTACCTTGTTTTAAAGTTGTGTGTAAGATTATTGTGTTTGAGATGAGTGAAACAACTTCCTCTTCTTAAACAAATCTTGCTTCAGCGTTCAATCTGAAAATATGCGGATTTTTATCAACAGTGAAACTGGCGCTCAATATAACCTTGAATCTGCGCATGAAATCATGGCATTTATTGGTATGATCTCATCCATTATTTTTTTATCAATATCCATACAGATCTGTACATAATCAGAAATGGAGCATTAATGCTTAACAATAAAATGTTAAGAAATTTAGGCTCTTGTGGTAAATCATGAAAGTAGGTTCATTCTTATAGATAATAATTTCGATAAACAGAATTCTTAAGTGGTTTAAAATTTGCTTTTCTGACGAAAAAATGCATCTTCGGATTTTTTTAAAATTTTATTTATAGGTAAACAAAATTGAAAGATGTTTGGAGCATTCTTGTGAGAAATGTTTTAAATTGCTTTTCCCTACCAGATATAATTCAACAGTTACAAAGTTCTCATGCGCAGAAGATTTCAGAGAAAACTATAAATGTGAAATATTTGCTCTTTCTTTAAAAAATCGTTTTGAATTAATAACTCTTAGTTGAGAGATACAATTTACAATCATGTAAAATTAGACTGCATATTAAAAAGTATTTTGGTTACAAGAAATGTTTTGGTTGTTTGTCCAATATGAAAATAATGTGCAGCCTTTAAAATGAAATATGAAAGGTAACTATTCTTGTTCACTCTGCTTTTTTTCTTTAATTATATATTAAAAATACCTATACATATTATATAAAAGATTTTCATTTCCCCAACATATATAAAAACTCTAGATTCCCCTAATTGTTTTGAACAATTAATCCTTACAGAATTTTGTGCAGAAAAACTTAACACGTTTATTGAACATATAAACAAGGAAGTTGATAATTGATCTCAGGTTTGATAATTAATTTTGAATTTGAATCACACAATATAATGGTATTTTATGATCATAAATCTGTTTAGAAAAATTCTTTTCATAACTCAAGTAGGAACGTTTTTAAATTATCTACACATAAAAAAGCTTTTTTTTAAATAGAAAAATAAATATCCTAATTAGAGGCATCTATATGAAACACTGTCAAAGAAATTCACGCTTTTAAAATCAGTGAAATTATTTAAAAATTATTATAAGAAAAGCAGTAATATTCAACATAATAGTTCCCGTGAATACTTTATAATTTAAGTATTTATAAAAAGAAACACATTTTATTAATAAATAAGCATTCGTTTTTTAATATGAGAAAAATATTCTAGTGAACATGAAGAGAATAAAACTTAATGGTCATAAATACATTTCGATTAAATAGACATGGTATAGTTATAATATTTAATTTAAAAGTTTGTAATGAATCATTGACATAATAATAATGTCATAAGGATTTTCAGGAAAATTTCCTATGTAGCATTTGTTATCATTAATGTTACTGTATTCTTCATTTCATTAACTGAGACATCTGAAAGGAAATTATAGTAGTGAAAAATCAATTTTTAAAATTATTTATTAGCTTTCCATTTGAAAAGATGCTCTGCGCATACTTCTTTTCCCTCATTTTTAACACTTAGACGAAGTATTGTTATTTTCATAATGCATAATAAGTTTCAATAACGTCTTTATTGTTACGTGAGATTGTACAATAACATTAATAATTTTTCATAAATTTAAGTACTAAATATAAAAACAATTTCAAAAATAAGAATTTATTATTTCATTCATAAAGGTAATTGATATATTTTAATTAAATTTTTAATTCCTCATTTAATATAATTTTCAATTATTTTAAGATGTATAAAGCCAAGTTTCGTTAATTAAATTTTTCTATTTATTGAGTTCTTGAAAAATTCTTCATTCATGTTTTCATAATTAAATGAGTATTAAATATTTTTTTTTATCGCTGCTTGCAATAAAAATAAAATGATGTTTTAAGATCTATTTGCAGTTTTTGTTTGTAATAAGTATTAAGCAATTGTTAAAGAATAGTTAAAGATGAATCTTTCTTAAGTCTATATATGATCGAAATAAATTGATTTAAGTAATCAAAATGAGTTAATTAATACCTAGGACTTAGTTTCATATAAAAGGCAAAGAAAGTGTAACTCTCCTAAATTTAAATGAAAATAATTCTAGATTTATATTCAGTTTATTGCTACAAATGTTTTTAAATCCTCATTTTAAAAAAATTTCGACATTATACAGAAATTTTAATTTTCATTTCTGAACGAATTTAATATAAATATTGTTCATGAGACGTGAATCTGTATTTTTATGAGGAAAATGTTTTGAAGATTCACGTGAGAGTTATTAATTTTGTTTGTTTAACAGGTATAATAATGTGCTTAATTCACATAAAGATCATTATTTCCCTGAAAATCGCATACACTTTCCTGATGTAGTTTTACATGTAATAATAAAGGCGTGTAAGGAGAGAACAGTCTATGATTAATGAATCCTTTTTTGTTATAATTCATGTTAACATTTTTATATAAAAATATATTATTTAAATAATATAAAATACCCCGTGTGTTTTATGATCTCTGAGATTAATGAAATAATTTGTATTTCAGTTTTGCATAAAGTGAAATTTTTAGTAATAATATTTAAAAGTTAGCAAAGTTCTTAATAAAATTCCATGCTAATGGCTTCATAAATGTAATTAAATTGTATAACAAAATATTATATATTTCATCTGAATTTAAAATTTTTAATCGTGATCAGTCATGTTTCAAAAATTATATGATTTATTACTGATTCATAACAATATTGCACATTTTTTTTAAAGTGGTTTATAAACATCATTGGTAAGAAAACTTGCAACAATTTAATAAAAATGGTTTGCAATGATCTTCGTGGCTTCCTATCAAAACACTGGTATCAAGAATTAACTTTTAATTATCGAGACACAAAATTAGTGAAGCTATTGCCAATTCTGGACAAATATTGTTGTATACAGCAATGTTTCAAAGCTTTTGCCTCTATATTTGAGTATTTGAGGTTTTAATGCGAGATTGATACAAAATATTAATTATTGCCAAATATTTAGCTACAATTTCCTCTGAGTTATTTTTATTCATTGACCAAAAATATTTATCCATTTTTTAAATGAAAGCTTCTTAGAAGTCTTTATTGCTCTCTTTTGTTTTTTATGTTTGGAATTCTATTTCAAATTAAATTAGTTAAGTGTTAAATTTAATTCTATATCAAACGAAATTATTTTCATGTTTCTAGGAGGATATAAATTACTTCATAATGCTAGTGAAATTAAAAAGAGTTATATTTTAATATAAGTAAATATTTAATTCTAAATTATACGCCTAAGGATGTCATAAAAGCTCTTAACAATGATTTGCATTAGAGAGTTTTTAACTGTTGTGCCAAAAATGTTTATTTTTACATAGTGTGCAAAATAATGTATGGAGATGATTTTAAACTTAGTATCAGATCTCATATAACGCAAATTTACTGTCTTAACTTTGTAAGTAACCGATGTTCTTTATGGTAAATAGTAAATATATTAGAGTTTTTCAGACATTCCATTCCAATGTTTTATAAAGTCCATAATTGAATAAACAGATTTAGTTTTACTCGTCATCTGTAATTTAAAATTATGAAGTTATAAAACCATACATAGAATTAAAGAATTAGCTTGATGAAAAGCTTTTGGAAAAATATATTTGTTTTATAAATATAGACTACGATCACTTTTTCCTCACCTGAACTCATTTATAGTCATGACCAATGGTTTAATATGAATCCTAACGACTACAAGAACTATGATCAAGATTGTAACAGAACTCAAGACTAGAAAAATAGGCGGATATTTGACCAACAGGAACTTCACAAAAATAGTTTTTGATTCTAGTTTTATTTTAACTTAACATTAAAGTGTCTTGCACATAAACGACTTTATTGTGATTTTTATATATACATAGTGACTTAAATGAAAATAATCTAAAACATTTTCTAATGAAGGATTTATTTGTTTTGATTCTGTGCCTCAAATTGTCAAGTGAAATCATTAGTGTTGTTGAAATCAATATTGAAATCAATATATATATATATATATATATATATATATATATATATATATATATATATATATATATATATATATATATATATATATATATATATATATATATATATATATATATATATATATATATATATATATATATATATATATATATATATATATATATATATATATATATATATATATATATATATATATATATATATATATATATATATATATATATATATATATATATATATATATATATATATATATATATATATATATAGAAAATTTAAAATTTCTATTATTTAATGTTAGTATATATAAGATAACATAGAGTTTTCAAAGCTTCTTTTAATGAACATTATAAATTTTTTCATCACAGAAATTTGTTTGCTAAAATGAATTTCATAGATTATTTTGCAATTTTATAAATATTTAGATATTTGTTTTTATTGCGCGAGTCTTTTTGATGGTTTTTAGTTCTTTTTAATTTTGATAAATCAATTTATTTCTTTATTATATAAAGTTATATTGAAACAAGTCTATGCTCACGAAATAAAGTTTTATCTTATTTATTAAGAAGTTTCAATTTACAATAACTATAAATAAAACTTTCTATTTTATAACAAATAAAATAACGAACGGTATCCATTCAAGTAGAATATGTACTCCAACATAATATTGTGAATAATTTCTTTCAAATATAATACAGAAAAGAAACAAAACTCTGTTTCACTTATTTTGCAGTAGCATTTGATTTTGATAATTAAGTAATAGAAGATATTTGTCATTAAACACTATTAACTTCCTACTTCAAATGAATTTCTTCCCAAAAATCTGAATATTTCTATTGGAAGTCATTCTTAATGATGGAAAAGTCAGTTTTCACTTCCTTTCCGTAGATATTACAGTTCATATGATGAATGATTTTCCTTAGAAATTGTGACTGAGAAAATGTATGACCTCTTTCCTTGTACCCGGTTAATAATGCCCTTTCCAACCTGGAAAGTCAAGGTTTTACTTTTCGTCATCATTTATTATGACATGAAAAATATTCAGATATTCCTGGAATACTCTGAAAATAGAAATATTATTTGTATTTCTAATCAATTACTGGGATTTATTTTCTTTATTGGTGGTTAAAAAGAAAGTTATTAAGTGCTGAAATTTCTTTTTATCAATTCAACTTTTTCGTAATTTGTAAATTTATTAAATTCTTAAACATCATCTTTGTGAATTTCTATTTGTATTTTACAGTTATGCAAATTTCTGAAACTAATGAAATATTAAACATTTTCTTTTAAAAAAAAGATCTAAATTAAAAATCTTATTAAAAATTTTAGTGATAACAAACTAAAACCATAACATTATGTTTCAAATACTTTCTAATATATTGTCCATGACTTCATAAGTATCGGCGATTTTTTCATTTAATCATAAAATTGCATAAAATCAAAATATTTTAGAAGATATAAATTCAAGTTTTTATTAAACATTCTTTGAAATATTTTCTAGTTTACCTAAATAATTAATTTTTTTAAAAACTGTGTTCATGCTATACCGTTTCCTAAGATAACATTTAAGAGGATCAAGACTTGGGCATAAGAACTGTTTAGTCTAATTATTGTTATTAATTAGAAGACTAATGCTTAACACTTCGATCCTCTGTTCAGCCGCTTGTAGGTTCAATTCCTATCTCCAGTATAATACTTTATTGCAAATCAACCAACCAATCAATTAAGCTAAACTATTCAAGAAAGAGAGTATATATATATTATATACATAATATATATATATAAATATATATATATATATATATATATATATATATATATATATATATATATATATATATATGTATATATATAAATATATATATATGTATATATATAAATATATATATATATATATTATATATATATATATATATATATATATATAATATATATATATATATATATATATATATATATATATATATATATATATATATATATATATATATATATATATATATATATATATATATATATATATAATGTATGTATGTATACACACATATGTACACATGACTAGAGGTGTTCCTTGGAAAATTCAATCTTTGAAAGTTTTCAAATATAAATAAATAAAAAAAAAGATTTTTCAATTGAGTTTTGCAAAAATTATTAAAATTTTGATTAATGGCATCTCATTTAACTATAATTAATGCAAGATGGGATGCCATTAATCAGGATTTTAATACAGAATATTTTTTGTTTCAAAATAGAATACCTAAATTTTTTCTTTTTTCGTTAATGTAATAAAGGAAACAAATCAAAGAAACAAAATTATTGCGATGAACTTACAAACTAGGCACGTTATATTTTCTACAGTACTATATAAATTATGTTCAGGGATTGATATTTTTAAAAGAGTTTCTTCAAAATAATTATGTTTTGGTAGTTTTAATTTTTAGGTTTTTAGAGTTTCTTCAGTATAATTATGTTTTTTAATTTTAATAAATTTTTAAAAGTGATTTATTATTATATTACATGTAATAGCATAATATTTTGATAAATTAAACTACAGCAGTGTAATTTACTTGCCAAATTGTATTTTATTTGTTTTAAATACTTACATAACTCCTTTGTTTATGAACATAATTATCGAAATATTTTCTCACATTTTTGTAAGATTCACATTTCAGCCAATGTCTGTTATTTATTGACTGATAACGCTTTGTGTAATTTTATTAGGTGTTTATATTTTTGTTAATTGTTATTAAAACATATATGAAAATTAATATCATTAATTAAATTAAAATTTTTAAAATAATAATTTCTCGAAAAATTTGATAATTTGTAAAATTAAATTGTATTTACTGTAAGAAATATTAAATACTTTTTTGAACATTGGAATTCACTTTAATTCTCCACATATTTAAGAAAGAAGATTCTTTTCAAATTTTAGTCAGAAATTTTTACACAATAAAAAATCTTAACCAATTTCTTAAATTATTGTTATACTTATTATGTTTGAGCACATTAATCAAGATTCAGGATCCATATATTAAATGCAGGTAAACAGTTTCAGATTACTTTAGTTATAATTTTTGAAAAAAAATTATAGATTTCATTTGTAAGGTATTAGATATTTCTGTTGTAAGAAAATTTTTTGGAATCTGTCTTATCACTTTCTTAACCTTGTAATAAATGATTTGTTACATTTATATATATATATATATATATATATATATATATATATATATATATATATAATAAAAAATAAAAAATATATGAAATTTGAAAAAAAGAGAAATATAAATAAAATAAAACATGAAAATATGGAAAAGCACTGAAATACATGAAACAGATGAAAAGAAAGAATACATAGGAGCCACGTCTTCATCAGGAGGGAGATGGCCAGCTATGTTAAAGAAAAAGAACACTCTTTCTGACATGCTCGAAGGACAAATGTCTAAAGATCTTCGAGCAATTCTCTAAAGAGTGTTCGTATTCAAAGAACCTAGGTTAAAACATTTGAATAAATATAAATGCAGAAAATTAGAAATACCTATAAATTAAACACAAATGCAATTAGAGATACTCATATAAATGAAACATACATACAGTAAAAATTTAAATACATAAAGCCAAAGTCAGCAAATCAGATGGGATTTATACATGAAAATAGTATGAAAGTTGCCAAAAGTAATTTTAAAATTATAGTAAAGAAGTGTTGCCAGTTGTAATTAGATTAAATTTAAATTTAAAATATAAATGTAGGTGTTTAAGGATTCTTGTAATAACTTCAATGCTTGGGTGGTCTTATGTAGTTATAAAAACTACGCATTACTTCAATCTTACAAGCGATTCCCTACTTCCTACATATTTTAAAAATAAAATTAATTGGAATATTATTATTTTTTAAGTGATTTATCAGTCGTTTAATTTGATTTTTAGTAGATTCATGGTTGTTGCAAATATTATAAATGCGATTAAGTTCATTAATTATAACGTTTCTGTATATTTTTAAAGAAATATTTGAGTTCCAGGAAATTAACTTATTAACATGAAAATTAAATTGATTTGTTTTGTCGAAGACATCAATATATGTAGTAGAATTATCAATAGTGATAAATAAATCCAAAAATTCTGTTTTAGTATCAAATAAATTAGTTTTAATTAGAGAAAGCTCTTCAGGATAAATAGTTTTAGAAATATCTTGAAATTTTAAATTGTTAAAATAATGAAATCATCTATGTATCTGAAAAGCATAAGGATATTGATAAAAGAAGTTTTTTTTTTCGAAATAATATAGAAATAAATTTGCTAGTGTGCTGGAAAAGTTTGATCCTTGTGGAATTCCACAATTTTGAATAAAAATATTTTCACCGTTAAATATATAATTGTTATAAATACACATTTTAACTAGATTATTCCAATATTCAAAATTAATATTTAATAATTTTCTATAGTCCTGATAATAAATGTGTAATACGTTATTTAGTTTATCAATAGGAATACTTGTAAAAGGTCTTTAAAGTCAAAGGAATTAACACTATGAATTTTATTTTTGATAAGAAATCCAAAATAGGTTTATTGTTATTAATGATCCAAGTAGTATCTGATTTAATAATATAGTCTAGTATAATATTAAGAATTTTAGCAAAAATGATTCCAGGTTTATTCATGTACGATTTAGTACCACAGGTGATAAATCTAAACTTTATAGGAATTTTGTGAAATTTAGGAATGACTGTTAAATAAGGAAACTCTAATTTATAGTTGTTAATGTTTAGAAGTTTATAAAATCCAAGGATTTTTTTATTAATGATGTTAACTGTGGAGTTTAAACGTTTATAAGTGCTGGAATTTAATGTTTCATTATCAATTAAATCTAAATAAAATTTCTTACAAAAAATGCGTAATTATTAGAGGCTTTATCTACTGGAGTAATGATGAAATTATCTTTTAGATTATTAATGGCTGGTTTTAATGGACCAAATTTAATGCCAGGAAACGTTAAATTATTAACAAAAATAAAATCTTTAATTTTATTAAAAAGTTTAAACTTCCAGACTGTAAAAAATTCAATGGGTGTATTATAAAATTTTGAAATATTAAAGATGAATGAATCAATATTATGTAAAATAGTTTTAATTATTTTAAATTTATTAAGTTGACTGGTCTATACTTAGTCCCTTTACTTAATATTTCTTTCAATTTAGTGTCACTGACAATATTTAGATTACCTGTAATAATATGACCAAAATCAGGGTTAATAAAACTTTTTAGTTCATTATTATGACAAATACATTTAGAAAGTTTTCTAGATGACGAGATATTTTTGCAAAATTGATTGTAGTTAAAGATTTTACGTCCAAAAGAAATATCATAAGAAAAAGTAAGTTTTATAAAAACATCTTCGATAGGAAAAATGTTATACAAATCATTAACAAAACTATTTAATTTAATATTATCAAATTTAGGATGTTGAAAATTAATAGTGAAATAATGTAGTTTCATATTTTTCTTAACTTTAATTTTATTATATCTGTATTTGAATAGGTCATAAAATAAAATTTTAAAATGCTGGTTTTGAAATTTATATCGTGTAAACACGAATACAGAAATTTTGCAATCGTTATCAGTTAACTTCATTATAAAACTTTACATGGTAACCAATTATAAGTACTTGTGAATGAGAATTCCAAATTATAGATTTTATCCAGATAAAACTCAAAGTTTTTTTAAGATTTATTTTATTGTAAGATTTAAAATATATATATATATATATATAAAATATATATATATATATATAAATATATATATATATATATATATTTTATATTTATATATATAAATATATATATAAATATATATATATATATATATATATATATATATATATATATATATATATATATATATATATATATATATATATATTTATATATATATTTATATATATATGTATATATATATATTTATATATATATATATATATATATATATATATATATATATATATATATATATATATATCAAAAAATCGAAGAAGACATTTCTTAAGAATATTTTAGAATGGTTAGTTTGTAAGGTAAGCAAATAATCTCTCTCTTTCGACTTTTAATATTCCTTAACTTACGCCAAGAAACGCAATATCTTGTGTTGAAATTATTAACAATATTAATCAGTGAAAGTTATTTAAAGGGAAGTTATTTTTTTAATAATAGATGATGAAAATGATGTCCATGAATAATTTTTTTATGATGTTGGATATTCACTGAAATGACTTCTTGTATAAAAATAACAACCATCAAAATTATTTTCTTACCAAATAATTTTTTAAAAATTTTATTGATGTAATTACTATTGTAGAAAATATTTTGCAATATATTGATATATACATAAATCATGACGTATAACATTAAATTTCTAGCAAAAATCACTTTATACTTATGTTAGACATGAATACAGGGTGACAACTTTATCCTGTTTACAAAAAAAATATTATATAAAACTAAAATCATGGGAATTATTTTCAAAAAATTAACTTTACTTAAGTAATTTGTTACTTAGATACAGCATATTTAAATATTCTCAATATGTCCCCCTTGGGCACAGATACAGATCTTTAAAAATCGATCAGCATTTTCTGCAATGGGCCGCAATTCATCAGGCTTTAATTTAGCCCATTACTTCTTAAAAGTAGCCTTTAGGCATTCCAAACTTCGATATGGTTTAGAACATGCTCTTTATTGCAGAATAGACCAAACACTATAGTCCAATGAATTTAAGTCAGGTGAATAGGGGGCTACATTTCTACATTATGAATTTGTATTAATCCAGTGTCAAATATAGCAATTATTTGCCATCGTTTGTTTGGCATATATTATTTCAAACAAGGATATAAGAGAACTACCCATTTATTTTACTAACATTAAGATCTCTTAAGCAAATGAAGTTTTTATAAAAAGGGGTGGACATGAATTAAACCAATCAAAAACAGTAAAATTTGATCAACAGTATAAAGTGGTCACCCTGTAAATTGATTTATCATAATGAAAAATTAAAAAAAAAATTGAAAACCGTCAAAAGGAATCACCTTAAAATACAAACAAAAATCAAACTATTTATAAAATTGCAAAATAATCGATGAAATTCATTTTAGCAAACAAATTTCTGTGATGAAAAAGTTCATAGTTTTCTTTAAAAGGAGCTTTGAAAACTCTATCTTATCTTAGGTATGCTAACATTATAGAATAGAAATTTCAAATTTTCACATCAGAAAATGTGATTTAAATATTCTAAAACCATAATATTTTAATTATTGATTTCAACAATACAAACAATTTCACTTGTAAATTCAAAAGAAATAAATCCTTCATTAGAAAATGTTTTTCATTATTTTCATTTAAGTCACTATGTATGTATAAAAATCACAATAAAGTCGTTTATGTGCAAGACACTTTAATGTTAAGTTAAAATAAAACTAGAATCAAAAACTATTTTTGTGAAGTTCCTGTTGGTCAAATATCCGCCTATTTTTCGAGTCTTGAGTTCTGTTACAATCTTGATCATAGTTCCTTGTAGTGGTTAGGATTCATATTAAACCATTGGTCATGACTATAATTTAGTACATGTGGGCAAAAAGTGATCGTAGATCTATATATGTAAGCCAAATATATTTTTCCAAAAGCTTTTTACCCAACAACCTCTCTAACTCTATGTATGATTTAATCACGTCATAATTTGAAATTACAGATGACGAGTAAAACTAAATCTGATTATTCAATATTATATTTTATAAAACATTACAATGGAATGTCTGGAAAACCATAAGATATTTACTATTTACCATCAAGAATACCCGTAACTTACTAAGCCAAGACAATAAATTCATTATATAAGACCTGATAGTAAGTTTGAAATCATCTCCATAACTTATTTTGCACAATAGTTAATATGTAATCATAAACATTTTTAATGCAACAATCAATGATTCTATATTGCAAACTATTGTTAAGCACTGTTATGCCATTCTCTCTCTCTTAGGGGTATTATTCAGATTAAAATATTTACCCATATTAAAATGTATATTTTTTCAAATTTCACTGGGTCAATAAAGTAATTTATCTTGCTTGAAACGGGAAACTTGATAGTAAACTTCACTGGGTCATTAAAGTAATTTATTTTGCTTGAAACAGGAAACCTGATAGTAATTTATCTTGCTTGAAACAGGAAACCTGATAATAAATTTCACTGGGTCAATAAAGTAATTTATCTTGCTTGAAACAGGAAACCTGATAGTAATTTATCTTGCTTGAAATAGGAAACCTGATAATAAATTTCACTGGGTCAATAAAGTAATTTATCTTGCTTGAAACAGGAAACCTGATAGTAATTTATCTTGATTGAAACAGGAAACCTGATAGTAATTTATCTTGCTTGAAACAGGAAACCTTATAATAATTTATCTTGTTTGAAACAGGAAACCTGATAGTAAATTTCATTGGGTCAATAAAGTAATTTATCTTGCTTGAAACAGGAAACTTTATAGTAAATTTCACTGGGTCAATAAAGTAATTTATCTTGCTTGAAACAGGAAACCTGATAGTAATTTATCTTGCTTGAAACAGGAAACCTTATAATAATTTATCTTGTTTGAAACAGGAAACCTGATAGTAAATTTCATTGGGTCAATAAAGTAATTTATCTTGCTTGAAACAGAAAACCTGATAGTAATTTATCTTGCTTGAAACAGGAAACCTGATAGTAAATTTCGCTGCGTCAATAAAGTAATTTATCTTGCTTGAAACAGGAAACCTTATAGTAATATATCTTGTTTGAAGCAGGAAACCTGATAGTAAATTTCACTGGGCCAATAAAGTAATTTATCTTGCTTGAAACAGGAAACTAATTTTGTTTTGTCCGCAGTATAAAGTTGTCACCCTGTATTACCTTCAAGCGTATCCCGCAATATTTAGGTAATATACTCATATCAGATTGTGTGCTTTTAGTTTTTATATAAATGTTTGTTGGGGTAAATGTCTGGGAAATTCTTCAATTTTCTTTTTAGTGATATCTGAATGTTGCTCAATATTTGCAAGAAGATTTTCCCAAGATCAAGAGAAGGAGAGTTACGAATACAGCTTTCAGGTGATAAGCTTTGTGCTTTACTATGTTAAAAGTTTTGGAATGTGAAGTAAGTTCTTGCTCAGTTTGAATATTTTCTGCTTATACTATGGACATATCTGATGTTTGGCTACTTCCACATATCATCGGCAGGGTCGTTCATTGGTAGTATTATTCTATATCATCAATTATTAGAAAATATTTAGATAAGAATGATACTTTATGTGAGAGGCAAATAGCTAAACAATGTATGCACAGATGTTGGTGTTAAATTTATGTAGCATTATTTGTCTTATATTGTTCTGATGCTAATTCGCCTGCTTAATGTTATTAATGCAATCTATATATACAGAAATTATGCTTTTTTCGTGATACTTATTTTGTCAACTCAGTTACATAATAATAGCTTTTATCAAATAATTTTGTTATATTTGGAAATCCTTTTATTATTATAGTTTCATTGTCTATACATTATTCGTTTTAATTACTTCATACTAAATGAGAATATTATTCATTTAGATGGAAGATTTATAGTTATAAGTATATACGAACATACATAACCCTGGGGAGACCCCGGACTATATCTTAAGTTTAACAAGTGCCGTAATTCTAACAATACTTATATATATAACAATACTTATATATATCAATATTCTTACGTACATCGTCACAATACATTTTAAGAAGCTTAAAGTGTTGTTAAACATCAGGTAATATCATTGAATATTTAATCTGGTTTAAAAGTAAAATTTGATATGATGACACATATGACAGTTATTTAAGAAACAATTTTTCAATTAATAAAGTGACAATTAGCAATTTGTTGAAAAGTTATAGTAGTAAATACATTACATCTATTGAAGGCAATTTTATAGAACACTTAGTGTAACAAAAAATATGGCATGAAATAAAAAATGATAATTTTATACAAGTGTGAAATTTATCTAAGTTTAATAAACACCTTTGGTTCAAAAAGTTTTTAAAAAAAATTCTAAGAATATAAATATTGTGATTAAACAATTTGATGCATCAAAATTAGTAGAAATTTTTGTAAATAAACGAGTATTGAACATCTTATCTGTTTATTTAGATAATAGATATTTTATGAAGGAATAATTTTTTCACTATACTCTTTATAAAATATTTTCTAAAAGAAAAGTCCGAGATTAGGAAATCTATAAACTATAATTTTGGACTTTCAGTATTATATAAAGGGTTATTTATTATAACAGTTTTATCAGAATTTATTTCTATGAATCACGTATAAAGTTAATTAATTTTTTAATTAAATAAAATATTCTCGCTCATGTTATTCTACTTTTTGCTTATTTTTTCACTTACGAAATTGGTAATTGCAATTTCTGAATCATAAAGAAATCATTATATGGAAAATAATTTCATTAAATAAGCTTTTTTATAAGTACATTTTTATATATGAGGATTAGTTTATTTTTCTTCATAGAAATACATCTTTTTGTGTGATTTGTTATTTTTTAATTACTTAAAGCATATTAATTATAAAAAAAAGATGACGCGTATAAAAATTTATTCGCATCAAACTAAACACAATGTAAATATCTGCACCCACAATATCATCAATTTTTTATTTGCTAATCAAAAATTTTTCCGATTTCAAGTTTTAATAAATAGACGCTATTTTGTTCATAAAATTAATTTTCTTCTTAAAAAATCTAAGCAAACATAAGGAAATTAAAAAGAAATTAGGAAATTGAACTCTACTAAAATTTGTCTTTCAGAGGTTAATGATCTCAGAAAATGAAGACATTAATAATGAATGTTTATTTTAAAATTTAAAATATACATAGCCAAGATATATTAACATTGTCAGAAATATATGAATGATTTTCCTTCCCAAACTCTTCAAAAATGTTTTCTTCACCGACGATATACAAAATAATCATTAAAAAGTATTAATATATTTTTTCACGTAGATTATAATTATCTCAGCAAGTATAGCAAATATTTGTAGAGAGTAAAAGTGAAAAGCGAATAAGAGAGGATTACTTCTTATACATTTATAACTATTGCAGTAAAAATGTTTGTATACTAAATCAATATTTTTTCTTCATTTTGTATTTATTTTATTATTTAAAAACTTATTATTTCCAAATTTAAATAATAGAATTGAAATATATTATCATTGATGTTATCAAGATTTTTAATATAAGGAACAAAAGTACTATAAGTTTATTTTATAATTAGTATATTCGTTTAAAACGTAAATTTGAAAATGTATAATTGTATTAATATATTTTTTTCCCATTTCAAATATTCGTGAAATAGACGATATAACTATACAAATAGTGTTGATAACATATAAATATATATACTTAATAAAGAAATAGTTTTAATCTTAAGAATGTGTTTGATTATTGAATTAAAACCCTTATAATAATTTATAATGTTTTACATCATTCAAATCATCAATGCATCAAATAAAACTTAGAACTCCAATTGTAAATTATGTGTTTTTCAAATATGATTAATAAAACATCAAAATGAAGAAATTGAAATAATTTATGATCATCATACTACAAATTAAACGACAAAAATTATTTTATAATGCAGTTGCTCAAAATTTCTGATCAAAAATACTACTGCATAAAATATTTATAAATAAAATTTCTGTAATTGAAGTATTTTCTAGAAATTTACATTCCAAAACTATATGCATCATTAAATGTGATATATCGAGTATTTCAATAAAAACATTTTGGCTATTTGCTTAAAATTAATCTACTTAATGATAATTTTGTGTAGTAAATACTTCTCATCATCAGAATGATGTCAATAAAGTTTTAACATAATTTTTGTAAAAATTTAAATATTAAAAGTGTTTCACATGATTGGATTTTAAATATATGAAATATATGAGTATAAATAAATCAATGTATATCCTCAAAAACAATTAGATCACCATGTGAAAAATGATTGAAAAAGAGTTACATTTAGTTTCAAATAATCATGTGAATAAGCACTGAATTAAATAAATATAAGTGATACTTGATGCATTCTGATCATTATTAGTGAAAAAAGTTTTAATATTACAAAAAAATCAGCGATAGTCATTATCTAAATAGGAATACACACACAATAGTATTAATTGCTATTTTCCTATTTGGAAAGTAAGCACGTTTAACTTTGAGTCAATAGCTTTCCGAGATGAAATTTTTTAATCTGAAAAGATACTGGGTAATATATAATTGCAAGTGAAATTTTAAAAGAGAGGAAAACCTAAAAGGCAATATATGTGGTAGAATATCATCATTGTAGAACAGATTTTAGATGTTCAGTAAAAGATCTTGCTTTTCTTATTTCGAAAAAATCTAAAATCCCTAACTTATTATTTCAATTTTGGGTCACTAAAATATCAAACGATTTATATTTTATACGCAAATTATAGAAACGAATTTAATATTAGGAAATAGAGCTTTATATACAAAAATAATTGGGAAATTCTTATAAGAATTGGGAATTTTCTTTATTGATTCATTTTCAGATTACAGTTTTATTTGCACTGGAGCATAAAAATCATGCAATCAAAAATTAATAAAATTTTAGTCAAAATTTATTGAATTATTATAGATGAATAAACATACTTTATCCATATGATTAAAATAACAGTGAACTAGATTATTATCCATATGAGCAAAATTACAATCAAGATATATTAATTTAGATAAAAAGGAAGAGTAATAATACTAATTTTCAATTGAAAATTTTGATTGCTACAATAATGTACTTTCTGAGATATTTTAGTTGTTAATTAAACATTTTCTAGGGAATGACTGTGACTACATAACAACACAACTACGCAACTTTGCTCAGTATTTTTTAAAATAACCCAAATTAAAAAAATATTTTATTAATCAAATAATTTACATAGTTTAGTAATATATAAATTTAAATTTCCACTAAAACGATGTTTGCATACAGAGAAACTGACTTCAAATTTATTGAAATTTTAAATAGTAATTAACAGCAAATGAATTAGCTTAAAATGAAAGAATAAAATTTTATTGATACAAGTATACACTACTTGTTAACAATTTCATGGCAGACTTTTATAACAGGTATTATTTTATTTAGAAATAGAACATAAAATTAAGAAAACTATTTTTTTCGTCACAAAAAAGTAGTTATGTATTTTAACATGTTGATTTTATTCTCAAATTGTTTCAATTTGTTGATTTAAGTGACACCAATAAAATATTCTTAATAAATGACAAGAAAAATTACTATACATAAATAAATTTAAGAAGCATCTCACAGTTTTGAGTATTATCGAAATTGTAACGTAGTAAAATGTTTGTATTTTAATTTACATTGAGAATTCCCTCATACAGTTATTTAATTCGACATATTTAAGCAGATAATGCCTTGTGGAACATCTATAGACTATTTGTCATTAATAATTATAAAAATACACAGTTATTTTATTCAAATTTCCAATCAGCTTGCTTTAAAATATCTACATAATAAATTATTAAATGTAATCTGGAGGTACACCGAGACTAATTGCTTCAATTGTATAAAACAGATCTAGATCAAGCATCATAGAAATGTTATAAAAATCACCCTGAAGTGAGGATTTTTAAAGAGAAAATGGTTTGAAAATGTGTCGCCAGATGGCGCTCAAGCAAACAAATAATTTAAAGGAAAACATGGTGCTCACTTTGATTGTAAGTTGTGTGATAAGTGCGCATACCTGATTGGTGCCCGATTAAAGAATATTTCATTGTTAATGGTTAACATCATCACAGAATGGAATTCAGATTTTGCTTCCTCTCCCAATTATAAGTGATCTAAATTTTTTTTCCTTTCAGTTAATTGCAGAATTAAGAACCAATGGTTCTACATCGACTTCAAAATTACTCAATTCCTCACCAGACATGGAAAATTCAACAGCTACTTACACTGTTTCCATATTAAAAACAGTGACGTGTGCAACTCCGATATTGACAACCCTTCACACATTCTTCTTGAATGCCCATCTGTTTCCCGAGAAAGGAATGAGCTTTGTAAAGACTTGAATATTAGATGGCCCCTATTTTGGTGGACCAAGTGAAGAAAGAGGCTTTTGTATTTTTTAAAAAATTTATCCATGCAGCAATCTAACTCTCTTTTTAGTTTCATTTCTCATTTTTTATTCTCTCTGAATTTTTTTATCTTTTATTTTTATTTTATTTTCTTTCATCTCATGATTTATCTTTGATTTGTTATGTAGTACATTTGTTGCACCTTGTGCTATTCCTTGGTGAACAGGAAGATATTTCTGTTTTCACAAATAAAAAAATAAAATAATGGCTGTAAGAATCACTCAGAAAGGTAAATATCTCGATTTCAATAAAAGTAGAAAAGCACATGAGATAACACACTCATCTAAAAGTTTAATTTAATCTCATTCCTTACGCATATTGCCGTCTAGAAGTCAGTGTGGCTGTTGTTCCATTCTGTATTAATTTTATCGAAACAGAGCAACATCTTTCTTTTTATACCTGGAAAACATGATCTTCCAGGAGTTTGCTGTACCATTTACAAGAGAATATACAATGGAAAAAAATCCTTTATATGACTTCTTCAAAGAAGAAAATCTTTAAAGAAAATTGGAGGAGAAACAAAACAAGCTGTGATGTATATAGTGTTTTGCACTTCTTCATAGAAATGGCATGATGTAATGCGATTGTTCTGTTGTTGCTTATTTCCAAGGGTTTGACGGAATCAGACCAAATCTAGGAATCCGTTGACTGAGAGGAAATCGATGACTAGGAGGGGAGAAGTATAGATTTTGTTCCAGAGTACATTCATACAATTCACGATATGCTCAGGGGAAGCTTGGTGTCCATGGCATTTAAGACGGTGGGGGAAGGTCTTGTTACCTGCTACAAAAGTGAGGCATTTCAGATGGCCAGAGGTGAGATGTGCAAGGCAAGTGCTGGATTTCCTGTCGCAGTAAAAAGCCAGAGAAAGTCTCGGCTTTCTACCCTTGTAGAAGTGGTGAGTCAAAGGTACATGCCAATCGGTTTTAATCTGAACTTTTCTCAGGGAAAAGAGTTCAAGGTAGGTAAGTGCAGAAGATGAAGGAGCAAGATGACCTGATCCCTCCTTTATTAAAGTGTCTGCTATTTCATTGACTGTTCTATCGCTTCATAACTAAGACAAAAGAAACTTTGTCTGTGCATAAGTCAGTGTTTATCCACGATTAAACTCAAGTCAAAATTAATATGTGCAGAGAAATCTTGTGCTTAATGTTGTTGCCCAAATCACATCTTACTAGAAGAAAACTTCATAATTTCGAATAAAATTATCACAATTTCTCATTGATTGTCAAGAACTTTCGTAATTGATCGATGGCTATGAATAACGTTTGAAAAATTTGAAGACGCTATAGATTCTGCAATTACATCGTTCACCATAATTAATCGTAAGTCATTCTTTTCCCAGCGGAACTTCCAGAAAACCAATTTCTGAAAACCTTTATATCATGGCTTTTCTGAATTTGTAGAATTTGATACTTTTCTGAAATTTTGCTTTTTTGTTAAGCAGGAAAAGGTGACACATCTTTGATTTCATTCTAATTGTAGTGGTGAAACTCGGTAATTTCAGAAAAACTCCGAGGAGAACCCAGATTCGTTTTTAATAATTGAATGACAGAGACAAAGTTTCAAAACAAATATAATATAATAATGTATTTTACAAACTTAATAATAAGAGAAGTTTACATGTACAATTAAATAATTCTAGATTAAATAAATAATGATATTCTAATTTTAAATTTCTTTTTTGACATTTATACAATAATATATCATAACTAAATTTGACCAGGTGGATTCAGCACGAGATCAGACTCACCCCTTTTAGAAGTAGTATTGTAGTGTCTCCTATCGTCAATTGTTTCGCCGGTCTCCAGTGTCGATGATTCTCTTTCCTCATCCACTTATCGTTCTCTAATCGTCATCTTCCCTTTCCATTTTCATCCGCTGGGATTTCAGCATATCGCTTGACTTACTCATTCCTCATGAGATTTCTCTTTATTCTTTGCTATCTCTCATCAGAATTTGTCGACTCTTCATTTGTAATTTTTTAGATTTTCATCCTCATATATTTTTCAGACATCTTAGGGCTCCATTCAGGAAACTCTACTCAATTCCGGACAGGGCTCCTACTGAACAGTTGTACTCTGTTTACCAAGTAGATCTTTTAGCTACTCTCATTTTGCTCAATGAGGATCCAATCAGCAATTCTAGACTCATTTTTCTGGGACTTCTACTTTATTGATGCAGTTTTCAATTCTTCATAATTCTCATCTAGGATCCTCTTCTTTACACCAATGGTTCTCTAAGTTCGAATCCTAAACTTCTATGGGAAAGGTCAGAGATCTCTCCCACTCAATTCCGACTGGTCAGATATATACATAAAAGATATAAAAAACACAAACGTTCTTGAAATTTTCTCAAGATCACCCATCCATCCCAAAAAGAAAATATTTATTCTTTTATTACACTTGTCTCATTATACCAGTTTTACTACATCCTTTCCTTTATTTTCTAACAGGACAGTTTGAAAGGAAAGGAAAAAAAAGAGTCTTAAACTCAAAGTGACAATAAAAATATAAACATCTGTTTTTCAGGGTTTGGTTATATTGTTTTACACTACGACACTAATGAAGAGATTTAAAAAGAAAAATATCAAATGAAAGTTTCATCCCTATTAGCAGTATTTTCACTGATTACGAATGATCTGTTCAAACCGTAAGTATCCTCATTTTTATCGAATTTACCTGATGTATTTGTTTGCATATGTTTTTAATTACAACAGCTCCATCAAAAATTACGATTTTAGATTAATGTTTTTATGGATACTTTGAGAGTAAATACAACATTTTGTTTGAATTAAAACCACGGTGCACCAGTTTCTTACTGCATCGCTTTCGTTGTTGGAAGGCTATGAATTCAAGTCCCCACTTAACCGAGAGGATCCTTAAGGCTTACGTACCCTAAAAATGCAGGAAACACGTTAAATAGATTTTGAAATGGCAAAATATTTCACTACAACTGAAATCAAATATACTCTTAAAGATATATCTATACCATCTGTCGTAGTGTAAAATGACATAACCAAACCCTGAGAAAACAGTTGTTTATTTTTTATTGTTTCTTTAAATTTAAGAGTTTTTGTTCTTTTCCTTGCAAACCATGCTGTTAGAAAATAAAGGAAAGGATGTAATAAAAGTTGGCACAATCAGACAAATGTAATAACACAGTAAACTTTTCCTTTCGGAATGGATGGGTGGTCTTGAGATTAATTTATGAGCTTGTGTGTTTTATGAAATGTTTTATATGTAAATCTGACCAATCGGGATTGAGGAGAAGAGATTTCTGACCTATCCCTTAGAAGTATAGGAGGTACTATAGAACTTTAGAGAACCAATGGTGTAAACAGGAGAAGGCAAGACGAGAAAGATCTGTCTCGACTTTCCTGAATGGATGTTCGACAAAGAGATGAGGGTTAAAGATAAGAAATTACGAAGAAGGGACAACATATTCTGATGAGAGATGACAAAAATGAAAAGAAAGTTCATGAAGAATGAGTGAGACAAGAGCGATGCTGAGCAGTAAGCCAAGTGAGATGTTGAAATATCAGCGGATGGAAATCGAAAGCGAAGATGACGAGTAGAGGAAGGGAAATGGATGAGAAAAGAGAATTATCGACACCGTTGAGCGTTGAAGCTATTGACGATAGAAGACACAACAATACTACTTCTAAAATGGATGAGTCTGATCTCTCGTTCTTATTTCGCCTGCTCAAATTTTGTTATGATATATTATTGTGTAAAAATTTCACATAAGAAATTTAAAGTTAGAATTTCACCAATTATTTAATCGAGAATGATTTAATTGTAAATGTAAATTTCTCTTATTAAGTTACTAAAATAAATTTTCAAGTTTGACGATATTTGCTTTTAATCTTTGTCTCTGTCATTCTATAATTGAAAAATAATCTGGGTTTTCCTCGGAGTTTTTCTGAAATTACCGAGTTTAACCACAACACCATCATCAATTTGTTCAATTCATGATGACCAATTTTACCGAATAGCATTTTCTGCAGTTATAAAATAGACATTTTCCCGAATTGAATACTGTAGGAATTGTTTGATAACAATTGTAATGCGAGACAGCTTTTATCAATTCATAACAATATTTAAATTATATAAAAGGACACAAAATTACTCTTAATTTTTTTAATTGGGTATTTTATAATTTATTTAATCTGTTCTTGATGTGTATGCAGATAAATAAAAATTCAAGTTTGTGTTTGAATTTCACTAAATTAACATAATTAAAAGAAGCAGATTTCTGATGAAGAAGTTTCATGAATTTCTAAAAGTGAGTGATATTTAATTATTTAACAAATCTATCAATAACCAAACAGAATATTTAGTTCATATATATCAATTTTGAATATTTTACATGTCAAATGACTTTATAACTTGTGAGATAGTTTTATTTAATAGTTATTTCATTTTTAATTACTTTTATTGCACAAAACATAGCATTTTGATAAAACTGGATGCAGAATTAAAAAAAAACATTTCCTGTGTTTACTTAGAAAATTATTTATCTAGTAAAAATATTTTTTTGGTGTACTTTTTAATCATACATTCCATCGGAAAAGAAAAGGAAATATAAATCGACTTCATCTTTCTTGATAACTAAGAAAAAAAGAAATCGTATTTGTCGAAGCGTGTTTACTTTCAACAGACGTATATTTTCTTGGTTAGTTTTACAATACTGATGTCCTTTTATCTCATTCAGTTATTTCTGCGTATTCTTATTTATCAGATTTTGAGGAAAACATATTCTCAATATTATTTTTAAAAATACTAATATTAACAACTTTCTATTAATAATTTTGATAAATCAAAATATTAAAATAGGTTGAATTAGAAAAATCATAACACTTTAACGTATAATCAATTATACAATTTATGATATGTGTAAACATTTTTTTATTAATGAAATTTTAATAAATTATTTTACTAATGAATTTTCAGAAAAAAACTTATAAAAAATTCAAAAATACACAATAAGCTATTTAATTAGGATAAAATTAGGTAATATGTATAACAATTTTAATTTATATAATAATATATTTTAAAATATAAGGCTGACTTAATGTTGAATAAAATGACTGCAAATGACAAAGGGCTGATTTCAAATATGAATTTAACATAGAAATATTCCTGTATCAAAACTTAGTTTTTATAATCTATTATTATTTAATTTATTTCTGAAATGGTTAATTTTAAAATAAAAAAAATCATTTAAATAATAAATTTCCTAATTCTGTAATTAATAATTCATTTTATAATGCAAATAATATATGAAAAAAAATTATCATTGCATAGTAACAGAAAATGTTTATTCCAAAATTTTAGCCATTATATATATATATATATATATATATTATATATATATATATATATATATATATATATATATATATATATATATATATATATATATATATATATATTATATATATATATATATATATATATATATATATATATATATATATATATATATATATATATATATATATATATATATATATATATATATATATATATATATATATATATATATATATATATATATATATATATATATATATATATATATATATATATATATATATATATATATATATATATATATAATCATATACTATAATATATATATATATACAACACACATATATATGTGTATATATATAAATAATTATTAGTTAGTTTTTATAAAATTAATCAAAAACCAAATGGAGAATAATAATCAAATACTAGATGGAGAATATAATACATTAAAAATGCTTTGAAAATACATAATATAGTAAACAGATGGAAAATGTTAAATGTATAGTTTAAAATTCCAAAGAAAATAGAATAAAGGAAAAATAGAACGAAGTACCAACATGGCCAGTTTCTTCAGGGTAATTTTTGTGCTGAATGCATTGCTAAACAGATAAGTGTTGTACCTAGTCTTGTGCTTTTCAATTTTTATATTTTTGTATCTTTTAGTTTTCGCGCGTTTGATACTTCTAATCTTGCATTATACATATAATCACTTAGACAAGTTTTGTTTCTCAGAATTTAAATACTATCAAGTTATTGTCATTGTAAATATGGTAAATTCAGCACGAAATTCTTGCTCAAGAATGATGTTTATAGTTTGACACCTTGTATAGTGCCTGATATATGAATCTTAATGGTAAACCAGAGAGTAATTGAAATGATAAAAGACAATTATTTCAAAGGATTTTCTGTCATTTTTATTTAATTTTTAAAAAATAACTCATGGATGATGGTCTTGCTTTTAAAAAATATCTAATTTCATGAAATTAATTTAAAGATAATTGTGCGTTGTAACAAATTTATTATTTTCACATGTATTATAAATGAAAGGGAAAGCGAGATAAATTAAAATGACTCATAAGTGAAAATTTTAATAATGTTTTTTAACGTTCAAATGAATCTCTGTTAAAAATTTTTTTCAAAAGTCGTTAGCTAAATAGTATAATTTCTGGTTTAAATTTTAAATTTACTTTAGAGAATTTAAAAGAAAATCTTTTGATATCTCAAATTGACAACTTTAGTAATCACCAATACTATAAAAACATTTCAAATATCAATAGCTATAAAATAAATTTGATATAGCATTATGAGATCTTTAATCAGAATTGATTAACAATGACAATTTCTTTGGAAAATATTTTTTGATATATTTTGTGGCAAATGAGCAAAACCTTTTTTCTTCTAAAATATTGCAGTTTTCAAGAGTTTGCTACCTTTTATTATGAAATAATTTTATTAACATGAAAAATCTATGAAAATATTTATGCTTAGAGAAGGGCATATATATTTCCCTACTTGGAATAATTTCAACTAACATCAGTAGTCTTGAAAGATGCCGACAGGAAAATTATAAAGTGGACAGAAGAGAGCATTTTCTTTATAGAAATATTGTATAAGATGACTAACAGGATTTAAAATCCTCAAGCAGATATGAGTGCAAAATCTTGGATTTTTGCATTAAGACGAAAAAAATTCATTTAATCCATTACTATTTGTTAAATTTTTGAAATTGTTTGACTTTTGGTGGATCAAAACTGACGAGAATTAAGAAGAAAACCAAAAGGGTATAATAGATGAGAGTACTATATTTCAAAATCATATTTAGATTAAACATTCTGATAAAACTCTTTTAATCACATTTAATATTCAAAGCAATAAAATTATTAAAAGATTGTTAATATTTTTCGATAGTTTAATATACATGTATGTCTTCCAAACAGAAAAAAATATGTTAAGGAATTCGACAATAATTCATATAAGCATAGTAATGGAAAAAATCACAGTTTATTTTTCCAAAAGAATGTATTTAATTTTATTTATCACATGTGGGATAAATAAAGTTAAATATACTTTCCTTGTTATGAAATTAATAATATTAATATTCAAAATTAAACAAAAGTGTAAATCGTCATAGGTTCACTAATTCTGCATACATTGCCCCAGAAATCGAACTGTGCAAAATACTTCTAATTATGCGCATCCAAATGTTTGTAAATTGGCTTAGTTCACCACAATTAAGAGATTACAGTCCCGTGTGTGTTTTATAATTGTAATTGTAATTTAACAGAAGTCAGAGAGTGAAGTAAAAGATTTCTAGTATAACATGTACCTATAATTGCACTATTTTTCTTTATAAAACTCATGAACAACAAATTGCACTAGTATAGAACAACTAATTTAATACTAGAAATATTAAATTAGTTGTATAGAACAATTAATTTAATACTAGAAATAAATAACAATAGAACAACTAATTTAATACTAGAAATAAATAACAATAGAACAACTAATTTAATACTAGAAATATTAAATTAGTTGTATAAATTAAACCATCTTTATTCATTCAAATATTTTTTCAAAGTACAATTGATCAGTTTCAAGATTTTAAATCCTTAGATTTATATGAATAAAATTTGATATATGAATTTGATATTTAAAATACTGTACTAGCACATGAATTTAGCTGGTACAGTATTTTAAAATTTTAAGAAAAAATATTTGCACATACTCATTTTTAAAAGCATTTTAAATGAGTGATAGGAATCGATGCCAGAAATCAAACACTCAAATATTATACTTTCAATGAATCCTGATTAAGCTAAACATAGCTTATCAAAATTTTCACGAACAATAGCAAATCTTTTATACAAATTAAAAACTACTTTCTCTTTCAATTTAATGCATTTAGGGCATTGTTTGACTGATTTTAAAATGTTTGTGTTTGTATAAGTTTATGAAAAATAAGTTATAATGCGTAGTAGTTCATGATTTTACATTTGAAATGTGTATCAAAATATTTAAACGTTAGGCTTATACACTTCTTGAGAGAATTTCTTCCACAGATTTTACAACACATTCACGGGGAATTACCAGATTCTTAAAAATATTGTCAATTACTGCGTTTTAATATTCTTATATTTTCAAGATATGGAATTTAAACGTTCATATCTGGATAATAAAAAATTATTTCGATCATGCTTTTCTCAATGTTAACATAATTTCAAAGCCAATAAGAACTTTAATGTATTGATTCAATGATATCACTGTATACTTAATTCGGAATGATTAACTTTAAAACTAGTTGTACTGTCTTACCGATCTTTATCTATTTTTTAAATTCCCGGTTAGTTTCTTATTGCACCAATTGACATTATTGTTTCTACATATTTGATTAAAATCTACCAAAATATCTAATAATAGAAAAAAAACTTTTTATCTTTTTCTACTTGTAAATAATGAATACTAAGCATCGGTTGTCATGAAGTATTTTTAAGTTTGTAGACATACTACTTGATTTCATTTCATGGAAGCAATAACATTGCTTAGTGTCACATCTGTTTTGCATTAACTTCAACGTTATTTTTAAAGTAAAATGGTTTAGTTCTTATAAATTATATATATATATATATATATATATATATATATATATATATATATATATATATATATATATATATATATATATATATATATATATATATATATATATATATATATATATATTTGTTAACTTTCATTCCAAAAATTTCAAAACTTTTCCTGTTACTTTTATCGGTGTCTCTACATATAAAAACATGTTTGTTTTTGTTTTTAATTTCAATATAAGGTTTTAAAATTGTTTTTATTACTTAATTAGTTGCACCTATGATTCTCAGAATTACATTATTTTAAAAATTAGTGACTTTCAATTAATATCAAAGAATGTCATCAAAGCTCTTACTAGAATCATAAAAAAATTATTTTTACAGTCAATGAAAGAAAGGAATTTTTAAAATATTATAAATTGGCTTTTAAAGATTGCATTTTAAATCTGATTCTGTTACAAACTGAAATACTTTATTAAACTAAAATTAAAAGATGATAATAGGTGGATTAATATTATTAATGAAAATAGAAATATTACTTTTTTGAAAAAAATTAACTACTAAAAGACTTTTATATGTTAAGTCTAAAAAATAAAAAAGTGTTTGTTTTTAGATTTCTCGTTTAAAATTTCATTCTTTATATATTGTGAAAATTTTTATTAGATCATAATTTATATTTTCTTGCAAAACACAACAATAGTTTAAAAACGATTTTGTAATTTTATTTAAACATTGATAAAATGTTGAATTTTAGTATTTATATTAATTAGATTTCTTAAATGTTTCATGTTCTGCATATTTTTCTGGATAGCTTGTTATTTTACAATTTTTAGGGATCATAAAGGTTACATAACCATGATTTTTTGTGCATAAAATAACTTGGATGGTAATTGATTTATCATACTTGTTACTTTTTCCTTGTAATATATTCTTCACATATTTGAATATGTTATCCTCCGACGGAACAAAAACCCAAGTAATAGTTGTTTTTTCATGTTATTTCATATTAGTTCACTTAAAGCGAATATAATTTACTCTACTAAGCACAGGAACTAAAAATATAAAATAGCTTTTTTCATTATTTCAAAATGTTTAATATCTTTCAACTCAATTTATTAATTTATCTTAAATTTTGATTTTGCTGAAAATGTCTCTAATATCTATGATTATTTCATATTAATTGTAAGTAGTCATCTTAAAAAGTTTGGAAAATGATATCACAAAAATTAAATTTAAGCTCTTTATCAAATTAATTTCTTCAACTTATGGTAGAAAAAAATACAATTCGAAATACTAGAATTGTTTTATTACTATAAATACAATGATATAAAAATGCAAATTTATTTAATTTTTTATAGTAGGAAAGTTTACATCTAATAGTTTGTAGCATTCAAAACTGATAGAATGTATAGTGCAAAAGTCTTACTTGCTTTAAGCAGATAACTGTCTAAGTAACTTCGAGCAGAAGACTTCATTAATCACTCAACCAAAGAACTGAGATTTTTCTTAATTGAGAGATGTGCAGTATTAGTAAGTTTATGGCAGAAAGTGACACAGCTTTCTGGACTATGCATCACATAATCTAAAATTTCTTTTCATGACTAATGATCTGTAAAATATGAAGCCATTTTAGATTTCTCGTTTAAAATTTGTTATTTTTATTAGATCATAATTTATATTTTCTTGCAATACACAACAATAGTTTAAAAATGATTTTGCAATTTAATTTAAACATTGCTAAAATGTTGAATTTTAGTATTTATATTAATTAGATTCATGAGTGTTTGTTAAAAATATCGAAAGTCATTTTTAACATTAGGTAGGGTTACATTTTTATCTTTAATGAATTTTTTTTCCATTTCCCATTTTATTAAGGAATGTTTGGATTTATAAAAAAAAAAGTATTTGGAAATTTAATATTTGCCATATGAATGAAGAATATTTTTTGATCTATTATTTTTTGAAATGAAAATGTCAAGGAAAATAATTTCGTAACATTTTGTAAATACATGAAACCATTTTAAAAAATATAAAATTTTTCTGTATACATTATTCAGTATATATTCTGTTAAAGTTATAAGCAAAGCAAGTTGAGCATAGATTTGATTATTAAATGACAAATAATATTGAGCAATATTTGAATTGTGTCATTATTTGAAACAGTATATGTTTTAGAAGAAAAATTTAAGTTATTACCATTTTTACATGAAAAAAAATCTTTTTGTATATATGTTTTTATACTTTTTGAACACTGATAGTGTGTGATTAGGGTAATGAAGAACACAAGGTAAGTTATGAAATAGGTAATTTTAATATACAAAACAGCTTTAAATTTAAGTTCATAAATTTATATTTTTTAACAATTAGCACTTCCAAATGTGCTTACCCAATACTCCATTAATAAACGTATGTTAATTACCATTAATAAACCATAATTAAACCATTAATAAACGTATGTTAATTTCCATTAATAAACGTAAGTTATGATTACAAGCACCTGTGAATAATTAAGCAGTATTTACTTAATATTATTTATTCATCTTGTGATAGTTATTGCAGTTGATTTTTAATATTAGAGATATATATAAATTACGAGTCATCGTTTTCAAATTATGTAAGATCGATATACTTAATATTTTTATGATGTATTTTTGAAAGAGAGAACACTTTGATAATTCATCTCTAGAAAAAAGTTTCAGAAGTTACTTCTGAAAGTTATCTTAATATACACTACTGGCCATTAAAATTGCTACACCAAGAAGGCGACATGCTACAGATGTGAAATTTATACGAAAGGAAGAAGGTGCTGTGATATGCAAATGATTAGCTTTTCAGCGCATTCAGGCAAAGCAGGCGAAAGTAGCGACACCTACATTGTGTTTAATTGAGGAAATTGTGCAGCCGGTTCCTCATACACAAATTGCATTTGAACGTTGTTGACTGGTGAAAAGTTGTTGTGATGCCTCGTGTAAGAAGGAGAAATGTGTACCAGCACGTTTCTGACTTTGATAAATGTCGAATTGTAGGGTACCTGGATTGCGGTTTATCTTATCGCAGTATTGCTGCTCGCGTCGGTCGAGATCCAATGACTGTTAGCAGAATATGGAATCGATGGGTTCGAAACCCTACGTTTCAGCAGGATAATGCCCGACAGCATGTTACTGGTATTGTATAGACCTTCTTTGATACGGAACATGTTCGGCTGTTGCCCTGGTCAGCACGTTCTCCAGATCTTTCACCAATAGAAAACGTCTGATCAATGGTTGCCGAGCGACTGGCTCGTCTTTAAACGCCAGTCACTATTGTTGATGAACTGTGGCATCGTGTTGAAGCTGCATGGGCATCTATACCAGTACATGCAATCCAATCTCTGTTTGACTCAATGCCCAGGCGTAAAACTACTGTTATTACTGCCAGAGGTGGTTGTTCTGGGTACTGATTTCTCAGGATCTATATATATATCCAACCAAATGTTTTGAAAATTTAATCACTTGTTATTTCTAGTATAATATATTTGTCCAATAAATATCATTTTGTTATCTGCATTTCTTCCTGGTCTAGCAATTTTAATGGTCAGTAATGTATATATTTCATATGCATTATAGAAAGGGAATTAAAGTTAAAATTTATATGTTTTTAGTTTTAAATGCTAAAAACATGTAAAAATGCGTCCTTGAAATGAAAGACTGAATTTCCAAATTTGATTTAAAATATAATTCTACATTTTGCGATAGCTATTTATTATGTAACTGTTAAAGTGTTTAAACTAAATCTCTCATTCTCAATTACATCCCTTAGAAATTGTTTTATCAAAAAATACTACCTTAAAAAAGGGTACAGAACTTACAAAATTTAAAAATAAAATGTTTACATAAATAAGTAGTTTTATGCTTATGTACTAATTATTCATAAAAATTATTATGAATTGAAGTTGCTTGATAAAAAGTGTTTTTTGAAATAAATTAAATCAGTGACATTTAAACGAATGCCCAGTGATTGATGTATGCATTTTTATATGTTAAATATTATTTCTAAGGAGTAAAAAGTTTTGTTATACGAATAATCCTAAATTACAGTAAAGAATATTTATTGCTTTAAAATGCTTTAATTCGGTAGTCATATTACCATTTTTGTTAGTAACATTTAATATAAATTTACTAATTACTTTAACTGTGGAAAGAGTCTTATACTCTTGGTTTTGATATAGATAAAGAGACAGTAAATCAATTTATTATTCTTAATTGTTTATTTATTCCAAAGTAAAACCGTTTCCAGAATTTTTAACTATTTCCAGAAATATTGAATCTGTATGGATATTTATGCATTTTTTATAAAAAAAAAATACTATTTTATTACGTTTTTTAAAAAATAACAACGTATAGAATAATTTTTAAAACAACAGAATGTAGAAGAATATTAAATTACTTTAAATAGATGTAAAATGTAAGAAAAAATTTTCAATTTCAAATTTTGAATACTAAAGGGAAAAATATGGTTCATAAGAAAGACAACTTTGTTTTTAATAACTCGTCTGTTACAAATTATATTCGATAAACTGAATTTTGAAAAAAAAATAAGGAAAAGAATTTTTTAAAAAAATCGGCATTTTTATAACACTGATTCGCATAACCAAAAGTTCTAATAAATGTTTAGTGTTGACATTAGAATATATTAAAAATGGAGCACATATAAATGATTGCAACTATAAAAAACTTTGAAAACTAAACTATATGTTTGAATTTAGGAATTTGAAGAAGAAAATATTTAGGTGATAAATATGTATTATAAAGCTAATTTATTGAAATTATTAATTTTTAATTTAATAGTAAAATATTATTAGATAAATCATGATGTGAAAGAACATCTGATTTTTAATAAATAATTATCTGTAAGAACAACACCAATTAATATTAATTATCGTAAATGAATTGAAAATACTCCAACAAAGTTAAAGAGTCACATTGTTATTAAAAATAAATTTGAATTTAAAAATAAATCTATAAAAAATCTTAAATAGATCTTCGAAACAATTGTGATTTAAATAACAACTTAACGATGCAAGTTGAAATTCCCTTTAGAGTGAACAAAAATAAATAGATAGCCTTTTTGATGTCTTAGTTTTATAAAGCGTAGAATTTATCTTATGGAAAGTTAGAATTGAAACCTTGTGTGAAAAGTGCCAAAGTATTAAACATGAGTTAATTTATTCTCTAGAACCAATTAACAAAGAATTCTTTGAATACCCTCCTGCAGTATTTACTTTTAGCTGTAATATGAAAACCTGAGGCGATTTCATAGCAAACATGTCCAGTCATTGCGTAGTTAAATTCAAAGCTGATAGTAATTAGATTCCTCTTTGAATTTAGAAGTGAGAAAATCATTGTTTCGCCCATAAATTAGTTACTCCTCTTAAAAGACTGCCTAAATGCGTAAGCCTTTCAAATGTCAGATGGGAGGGGAAGCCAAATTTGAAATGTTTCGTATCAAATTACGCACAACTTCTTCGCTTCATTATCGTTGAAATTTTTAGAATTGATGTCATTAGTGTTGCCACTTTGCTGGTCCCAAATGACAGTAACTTTGTTAGAAAATATGTTATAAGTATAAAGGTTGGAAGACGATAAATTCTTTTATTATGAGGATATTTTTGGTATGGATTGTTATTCAATTTCAAAAAGAAAAAATGTGATTGGAAATCTAATTAGTAATTTACTTTTAAAGAATAGTATTTTTGCGTCTACATGATTTTAAAATGTATTGAAAATAAGATTAACTGTAATTTTTAGTTTCAGAACACAGAAGTGAATGGTTTGCACTGTATCTATTCCAGAGCTACAAATATTCAGGAGTTCTAGGAATAAAAAGTAATATTATTGAAATATTTTATTACATAAAATGAATTTGGTATGTATTGAATAATTTTAATGTTAATTTAAATATGAGCTTATTGAAAGCATGAAATAAAATGGTCACAAAAAAGAAACATGAGTTGAGTACAGGTAAATAGATTACAAATAAATTTTTAGTCAAAGAATATGATGAAGATTGTGGTCTGCAGGCGCATTTGTCACGAATTTTGCTTAGTAGTTTTCCGTGTTTTCTCCTTTGGGATACTTGAATATGATAGATATTTTTTCCATAGAAAAAAGATATTTTCATGAAGTATACCATTAGTAATAAAAAATACTGTTGTTATTAAATGATCTAAAATTTATAATTCTAAAATGAATTTTATAGATCATGATATTGATATTAACATTATTGTGATCATTTCCTATGAATAGTAAATATTATATTCTAGTGGCTTTGTTAGGAATTGTATTAAAGTGGAATCAAAATTAGTGTCCAGCATATATATTTAATTGTGCTAAGTAATAAGAAATACTTATAAAAATTACCAAAAATAACAAAATTTAAAAAATATCTGATTCATAATTTACATTTTGAATAAGATAATATAATTCATAAACTGTGTTAATATTAAATGATGATTCTGAATATATGTGAATATTAGATTGCTATTTTTCATATTTGTGATTTAAATGAATCCTTACTGCATATTTAAAGAAATTGTCAACAAATAAAAAATTTACATAAAAATGTAAGCCTCATAATATTCTAAATCTGTGCATGAAAAGTATATGCATATATTATTTTATTACTAAAATGTATTCAGTATTTAATGCCTCAAAATTCTTTAATGATTTAATAAATAAAATAAACTTAATTAAGTCAAAATTGTCAACAAATAAAAAATTAACATAAAAATGTGAACATCTTAATATTTTAAATATTCGCATGAAAAACATGCTTAAAATATTTTATTACTAAAATGCATTCAGTATAAAATGCATCAAAATTCTTTAATAAATTTAATAAATAAAATAAACTTAATACGTTAAAATAAGACATGAAAATATTTTAAAATTGGAATCTTTTGAAATAGAATATGATTTAATTAATTTTTTAAAATACATAATCAAATATGTGATTTAATTAATTAATCCAAAAATATTGTTCATCAAATATATCAATTTCCTTTCACTTAAATTTGATATAATTTATAATATGACAATTTAGTTTTAAATGCATTGACCAAACATTTTATCACTTTTAATAATAATTGATTCCATATAGTTGTTTGTTAAATTTTAATATTTAGTATGGAATACTAGAAATCGATTTTCAATTATAATTTTAAATTTTAAGATATTTGTTGTATACATTGTAGTTGGTAAAAATATCTTATTTTTTGTTTTGAATTAGAAAGTATTCAAGTTTCAAAAGTATAAATGAAAATAAAATTTTATATAAAAGGAATATATTGATTTATAACTTTTAAACTTATTATATTGCAAATTACTGTATTTTTATTTTATTATCTGTAATAGAATTAAAAGATTAATATTTGATAGTAATATCTAATTAGTGAAAATTAAGATTCAAAATTTTTAATATTTTAATTACAATACTTACAAGAGCTATAAATTAGTACTGAAAGATCTGCTTATTTCAATAATTTATTTGGTCATTTATTTTCCTGCAACTGTGCGAAGCGTGTGTCCCGGTTAGGTTGTCTAACTAACCCAAAAATTATAGTGTTTAACTCTTAAGAATTTTCGATGCTCAGGTTTATGGCTCAGTGAAAGAATATACTTATAATTTTTGTGAAAATTGTACGCTTAATAATATTTGTATATTGCTTGTCTCTTGTAAATTTAGATACTTTTTAGCTCAATCCCCAATATATAAATAAATAAATTCATTATTAAGGTAGAGATAAAAATATTATGAAGCAGTAAGCTTAATCGTTTTAGATTTCATAAGGATTTATTTATTTTCGGTTATATTATAAGTGAAAAGAATAAATTTACTAAATATAAATTTAATAAATTACTATAAAAAACTTACTATTAAAGAATAAATTACTAAAAAGCAAATAAAAATTGCTCAGAGTGAAGTTTTCAATGATTTCTTCACACTAAACGTGGACCACTTGATTGGAGTTATTTTCACACATGTTCATTCATGCCACCCTCACAGTCTATTAAGATGTTTTTAAATCTAGTGCCTAGAAGACAAAATTCAAGTTGGATTATAAAATTTCTTATAACAGCTTTGGGTTTTAAAGTTATAAACTATATTGTTGTCAAATGTTAAATACAATTTATATTTTTTGGGAAAATATATATTATATATTGACACAAATATATTGACAATAAAAGTGTATGTTAGTTGCAAGACCAAATAAACCATTCAAGATTAGGGATTCTTAAAGATTCCTCAAAAGATTGACAAATTGTAAAACAATTACCCATATTTAATAATAATAATGCATAATTCATAATTAATAATTTAATAATGCATAATTCCAACAATCTACAAAGTTCTTAAATACAGATTAAAAATTACATTTTTATAGAAATTTTAAGAATGATAAAATGAAAAAAAAATAACCATTTGAGTAATCAATTAAAAACAAAAAGCAATTTTTATATTTTTTTAAAAGCACTTAATTTCTACAATCATTAATCGAATCCTAACAATATTTTGCATGAAAATAACGAAAATTTATGTGAATAAGAGACGTGTATTCATTTAGAAGTTTA
This sequence comes from Latrodectus elegans, assembly GCA_030067965.1. NCBI lineage: Eukaryota > Metazoa > Arthropoda > Arachnida > Araneae > Theridiidae > Latrodectus > Latrodectus elegans. The sequence goes on along the minus strand of CM057818.1, from coordinate 30,788,413 downwards.
CAGGAAATTGTACAGATCAGGCAAAGCAGTAAATAAGAAATTGAGGTAAATATACGTACTTAGTTAATCTTATCTAAGGATTAGTTTCTGTGCATAACCAATCTGTAAAATAGTATTAACTAACTTGTAAGGCATTAATATGCTTAATATAGATATTTTAAATTATTTCTATTAATTCTCAAGCTTAAAAATAATTTATACAAAATGCTTGGAATATATATTGACAACATCCTTGACAATGGTCCATCTAATAATTTTAAAGATTTTTCATATTTTATGATACGATTATCACTCTCTTTATTCATGAGACAGTGATAAAAATTCTGTTCTGCAAACTTCAACTCTGCAAAATAAATTGTATTAAAAATATAAGGTGTTCTGTTTTAATTTAACTATAAGGAAAAGTCTGCATTTAATTTATTTTGCATTATAATTCTGCATAAGAAAAGATTTCAAGTGAACAATATTTTCAATAGTTCTACATCTTACACACAGTACAAAATTAAGTTAATTTAAATATATTTAAAAATATTAATTGTTAATTATAAATTTTAAATATTTTATTATTTCTGTTTGCTTTACTCACATTATTAATATTTAATAACAAAAATAATTTTTATGATTTGAATTCAGAGTTAAAAATAATACATAAGATATCATGTTATACTTCCTGTTGATCCAAATTAATATGCAAATTTTTGCATTTTTTTCCAAAACTTAAAATAATTTCATGCTAAAACACTCCTCACTTAGAAATTCTGAGCATGTCTGCAAAATTTTAAAATATGAAAATTTTATGAAATAACCCTTTTTTTTAAAAAAAGGAAAGAAAAAAGATTTAATTTAGTTTGTTAATTTATAATATTTAAGCACTTTTGAGGCAAATGAATAAAAATAAAAATAATCGCTGAATTAAAACAATTTTAAAATTTGATTTTGGTGCAAAATGTTGCGAAAGGGTTAAAAGTTTTACCTATTTATTATAATTTAATTGATTAAAAGTAGATTAAGTTATATTAAATATAAAATAAAAATAACTCTTGAAAAATTTCTGATGTTAATTTGTTTCTGTTAAATATAGAATTTTATTTTTTCTCCTTTCTTAACAAAAATAAAGCAAAATTTGTCATAAAAAATGAAAGTTTTCTTTATATCAGTATGTTTCTATGTTTTATATTTTTATTAAGAATATATTCTAGTTGCTGGTACACCATTGGCCAGGTCATACCGGTTATTAACCAATATACCATCTTATGAAGTAAACATTTCTATATTTGTCCTTTCAGTAACTGACCCAATATCTTCCGATATAATAGAGACGGCTACATAGGCTTTCGTCGTAAATAATATGATGATAATAATAAAAAAATATTTTTTATTATAAGAATGCATTTTCTGATTATTAGACTTGCCATTCTTATTTCCTTCTCAATTTATCTCAGTAAAATTAAATTTATTTCTGTTTATAAATTTTGTATACAAAATTATTGTAAATATCTTATTATAGAAGAAATACTTAAATTTTATTATTTTTGTTAGTGGATCGCATTTTTTTAAGAGATCATTGTAGATACGGATTGAAAGTTTTTTGCGTTATCTTTAAATAAATAATATTAATATGTTGTTTGATCCTGATTTTGATGTTTAATTGCTTTTGTTGAAGCTTGGATGATCAATGTGTTCACAATCATATTGATTGATTTTCATTAAGGTCTAATAAAATGAATATTTTTCCCTGCATCTATTATTTTGTTTAATATATTTATTATTATTATTATAGTTTGTATTTTGCTTAGTAATATATTAAAATAAAGATAGCAACATGTTTAAAAATCGTATTCTGTTAAGTGACTGTGGACATTTTACTGGTGTATTTAAAGTGTTGGCAATAGATGAACACTTTATACATTTACTTTTGCTGAAAATTTATTTAAATGTTTTCACAGGTCCATGGAGATTAAAACCGTTTATAGGTGAGGTTGTTGTTGTTTGGTTTTTTACAGTAATAGTACTGAAAATGCATCCTGATTTTATCGTTGTCGCAATTTTTTGATGTATTTTCTAATGTGAATGAGAAGCTATTTATTTTTCAATTTTCTCTCATTTATGAAATATTTTGGACTAACTAATGTTATTTTTATAAAATGCTGGAATTAGTTGAATTATGAGTTAGATTATATATCAGTGTGTTATCAAGATACTGTGTCATAGTTTATTATAATTCTGTCATGTTGTATTTTCTTCTATTTATAATAAAATAAGAAAGCAGATAATGATTAAGATAGTAATATTGTTTCATAAATTTAATTTAAAAAATGTCAAACATTTTAGAGCTTTTTCTTAGAATAAATTTAGCTTTAAAATATTATTTTTATTTTAAAATGGGACTTATATACATACCTGACGGAACTGTTGCTCTTTTGTCAAATTCTTAAGCAAATGTCATTCATTGTAGTTGTTTTTGCACTTACTTATTTAGAACGAACCTATAATGAAAATATTTCTATTTCTTAAAATTCCATTTAAAATTTACTTTAGAATCAATATTTTTGCCATATGTAACTGAAAATTATACATAAACAAATCTATCCTTTCAAGAAGTAAAAAGAAGTATAAAATTTTAAGAATGTGTGCATTTAAGAAAATATTTCAAATATTTTCTTGAGTCTTTTTTTTTTTTTTGATATTCAATACATTTTTAAAGGTTACATAAATTCTAATAAACACTAATATTTTGTCAAAAAAGTAAGACAGTAAAATTGTCTTGAATAAAACTAAATTATTGATTTAAAATTTCATGAAGAAAGATTTATGAAGCAAATGAAATGTATTCAACAGAAATTCTATTCATCTTAAGTTGTGATTTATTCGCCGTTTATAATCCTAGATTTTGCTTTATGAATTTCAACGGTTAAGTCAAAGGAAACTTGATATAAACGATCTTTTTGAATGAAAATATATGTAGTGAAATAAGTTTTAAACCTACATTTACTTAATATTAAATTAATATTCCATACGAAGCTATTCATTTTGACTTTAAAGCTAAGGTATTCATTAAAAAAATAAACATTTAGCATTAGTTTTTTTTAACTTTATTGATTGAAAATGTTATAATTTTCTTACGTATATTTTCAGAAATCATTTTTAAGCATTATTATAATTTATTGAAATGCTTCAAAATGTTAAATTAAATATATAAAAAACAATTACTTGCTTTACCTTTATTCATAAAATATCTAATGCACACTGAAAGCTTAATGTTTAAATTTTATTAATTTCATTTAACAGTATGAACCGTAGTATACCATAGAATAAAAGATAATGTTAGTCTAGTGTGCTTATGTATTTTGATTTTTAAATGTCAGTCACTAATAACAACAATAAATATGTTATTTAATGAAATAAAATTCGTCATGGGACATATAATTTCTTGCTTTGTTTATAAGTGAAATTTCAGATGATTGCTTGTATCATTCGGAGAAAAAAAAACTTGGATGCAATCTATAAAATAATCCTAGAATCTTGTATAATTTTGTAACGTTATGGCTCTAGAAATTAATATTCTCATCATGGCCATGTGAATATATACAACGCACATATAATATTCAAAATACAAACATGTAACATGATTTTTTTTATGTAATTTCAAAATTAGCTGATTTTGAGAACTTTTCGCCTTATTTTTTTCACTGGGTATGAATATAGAAAAGATATATATATTTCATTTCCAATAGTGATTCTGGACAAAACTAGAATATCACAAAGGATAGTAAGCAATTCATTGTATCATTATTATTGTTTTCTGTCAAGCTTGTGTCAACTAATAAACTTCTATAGTTTAGTTTTTTGAAGATGCTGATTGATAGACCTTTAGTATTGAAATTTCATTTGTTTCTTAATCAAAATGTGATTATCCCCTTTTAAAATTATTTTTAGTACAATATACTGTTTTTTAAAAGTTTCATGTTGATTACATTATAATTATTTATATAAAATTAAAACCATTATTATTCTTTAATAGCCTAACAACCAATTACAGGTCTAAGCTGCCTCTACAGCTCGCTTTTCCAACCCAGTCTGTCCACAGTGACACTTCCTCAGTTCCTAACTTTTAGCATCTTGAGGTCATTTTCAGCGTCAACGAGCCATCTTGTTGGTGGTCTTCCTCGGGCACGGGAACCTTCGGGGTTATTAAACGTTGATATTCTAGTAAAGTTGATTTACCGGCTTTTCCAGACATGGCCAAGCCATCTTAGCCTGTTGTTTCTGGTAACCTGTGTAATCTGTGGCTGGTTATACAGCCTAATTATGACCATTACATTGATAATTTCTTTCATATCTCTCCTTTTGTTTAAAAGCATTTTCAGTATGAATACAAAATAAAAAAAACTTTCTTTTTTACATTAAAAAAAACTTAAGAAAATTAGTTGCACATGGGAAAATTATTCAAGCTGATAATGAATAAGTTAGAATCAAAACTTAATTAAAATAAACCTTCTGCATACAAAAGAAGATATATGTACAAGATCAGTCTTGGAAACATAAAAAACAAAATATAAAAAAATTCAGTAAAACTGGCATTTACCGTGATAACTATTGTCATGAAGCACAGTTTTTGTAAAAATTATTTTTTTGATATGAAATATCTTTCAACAAAATTAATATAATATATAAAAAAAGCATTTTCAGAGCTTCTTTTATAAATTATGCATACAAAATACAAGTTAGGTTTTTCATTTATGAATAGTATGGATATAAAATGTGTTTTTATAAAATATAATTTAAAATTTTTAAATTTAGACTGCTTTAACAAAGAAAAAAATTAATGAAAGAGTATAATTTTTTAAAAGAATGTGGTAACACTCATACTAGTGACAAATTATCTCTCGTAGGTTAATGATCTATGTAAAATGAAGCCATCGATAATGGAACTACTTTTCACAGAATAAGTTTATGTTGCTTAGGTGAATGACATACACCTCATCTTATTCTTTTTTTACTTCTAAAGAATGTAATTTTTTCCACAAGATAAAATAAAGTACAGCGATATTGAATACTGTGTTTAACTTGAGCTATTTTGTGATTTATTGACTTTAAGTAATTATTTGCATTATTTTAATAAGTTATTTTCAATTATAATAAGAAGAGAAAGCCTATTCACACAAAGAATTCCGTTCTATAAATAAAGTAAGACTAATAATAAGAGGGTGGCAAATTCACAAAAGAATTTTGATTGAGACAAAAAGTGCATAATTTAAAAAATTTTTGTAAAGATTTTACTGTTTTTTACATAAAAATTTTCAACTCATTTTGAGATTCAATTGTGTTTTTTGATACTATAAAGAAAATCATTCCATAAAATAAATTGAGAAAATACTTAAGATAATTAAGCAAAATAAGTTAATTAACCATCTGAAAGAGTATTAAATTTTAATTGTTTTATTAAAATTATAATAATAAATCAATTATACAAATTAAGAACTTAATTAAAAGAATAAATTAAAAAAGTTAAATTTGCATTTTAATAAATGATATTTATTTTCTTTTTAACTCAAATCAATAGGAATATTTGAATGTTGATATTCAATATAAGGAGGAAATTTCTTTTGCAAAATATATCTTAATAAACTCATTTTCATGTTAAAAATTTTTTCTATAAAAATATAATTATATAAATTTAATATTTTTAAAAATATTTTATTATAGTTGTAGTGGAGATTCAAATTAAATATTTAAATCAGTAAGTACATACGTATTATACAAAGACTTTCAAAGTTCCAAAGATTAGAAAAAAAAGTTTTTATCTATTTAGAAAATTAACATAATTTAATAGGCAATAAATAATAGTCTTAATCATTGCGAGCAAATATCAGAATTTGTAACACTTTTTTAAATCTAATTATCGAAAATTATTCATTAATAAATAAGATTAAAATTTTTATTTTATTTAAATTTAAAGCGTTATTTTATTATGAATATTGTGATATGATAAAGTGCATATATTTCAAAATATTCTGAAAATTCTGAACAAAATATTTAAAAAATATTCAGGTTCATTTTAAAAATAAACATTTACTATTCATTCTTAAATATTTCGCTTTGATATAATATTTCGTTTTGATAATATTTGTAAATATTTCGCTTTGATGTTATTTGAAATTTTGCGAAATAAATATTAGTTTTCTTCATAAATTATAAGTTTTGATCTCTCGTCCTTAGAGAAAAGTTTTAGTATGTCACACACAATTAAATACATTAAGTTGAACCTTGGAACTCCCCATCCACAGTCATGCACTCTGATAACTAGACAGCATGGGTGGCAGTGTTATAATACATTAAGTTATTCTAATACGTTAAGTTAAATACATAAAGATATCATAATAACTCTAAATTTTCTAACTATTTTACCAAGGTTAAGTATGTATGTATATTGGTTATAAGCATTTATAGTTTGGCACACAAATTAAACATTTTCTTAAGTTTATAGTATTTTTTTACAATAAAATTATTAAAATTTTAATTATAAATAAATAATTAAACAACTTGATTTTTAAACTGCAATCTAAATTTTGATTACAAAACTTAATTATGCTGATAGTGTTTAATTTCAGTGACTTTGAGCTGTTCGCAAAGCTTTAAGAAGAATAAGAGTTGTTAATAAATATTCATAAATCTTATTCTGAGTGTAGTTTACAACGAAAAGCTACATTCATAGAATAGAATATTGGCCTACACTTTTTGTATTTGAACAATAGTTGTTTAATTTGTAAACATTGGGTTTATTACAATTGCAATTTCAGTTTCAATGTTCAATCTAGTTGAAAACTGTACTCTTATTGATTAAACTATTAAAAAAAAAACTCCCCACCTTGTCTAGGGGTCAGAGTGCCTGACTACAGATAGGGAGGCCCTGGATTCGAATCCTAGTTAGAACATGGATGTACTTTCTTTCTCTCTCTGTCTATTCTGTCTTTGTTCTTTCTTAGTGCAAATAGGTTGTAAATGGTTGCCTACCCTATAAACGGGTAACTATGGAATGTGTGTACAGAGGAAGTTAGCCTAAACACCAAAATATGGTTCATTTGGAAAAATGGAGTAGCGCACACCGCATTGCCAGCTTGGCTCTACAAGGTAGCAACAACATTACAAAAACACAAAATCCTATTTCTTTTACATTACTAATATTAACTATGATTTTATCTAAGGAAATTGATTCTCTTTAAAATTTATGCGTTTAATGAGTTTGTAGCATTGACAAATTATTGATATCTTTTTAACAAAATAAGTCAGTAATAAGCTATAAAATTAAACAGTAAAGGTTGTGATAGGACAAAATTGTTAAAATCCAATTATAGTATAAATGTATTTATATATAACAATAAAAGTTTAATATTTTTAATTTTTAAGCTTCAGCTGTAACATTAACAATTTCTAATAAAAAACACAGAAATTTATAAATTTACAAATTAAATTTGTATTTCAATGTAAAGTATTAATTAAATATGAATATGAACATAATATGAATACATATAGAAATTTTATTCATAAATCTTTAAATACAAATATATGTTTGAAGTTAAACATGTTATTAAGCAAATAAAAACATTAATGATGTAGCTCACAATGCATTTTTCCTTTGCAAAAATAATTTCCTAAAGATAATTTGATTTTAAAGTTAAACACTATAAGAAGTAGTAAAATTATCAATAAGTAAACTCATTACGTGCGTGATGAATGAATGATATTTTTAAATTTTAAACTCTTTTCTTTTTTGTTATACTTTCATAAGAAAATCTACAATTGTATCCAATTATCCTATTAAAAAGCCATTAAATCAATATCTAAATTTATCTAATTATCTACTCAATTTTATTTGAAAGAAATGAGAGAAAAACTAAAATTCCAACTTTTCACAAAATTGAATATTTACAGTAATTTAATAACGTAATTGATTCTTAAAAAGATATAACTAGGAGATGATATACGTGCAAATTTTACTTTAAAAAAAATAATTTGAAATCAAGAAATTAATGCTCTTGTTTTCATAAACACTGTTCTTAATTTTTTTCCAGCATCATGCATTTGACTTAAATCAAATTGCTGGTAAATGATACTTCAACTGTAATTTTTTTTTTCTCTTAATGAAAATAAATTGTTAAAATATTTATTCAAATAAAAGAGTTTAGGAAATCTTTCAGAGTTAATTTTTAAAAACATAATATATTTTCATTATATGTTATTTTCTCATAAATATTTGTGCTTTTATGCTGATTACTTCCTGGTGATTATGAAAGAATTATTTGAGCGATAAAAAGATGGCTTATTATTTTATACATTTAAATATTAATGGAGACATTTTAACAAAAAAATGTTTTCTGCAAAAAGTTAGTTTTTCATTTTTCCGTATAAATATTTCCCTGATTATTTAATTGATTATTTGATTCAAAATATACTCGAAACTATTCCTATTAATTTTTAAAGTTCATTTATGTAATATAAAAATTTCATAGTTACAAATAAAAATTATACATCATTAATACATAAAATTATGTTAGATTGTTTATTTGCAGGAAAAAAAATGTCTATTGAGAATTCCAGCAGATAAAATTAGCAACTAAAATTTTCAAAACATTTTTTAAAAATTGTAATTTAAATGCAGCAAAGAATCGGACTATTCTGCTTTTATTCATTTGTAGATACGAAGTTAATGTTTTTTGTTTAATAAAAGTGAATATCTCTAAAAGTAAACTATATTTTTCTTCCTAGAAAAGGTTTCACTATCGAAATAAATAAATGAAAAAAATGACAAAAGTGTTAATAAAGTCTCCTTTTAGATATTCCTGTTTTAAAGAACAACATTTTCTAATAGTATTTAAATAAAAATATATTTTAAGAACAAATGCCATTACTTATATCCTTATAAATTTTATTAAACTATCTTAAATGTGGTAAAACAGTGTTTCTTAACATTTCAGTATTCCTACCTCAATTTTAAGTCATAATTTTCATCGCGATCCCCACATACAATAAAACGTGTACAATAATAATGTATGTTTATTTTTTTGTGTCTAAACATACATTTTGATATTAATTTTAAATGCTACAATTTACCAAAAATACCAAAATTCATCGACATTTTGCAACATTTATCTTCCGCTTTGACAAAAAAAGAATTTGGTTCTCTTTTATTACTTTTGTGACTATCATGTTGGATATTCTGTCGGTTTTGAAAGAAGTTCCAATGCGTGTCTTAAATTTAAATGCCGATTAGATGCCGTCACAACCATGCATAGATTTGAGCAAATGTTTTCCCATAGTTAGAAATAGAAGGTTATATAACTCCCGTTTTAATTTCAGACAGTCTTATTCAAGTTGATCTTCTAGAGCATGGGTTCTCAAATGTTTTCCTCGTGGACCACTTTATTTTTACTATTTTCGGTAGACCTCCTGCTGCTACATTTCTACTGTATTCCCAAAACTCCTAAAAAATATCACCCTAAATTTGGGGTGTTAAGAAGAAAAAAAAGTAGCACATTTTCTTGTGTTCTATTTATTAAGATAATACTTCTAGTTATACAAAATTATAAACAATTATTATTACAAACAATCAACAATTGACAAAAAATCAACAATAAATTCTAAAATGTAAATCAACAATAGAAAATAGTCCTACTTTTAATAAGACGGATGTACTTGATGAATTGACAGCAAATTATCAATATTTGGCTTCAGTTTTGCAAGAAGTAATCTCAAATCTTCCCCATTCTGTGATGTTCAATCTGCTCCTTTTTTGTTAACAGGTTGGTAACGGCACTAAAACTTCTTTCGACAAGATATGACGAGAGAAACACTATCAAAACTTTTCTCGCAATTTTCCCAGAGCCCAGGATATTTTTCGGGAATTTCTGCCTGCAGCCAAAATGTTTGATAGCCTTCTTAAAATTTCACCTTCAGTTCCTGAAGTAGCTCCTCTTGTAATACCACATTCGCCACTTCCGTTTCATCAAATGAGGTTATGTTTCATGGTTCCATCATCAGAATATTTTCAAATCTATTTTTGAAGTCATCACGCAGGATATTTAAATGTTGAGCGTAAGTTTGAATATCCTCATCAAGACATTCTATCTGTGACAAGTGCGAAAACTGGGAGAATTCTCGCCGACCAATATTTTGCTTCTTTAATTTCAATTTACCAAGAACTATTATCCATTCAGTTCTGTGTTTGAATTGAGTCTAGAATATTTTTGAGTACCTAGAAATAAATGATGCTATCTGCCTATGCTGATTGGTAAATCCAAGCAAAAATTTTTGTTCTTTATTATGAAAACCAGAAATTTTTTGAGAATCCCTGGGTTTCCACCTAGTCCACATTGGGAACCTATGTTCTATAGCAATTGAATCTATCGGGAATATGCACGTCATATATGTTTTTTGTGGGAATTGCTATTCACAATACTAAATATTCAACGCAGCATTTATGCAGAATCATGGACACATTTTTTAACGAGCTTAAGAGAACATTTATCGCCAATTAAGTATCAGCTCGAATACAGACAAGTGTGTTTCTGAAAATAAATTGAAGAAACTATTCTCAAGTATATATAACTTTGAATTTATCAGTATTGAATTAAATGAAGAATAATATCCCTTATTATCTTTTTCCCATTTACACAAATCCATTTTTCATTTATCCATTTACACAAAAATGTAGACTGCTGATACCATAAAACGTAATAAAATTAAGCGGTATATGGAAAAGATTTATAATGAGAACTTCAACACACACACATATACACACAAAGCACAGGGAGTTCTTTAAATTGAAATTAATATTATATGTAAAGCAGAAATCATTTTTAAAAAGTGTGAATCAGAAAGCTTTTATTGCCTTTTGCAAAGCTTCATTTAAAATAATCCCATGTAAAATTCTTCACACTATTAAGCTCATTTTGCCAGCCGCAATCAAAGTTAAAGAAACTGCTTAAAGATAATTTTCAAAAACTGTTGCAATTTAAAAATCTTGATAATTTTGATCATCGATTTGGTGATATAGATGATGATATACTGTGTCAGTTTTTCTTTAATTCAGGTGATAAATTTCTTACAATTCAATTTATTGAAGCAACAAATAGCAAAAGAGATGCTTATTTCTATGTTTAATTTTTTTTATAACATTACATATGTTTAATTTTGTGATGATATATCAGCCACAGAATCACTTTTATGCAAACAATAGAATTCAAAGTAACATATTTGCTATCTTAAACGATTTGATGAATGAGGCAAACATAGAATCGTAATATTTTATCGGAATATTCGACGATGGTGATCTTTCAATGCCCAGAAAAACTCAACCACCAAAATAAAAACAACCACAGTACTTTTGAATACATTTTAAGAAATCCATCCTTTAAAAGATATAAGTCCTGGTCGAAATACTATGGTTAACTTTGGTTGCAACCGTAGTAAATTATACAAAAATGAAACTCACATGAAATCAAGAATCTTTACCGCGCTTTGTAAAAATACGAGTGCTCTATTTTCAGCGTTATAAAGATTTGCTTTTTGAAGAAAATTGGAAATTTTAGAGCAGAAATTTAAAGCAAAAACCTAATGTTTTCAAATCTGGATGATTGTGTTAAAACTTACTAGGCTTAAGAGCAATATGTAAAAGTTATTTTTTGTAACCATTTAAAATCCTTTTGTGATGCTGTCAAAGACTTTTAAATGTATTTTCTTGCTGACAACAAACTGATAAGAAGTGACAAATGGTGTTGTATAGTCGGATACAAAAACAAGGTTCGTTTCAGAAAATAAACTCGTTTTTTTTCTCCTTTTCAACTCTACTTGTAACTTTGTTTATTTCCGGGACTAAAACTTAACTGCTTAATAACTATTTAATTTTCAAAGTTTTCGAAAGTTTATAAATTTTTTAGATTATTTAAAAATTTATGATATTTTCTTATAAATCATTTTTAAAATAAATATTCATTTATTTTATGATTTCAACAACTTATTACGGTAATAAAGTTTTCCGCGAAAAGTAAACAATTTTGCGATAATGACTATAATATGGAAAAAACTTCAAAAATTAAAGTTGAGGAAATATTTTTTTGTCTTTCTTTCTAAGTATGAATTATAACGATAGCAATATGGGAATGTCAGTATTTATTCTGACAGTCCTAAGAAATATATCTTGATATTTTTTTTATTAAACATCAATTCATTAATTTTATTAGTGCATATTCTTATTTTTTTAGAATATTCCTGTTGTTTACTTCCCTTCTCTTCATATTTATAAGTTAATATAATCCATTAATCAAAAGATGATTGGTTGAGTTTATTCCCTTAAAATTCCCAATATTCGCTGAAATTTCTGGTTTATTCCCAAAATGTTTGAGTAAATTTTCAATCTTCAAAATTTCATATAATTTTGCATCTCTAGTTACAAGTGAGTTAAATTCATAATGCTAACGAAGAACAATGAGTTAACGCGGCTTCATAAAAAAAGTGACTTCACAATCGACTTCACAATTGTCATAATCAAAATACAATTTAATAAGAAATTATTCTAAATCTTGGGCAAGAGTAAATTTTTTCCGAGCTAAAAATTAGCTCATTTGGAATTTCTTTACTATTTTCAACATCCTAAGTTTGAGAATCTTGATTTCCTAAGGTGGCTTCTTTGAAGAAAAAGTATATATGCCTCAGACAAATATATATATATATATATATATATATATATATATATATATATATATATATATATATATATATATATATATATATATATATATATATATATAAAACTCGAAATGATGATTTCTAATATAAGCCTTCCTTTGAAAACATTTGGAAACCAAGCACAAGGAAGTCATTGATAATAATTCAATTTGTTTCTAATTTACTAAGTTTTGATTTATTAGTAACTTACTGAATTAGAGTTTCTAATTTAGTAAGTTAAAAGTAAATTACTTTATATTAATAAAAAATAATTACTAACTATACTGTGTCAAAGTTTACATATATAAATATATATATATATATATATATATATATATATATATATATATATATACATATATATATAATATATATTGAAGGTGGAGGTGTGTGTACATTTTTTTTATCAAGTTAATCAATTATTTTCAATAATATATTCTTTTGATTATACTTTCCCCTCTCTAAGGCCTAAGGCCACACATTGGGCTACAACATATTCGATTGTTTCTGAACAAATTTACAATACTATTTATATACTTGTAAAATCATATATAGCTTACTTGTAAATTTATAGTTTTAATAATCCCTTATTTCCTTATATAATTATAATTAATTTATTTTAGTTATGTAAACAGTGAATATTTCAACAAGATACTATAAAGGGTGATCAAATGAAAATGTACGAAACGACTTAAAAACGTAATAGATCAATATTTGCATATTGTTCCACGGGAGAACGTAGCGAGACATCTCGGGATGTGATTGGAGTCTATGACTGGGATCGGAGGATGCTCGAGTACAGAGGCTCTTATTAAAAGCAACGTCCAAATGATGCGGCAGTCCGTATGAAAACAAGACGTCGTTCGCGTTGCAAAAGTCGATAACTGAGGAGCAGCTAGGTGTAATCCAATTTCTGACAGCAGAAGGTGAGAAACTAGTGGAATCAGCAGTCGTCACCTCCCCGTAAAACGCTTAAGACCATACCGTCAACAAGAAAGGTGTTTGCTCACGTCTTTTTTCTAAATTTAAGGACCGATTCTTGTGTAAATCCAAAAGCACAGGAAAACTATAAACTCCGATGTGTATTGTGAGACACTCCGACACATATGCAGGTCAATCAAGAACAAAAGACTAGAACTGCTCACGAAGGGTGTCATTCTGCACTATGATATCGCGCATCCATACGTCTCCAGAGTCACACACATGGAACTGGTCAAGTTCAAGTGGCAGACGTTGGACCATTCGACCTACAGACCGGATATATTGCCCTGCAAATTAAATGTGCTTGGTCCACTAAAGAAACACCTGAAAGAGAAGTGATTCAATTAGGATGAAGTACTCAAGGACTCTGTGAAGGGCTGGATCTCGTCATGGCCACAGGAATTCTGGGAACAAGAAATCCTGTGGCTTATTCATCAGTGGGATTGTTGTGCTCAAGCCTATGGTGTATATTTTGAATAAAGTCTAGATTTATACCCACCGTGTCATTTCGTTCCTTTTCATTTCATCATCCCTTACATATCATAGGAAGTTATTTGTAGTTATACGATTTCTTGAAAAACGTAACAAATTAATCAATATCAATAAAATACATTAAGAAAATATATAATGAAACAAAAGGTAAATTAAGCAATAAATATTTCCGAATTTAATAAGGATATTTAACTACCAAATTATATTCTTTTAAAAATAATTCGTGTGAAATCTTATTGGATATAAGAGATTCAAATTTAAATATCAATAAAACGATTCGAACCAACATAAGTAAACTTACTTACATTACGTTTGATAATATTTGGTTAATAAGGAATAATTAACCAAAAAACTCTGTTTAAATAAATTTCACATTTCCGTACTTGTGGTGAACAATAAATAATTAAAATGAAACTCATTATGTATGAAATGGGACATTTTTCTTCTAAGTAAGTAAACAGATGGTAATGAATTTCGAAAAGAAAGTTATAAATTGTGCATCTGATAATAATTATACGACAGACTAATTTTTTTTAGAAAGTTGAAACAGTTCATTATGAATATTCAGTTGCGATGATTAAATTTAAACAATCGGGGTTCAATGACACGTTTCATCATTTTTGTTCATATCATGAAATGATAATGGACAGTATTTTATATAAAAAGAGACAAGAAATAGATTTTAATAGATTTTTAATACTTATATTTTTGAGTTTTTAAATTGTTTGCGAATAATTAATCTGGCAGTATGTGCAAAATCGGGGAAAAAGTTATATGAAAAGAAAACAAAGATTGAATGGAATTATTTTAGAAATATGAGTGATAGAACCTGGAATCATAATATATAATTCCTGATATATATATATATATATAAGCCTGATTTGTACTAATTTCGACCATGTAAAAATTGCCATCATGATTTTTTTAATATTAAAATTACCTACATAAGGGTTCTTTATTTATTTTCAAAGAATGGCAAATTATAAAATTTATATTTGATTGAAAAAAATCACCGTTTGTCTAGTTTCTTTTTGGAATTTATTATATGATTGAAAGGTTTATTATAAGTATGTTTAATTTAAAATATGTTTGATATTACGAGAGAGATAACAATAAAATACTAGTAAAACGTAAAGTAATTTCTGCAAAAACATTTATGAGTAAAAAACTTAGATCAATATTCTATTAGTAAATTTCTGTATTAACTCTTCATGTAATCTTGGTAATTTGTCTTTCCTTCTTAACTACATGTTAAGTATTTTCTATGCAAATTTCCATATTTAAGTTGTTATGAAAATGTTGAATTTGAATGATCTACATGAAAATTATGCAACAACTAGCTTATTATGGAAATATTAAACTTTCATAATCTAAATTTATATATATACTTCATTATTTATATTCTTGATTATTGTTTTCAAAAATAAAATTCTTAATAATTTGTAAATTTTTGCTTTTATTGTAAATGAATAGGCAATAATGCATTTTATATTTAACTGATCTTCTTTCAAAATTCATGAGCTAAATTAGTCTTTATTAAGTTATGGTGTTTTTCAAAATAAATAAAATGTAATAGGTTATACACCTATTGAAGTATAGTAAAATATTAAAATAAAGCTAGATAACATCAGGAGTTTTTACTCACGGGCAAAGACTTGGTTATTTTATATATGTTAACAATTTAAATTCTTGCATTCTTTATATGCATAGCCATACATAGATCTACCATAGATCTATATGGCTATGTATAGTATACATAGTCTACTATACATAGCTATATGTATCTCATCAGATCATTTTATTAATATATTTGATTTTATTTCGCATCTATTTAGGTAAAAATAAAATAATATACTTATTTTATCTAATTATTTTTTTATACTTATATAATCTTAATGGTATACATTTCTCATCAGATCTTATCTTAATTAAAACAGAGGATAAAACAGAATGAAAAAAATATTCTTAATCTTTTGTATAAAAAAAACTTATGTTTCATGTGGTTACTAGTATAATTTCAGCAAATAATAATTTTTTTTTAAAAATACCATAGCAAAAATGATATTGTTATTGTATTCCATACACATTGTTAATTGTGTATGGGATACATAAGCAAATGTACTTCGAATAGCAATAGGATCATTAAATAAATAAATTTATATGAAATTGTAAAAAAATGAAACACACATACACGCACACACACACACATACACACACACGCACGCACACACACACACACACACACGCACACACACACACACACACACACACACACACACACACACACACACACACACACACACACACACACACACACACACACACACACACACACACTCACGCACGCACACACACACACACACACACACACGCACACACACACACACACGCACACACACACACACACACACACACGCACGCACGCACACACACACACACGCGCGCGCGCCCGCGCGGTCGTATGGAGTGGTTTCTATGGAATTTTGCTAATGGTTGATGGTGTTATTTCATCTTGTATTGATTTGCCATAAGAATTATGTTGTTTCAATTATTTACATCTAAACTAAAGAATTTTTCTTTACACTGAGGATTTTTCTATTCCTTCTAAATAAATGGCAAGAATATTTTACGTTAATGAATAAGACTTGACTGAATTGCAGAAAACCAGTTTCCTTCACAAAACGTCCAGACAGATATTCGCTTTCTTTTGTAAAGAAACATAAAATAATTTCATAGTTTAGAAATCCTTAGGTTAAATAAATTTATATAGTCACGCACACCTTACGTATAACAATACGTCATCCTAAATTGATTTATTTCAGTTTGGCGTTGCTTAAAATATTACCGAATTTTCTTATAAAGAAATTTGAGTGTACATATATATATATATATATATATATATATATATATATATATATATATATATATATATATATATATATATATATATATATATATATATTTATATATATATATATATATATATATATATATATATATATATATATATATATATATATATATATATATATATATATATATATATATATATATATATATATATATAGCATGGAGTATACTTAAATTGATTTTAACAACCCGCGATATTTTGCAGTTTATATACTCATGCATTTTTGTATAGGCATAGCTTTCTCGCATTCACTGAATTCCAAAAAAATGTCATTATTGATTAAGGAGATAAAATATGAAAACTTTAAGTTCATGTAAATATTGTTGGAAGAGTAACAATCTGAAAGTTGAATTATTATACCTCACATTATCTTATATCCGAACTTACTCAATTGAATAAGAAATATTTAAGGGATTTCAAAAACCAAAATTAACATTTTTGTTTTACATAGATGTCTATTAAAGTCAAAGTTTTTTCATTTTAAGTGTACCGTAGGAATATTTTCAAATAAAATTAGTATTCCGTTCTTCAGTGGGGATCCATATAGTTGGAAAATAAGTTTTTTTAAGAAAATTACTTTCATTATAATAATATTAAAATTTTGTTTCTCATAATACAACTTGGTGTCATTCATCATATGGCTCATTAAGTTAATGCTTGAATAATCACATGCATATATGCGCATCATATATATATATATACGCACATATATATCTATATATACATGTATGTATGTATATTGTGTATGCCCAAACCTCCTATTTTTGTTCTAGATGAATAATTTTTATCTTATTAATTGACATTAGCATTATGTTTATATATAGAAAACCCCTATTTATAACACAAAATTCCTTGATTGAAACATGCTTAAATTGAATGTTTGTGTCTTGGTGTAGTTACTGTGAAGATGGCAGATGTACATATTTTCCAGTGCAAACTGATAACAGAAAAATATTTGGACCCTGAGGTCTAAATTTTTGGTCCTGAATGAAATTAAATCCTGAAACATTTTGAAAAAATTTACGTTGTATAATAATGGGAAAATTTATTTTCTATATAGAAGTTTTAAATTATCTTTTTTTTAAAATATATTTTATTTAAGTTTTATTATTCCTTGAATAAATTTTATATTTAAATAAAGTTTTTAATTTTATCACGTTATTTTTTTCCTTCTTAATATTTATAAATAGCGAAATATTTTTTCACAACATTTTTCCTGAAGAAATCCTTTGTATTTTATTTTTCATTTCTTAATAGTTCTTTACTATTAAAATTTCCTTCTAACTAGTTTTGTATGTGCTTAAATATTTTAAAATCTGTAAAACAGATTATGATTTTGTTTCATTTGAAATTAAACAATACAACTTTTATTTCGTCATTGAAGATCCTGAGAGAAGAGTCGCTAAGTACGGAGTAAATAAAAAAATAATATTATTTCATAGCCGAGTCCAATATTAAAAGTTTATAAGAGAAGTAAAAAAGATATCAAAGTAGAAAGATATCAATAAAAAAGATATCAAAGTTTAATAAAGCAGGTATAATTCATATCAAGAATTTGAAGTGAGTATTATATATAAAAATAACCTACTGTGAGTCAATCTTACTGGAGCAGATAAAAATATATTTTAAAGCATTTACTGGATAAAATTTGAAACTTGGTATTGATCTAAAAATCTGTATGATTATAAAACCTTTGAGATGCATTTCAATGAAAAATTATGTAAATATATGTTATCAGATATCATATTTACATTAAGAGAAAGTAATATAAATGCTTATTAGAGAGTCATTCTTATATAACATCAAAAATCTTAATGAATAATTAATATGTAATATAATAAATTATAATCTTAATTAATAAATTATATAATAAATTATAATCTTTATTTAGTATTATAATCTTTATTTATAGTAATTTTCACTCATGTCTTTTAAAATTCAAGTAAAATATCATACTTGAATTTTAAAAGATACGAGTGAAAATTTATGAATATTAAAATATAAATTTCAAAAGAAACTTTTTGTAAGTACATATATCTACAGCATTTAAACCAATTTTGCAGTATTTTGAAATTAAAACAGTCAAAAAATATCTCGAATGCAATTTATTTTGAAGTATTTATTCAACACACATAAAAAATACTAAAGTAATTTAAATGATGTAATTGATATATAAAAAAATTTGTACTTAAATAAATTTGTACTAGAATCATTTCTTTTACAACTCCGTGGAGCCATTTGTAATATAAGTAAAATTTTAGAACCAAAAAAGTTTCTGTCTCGTATTCAATGATTCACATTTTAATTGAGTTAAAAAATAAATTAATTTAATTTTAGAGGAACGTTTTTGAATCTCTAAAATATATGAAATTTAAAAAGTTTAACAAGTCATAAGAGTTATAATTCTGTAATGCATTTTGAATTTCATAACAGTTTTATTTAAAATTTCGAAGCTTGGAATATAGCCCTGATACTTTTTGTACTTTTTAATATTATAGTGTGCTTATTTTATCATATAACAACTTTTATACATTTACATTCGAAGGTAAGTATTATTTTATATAAATTTAAGTATTTGTAATAAAATCTTGAGCAGAGAGAGAAAAATATATTAGTTTGGCTATATTTTACAATTTTTTGAATACATAAAAGGCAATTCATGTAGTCTTCCAAACGTAAAAGGACAATAAAACTGTTTGCTCTTCCAACTGAAACTATTTCCTATCGAAATATCCATTCAACAAAGAATCGGTAAATGAAACTTCAGTGTGAAAATTGGACTTATACAAATATATCGCTATTTGGAATTTTCTTCAATGCCAAAGCTGAAATTCTCTTAAACTAAAAAATTGTAATTTCTAGAATTGAATACATTCTTAGAATAAATCCTTGAATACGCGTATAGTATATAATATTATTACATGCATAAAATAGAATAAAGAATATACACAGAGAATAAATCGATTATGCTTACTGTGAATTATTCTATTGCTTTGATTTCAATAAGAGTTTAATAAATATATTATCTAACATTTTTTAAAATATTTAAATCAAATTACTTATTAAATTTGTTGATTCTGAATCTTGTTTAATGTTATAATTTGTATATAAAAATCATAAATGTTTTTATTGAAAAGATTGCATTTTTACTGAAGTAATCGTTTTCAACATATTCAGTTTCATAGCAAGTCATATATTTATTTTAAATTAATATGTGATTAAAATTAATTTCATTATGGATTATTCATATTAGGCATGTAATATAATTTTATTCTAAATTTTCTCACAATTAAATGCTTTTGATTTACTTAGAAAAGAGAACACACACAACCATGGAGAAACTCATGATAATAAGACATTTAGTAGGAAACACATGCTCTTACTTTACAATAGAAAAAGTAAAATAATCTATATATTGTGTGTGTATGTGAGAAGTTCTAAGGAAAATTTTTTAAAGGAAAATGAAATGAATATAACTTAAATTTTAGTTGAAAATTCTGATATTTGTATTGCATAATCTTATTTGAATATATATATATATATATATATATATATATATATATATATATATATATATATATATATATATATATACATATACATATATATATATATACATATATTATATATATATATATATATATATATATATATATATATATATATATATATATATATATATATATATATATATATATATATATATATATATATATATATATATATATATATATATATATATATATATATATATATATATATATATATATATATATATATATATATATATATATATATATTTCTTGAATAAACACACACCCTTACTGCTTATAAACTTATAAAACGAGCACATGGAAGTTAACAAAAGCTACTAGATATCTTGAGACATACTAAGACGCTTTTTGTACACTTTTAGGACATATTGATCAAATTATGTGATTCTTTAAGCCAATTTTCTCATAAAAGGAATTTTGTTTTATACACAGTTATAAAAACAACATTTTATTATGTTAAGGACAAAAATGAAATACTTTTATTCACCATTCGTGTAATCTTGTTTCCCTTTTTTATTTCTCTTTTGGGACACTCTAAGTGTCAAGAAAAGAGCATTATTTTTTCTTAATTATGAAATAAGCAAAGAGATCTGTTTATTTCATTATGTAAACTATAAAAGTGAAAATTATTTGTAAAATTATAATTAATATAGCTTAGAATATTATTCATTAAAATATTTTAAATATTAATCAATAATATAGATTTCTGACACAGAATGTCACTTAGGATGATTGCATAAAAAGTTCATATAAAATCAGAAAATTAATTTTTATAAAGAAACATATGATACAATTTTTATTTAAAACCAAACAAATGTTATTGAATTGATCTAATTTTAATTAATTTTTTAATATCATTTAAACATTTTTAAAGAAAACATATGTTTTAAAATTTTATTTTAAGTTTCATATTCCTAAACACATGCGCATATTATTAAATATATTTAAAAAACATTGAAAAGAGAGAGGTTATTCATTAATAATTCCACGAGTAATAAGATTTAAGTGGAAAACGCTTTAATCTTTGATATCTTTTTAAATATGTATTTTAAAAATTGCATGAAAATCAAAATTAAATGTCATAATATATTATGATAACTATGTATATTTTACAAAGTTGTTTCTCAATCCAATTCAAACATTATGTGTGGTACATGTTAATTAATATATTTTTATTATTATTTAAGAATCACAGTACATATTCAAAAAAGTTAAAAATATGCATTTAGTCTCAGTTTTTGAATGTAACATTAGTATCTCATAATTCTACAGAGATAATTATTTATCAGTATAACTTAAGGATTAAAAACTGTAATGGAGAACACCAAATGTGGTTTGGAAATCAAACCATTTAAGACAGGATCCATTTATGTATTACAAGAATGTAAAGTATTTAATATATCTCCTTTATTCAAAAAGAATCAATTTCTTTAATTCTAAAACACGCAATGATAGATAAGAGCTCTCAAAAATTAGAGTATTGTTATAAATTATAAATAATTATTGTATTTTTCTTAAAATATCTCAGGCAGATCGGAAATACTCACATTTGGGGCAAACATTGCAGTATTTAGAAGTGTTATAAGTTAAAAGCGGGTTTTCTAATGATTTGGTGACTTGGCGATGTTTTAACAAGAAAACTTGGCGACACTTGGCAAGATTTTTGGCGACTTGGCGAGAAATAGACACTTTTGGAAACATCCATCACCTAAGCTCTAGGACCAATATTTAGCGAGATAGCCTAGAAGCTTCCAGAAAATTGGCGAAATTGGTAGATTTTCCCGCCAAGTCAGGAATAAATACCGCAGACCGACATAGTAAGTTAGTCTATGTGAAGACAGTCAGTGAGTGAAGACGATTAGTCGTGACTGCTCGTCTAGAGAAGCTGTTCTCTTGACTGAGGAATTAGAGACTTGTGATCGAAAGCTGTTACTTATTGTATCTGACGAATTGTAGCTGTATAATTGTGATTGTTACATCTGGTATTTCTAGTGGAATATTTGCGAATAAAAGTCTTGTGTTCATTGAGTGGCTGTTTTATCCAACCCTCAATCGATACGAACCCCGAAGCTTGGTACAGTATTGTGGTTGTTACAAGCACATTTACACTCATGACTTCAAAGAACGATGAATGGCGATATCTTTCTCTAACCAAATGTTTACAACTATAAAATAATTTGTTTGACCAATTTTCTTTGGAGAATATATTTTGCAATAATCGTGTTTGGTTTTGAACAGTAAATTTACGACTTGATTATGTAAATCTTTATAACTAGTAAGATAAGATATTTCTCCTTTCATAAAACAAAAATTCACGTGGAATCCTTTTTTGATCAATATGAACCCTTTGACTCCATTCCTTTACTTAGTAAAATATGAGATATCATTATATGTTCTTGTCACTATTCAGTATAGTAGTATTTTCTTATTTAGAAGTATATTAATAGTTATCAATTCATAAAAAAACCCAGAACAATAGCGGCAATAACATTTTCATAATGAGAGCAATCACATTTGAAGGGCATATGCAATTTCAAATCTTCTCTTTGCTTGTACACTAATATTGTTAAATCCTAGAAACTTAAAGAAAGATTCATTATTTATTCAAAGTTTTTGTTTCATCTGTCGAATTCCAATTCAATATCATCTGCTTCCCTAACTTTGCAAAACCTTTTGGGTCGCTTTCATACATGCATGAAGTCGACGACAATTCATTCTGTTAGATTTATTTTAATTGCAAAAACTTAAGTGTTTTTTACTTCTCAGGGGTTTTTTCTTACAGAATTAATTATAAGTATACAGCATTTTGTCATTTTAAAATTACTAGAATATATATAAACTCAGTATAAAATGCTGATAGATATGAAATATGTTAGTATATATTGTGTACTTCATCAAAAATAAGATGTCACTATCACAATACGACAAAAAAAAGTAGCCATGTATATTTAAAAAAATAATAAACTGAATAAAGTATCAAAATTTTGAAAATAATTTTGTTTTTGTGGAATGTAAATTTAAAGTGATATTGTTAAAAATTTTCAATTTTAAAACATCGAAATTAGTATTATGTATAAACAAAGCAGATTCATACTTTATATTTTGAATATTCTATATTGTTATAAAAGAAATACCAGTGGAAAACGTTTTAAACTTTAAATTTAATGGATTATTTTTTGTGTAGGGGATATTTTTGTGCCTGTGACTTGGTAGGTTTGGACGTTCGTTCTTGTTATCGAAAAGTATTGGGTTTGAATCCGATCTAATCGAATATTTGTAGTGTTCGCTAATGGGGTTAGAGATACGTAAAATATATATCGTAAACACAATGTCCTCCATATGAAACAATGTCTCTTAGGGTGGCAAATTAAAAGTCTGTGGTCTTTTGGTTAGTCTCTGCTTCCAAATTATTACGTAAACTTTTCTACATTTGGGGTACAAGATGTGATATACGCTGGTTGCCCCACTAGATAAAGTGACACAACTTCCATCTCTTGTAATTAAGGTAATTAATTATTGCCATATTTAAATATACAGGCAATCAATAAATATTATCTTAAATTATATCACTCTGGATAAAATATATTTCTTTCTGTTCAGCTATGATTTTTATGCAGTTCTTTTGTAATGTAATACAGTAAAAATATCGTTTATAAAAATTGCAATATAAATAAATAACATAAATAGACTCTGTTTTGATGTTAAAAGAATCTAATGTAGTATATATTTGTTTCTTTAGAAATATGTACTATTTTTAAAGAGATGAATTTATTTTTCTGATTCTTTTTCTTCTTGTAATGATACTGAAATCGCCAGAATGTATGCTAGTTTGTGATTTGTATTGTCAAACTTTATTTATTTCTCTCTCATTGCGTAAATTTTAATTATTTCATATGAAAATTTTTTTAACTATAATTATTTATTTTTTAATTGCGTCCATTTATTTAATTACATTTCATACCATATGCAACATCCCATTTCTTATATAATTTCTGCATTTTTCTTAAAGACTGACGCAATTTTAAATATGAATGTATATCTTACATTGCTTTATGAGGGTCAGGCCTAATTAGTTAGGAATTCGTTCTCTTTACAGGAAGGTAGTCATCTCGAATTCCGACTCAGTCGATGATCCGTGTTTTCGCTGATGGTGGCTGTAGTACGTTAAATATGTGGGTTATAATATCCATTATATGGAATGATACCTCTGGAGTGTGGCAAGCCAAGGTTAGAAGGTCTTCTGCTATTTTTCTGTTTCTAATTTAAGTTTTAAATATTGAAGCTCACTTTAGGTACTACAATGGTGCATCCACTGAGAACCCTACTAGTTTTGGTGCCATCACTCCCAAATTTAGTAATACTGAAATGTGGAAATTCTTGTAATTGGGCATTGTTCAGCAACATTACTTTATTAAACAGCATAGTTAAATAAGTTACTTGGTATTTAAAGTAATATTTTGCTTTAAATGTAATTTACATATGAAATTATATAAATATCTCAATTTTCTCATATGTTACATTATTTAAAATCATTATTAAATATTAAAAGAGTCTAGCTAATATAATTGTACAAAACTAAAATTAATCGTTTATTTCTCTCATTAATATTATAATTAATGCAAAAAATTTTCTGATTAAATCTCTTAATCTACCTCATTATTCTTTTGTGGATGAGAAAAATCATATTATATTATAGCTATTATACTAAGATAAATTAAGAGACCAAACACACGATCATTAGTTTCATTAGTATAGTACACCAAATCTTTTGATTATACAGATGTTCAACCCTTTTAGAAAGAAAATGAGTGCGATAAATCTTTCAAAGATAGTGTTATTTTTAGTCTAGACACATTGTCTTTTGAATCAAACCATGTAAAATGAGACGCAATGCATTTTTCTTTGTTTTTCTTTCTACTGCTAAGGTTAAACATTTGTATTTCTTTAGCATTTTCAGTACTTTAAGCGCACACTATTGTAACAAATATTTACTTTATTCTACTAATCTTAATTTACTAAGCAAGCTATTAAAAAATAAAATGCTATTTGCATGACTATAGTTTAATAAAGTTGCTTAAATAATTACAAATATTCTTTGATCTTTGCTAAAAGATTCTTTAATTAGTTCTCACAATTTTGGTTTTCTTTAATTAAATATATTTCAAAAGTATTTCTTCTGAAGTAAAAAATAAGTTTATTTAAAATTAACTTGTACAACTATTTTAAATTACTAGTTTCTGAAGAAGAGTCAATAACTTTGCTTTGATTTTTTTCAAAAAGTTTATTATAAGTACAAATTTTTTTATATCCAAATTCATCATAGTTTCAAAGTTAAGATTTTCAGAGTTCACGTGGAATGTAATATGTTTATAGTTTTAAGAAAATTAACTATTATTTTTCTAAAGGTGAAAATTCTACTTAAGAAATTTTTATTAAATCAAGAAAAATATCAAAATAAACAAAAGAGAGAAAACAGTTTATAGTTATAAAATTATCACCTTCAGTATTTTTTTAATTGAGTTGTGGTTATAAGTTTTCATTCAGTTCCTCATAATACCTTTCATTTGGAATAAAAAAATATACGAGGAAAAATTTTATTTATCATCAAGAATGATTTCATGTCCTTACAAAATTTTAATTTGAAAACACTGACTGAACTTTCTGGAAAATATATATCAGATTCTAGCATTAATGGCAGATATATTTATATAATTTAAAAAATACAAATCAGTTCTCTTAAATTATTTGCAAAATATTCTCCCACTAAAAATAAATTCCGAATCGTACTATTAAAATGCAGAATAATTAACGTGAAATTTACTTTTCAATATAATATGCATGAGATATTAAACATTTTTTACATTGGTATATAATGTAGCTAAAATAATTGACGATTGTTAATTTAATTTCTTATGAAGTCATTTCAATCAATATTTTTCGGTTTGCATATTAATAAGTAATTCGACATGAAATTATTTTCAGAATTTTTTTTAATTAAAGATTAATTTCTTGATTAAATATGTTGATTAGATTTAGTGATTTTTCTCATTTTACAGAAATTGTTTTGAGCATAATATATAATGTATACAAGTTAATATTTTGTTTTTATATATTTTTTCAGTATAATGCACGTATAATAAAATCAGCAAAAATTTACATATGAAGTCCTACTTCTGGGAATATAGGCCTAAAATTTAAAGAAAATCAAATTTGCCTAATTCCTTGTTTTAAGAAATATTTAAAAATAATAAATAAAATAATTTTTAATGAGTTGCTTTTTAAATAATGTACAGTTATGTTATGGAATTATGTTTTGTTAAAAATTTAAACTTTGTTATACGAAAGTACACTCATGTCCATAAATTAAGGATAATTCAGAATAACACAGAAATCAAACCCAAAAATAAAAATTTCATATGGAGAATTGACACACACATCTTGAAAAATAATGTGCAAATTACAAGAAATCATCAGATGGCCCCAATAATACGTCAGAATGACGATAGTGAAAGAGAGAGGGAATGGTTCCAACGAAGTAAAATTGTTCACAAGAGCTTTAAAAGCCTTTCAGTGTAATTACCGCATAGATATATCACAAAGGAAGCATTTGGATATTGTTTTACGTGGTAGAATTATCAGATGTTTTGAATCACAGGCGACAGAGAGTTGCGGTAGGTGGAACACATCTGACGAGCATATTATCATTGGCTTATATGCTCGTCAGATGTGTTCCACTTACCGCAACTCTCTGTCGCCTGTGATTAGCCTGCAGTAGAGAGCATGCATTGTGGACACCTCAACAGTGGTATTGTGTGATGTTTTCCGACTAGTCCAGGTTTAGCTTTCAGTCTGATTCTTGCCGAAATTTCATATGGAGAGGGCCAGGTACCCGTTACCACCAAGAGAACACCATTGAACGACACCGTTATGGTGGTGCAGGATTCCTCTTTTGGGGAGGAATTATTCTGGTTTCCAGAACTAAATTGCATGTTTAGAATGTAACCATGACAGGCCACGTCTATCGGGATGTCATTTAGGAACAACATTTACGTTTATTTCGAGGTGCCATGGGTGAAGGATTTCTGCTTATGGATGACAAATCCCGTCCTCACCGTTCAAACATTTTAGACGAAAGCCTTCAATCGGAGGACATCACCCGTATGGACTGGCCAGTATACTCAATGAACTTGAATCCAACAAAGCATGTGTGAGACACGCTTGCCGGATGAATTGTATCCCGTCAATCCCCTCCCACTTGTCTACCAATACTTCGGAGAGCATTGCTTGATGAGTGATATAATATTCCCCTAGATCAATCGATAATTTAATATTCAGCCTGCCTATGTGTTGTACGGTCTCTACTGCATCGTCTGTGGGCGTATTATGTACTAACCATCATACCAATTATGTTATATTGGTCTTTGTGAATCGGTTCTTTTTTAAAATTTGCTTCCGTGAGTAAAAATCGTAATTTTTATGAATAATGTCAAATATATAACATTTTTTCCTCTTTACCTTTGTTTAAGAAATATACTTTACAAATAAGTCACATTTGTTTTTCTTCTGTCTCTTTCTGTGCCTGAACTTGCATTATCCTTAATTTATAGACACCAGGGCTATCTACGAAGAGTTTGCAAAGGTATAGTTTTTATTCTCAAATAAGAATAAAAAAAACTAGAATTCTCTTCCTAAGAAGCAATATGAATAAAAATAAATTAAGAGAGAATTTAATTTATTTATTTCTGCATTTTTTAAGAATATTAAACTTTGAATAGAAAGTTTACAACTCACCATGAATTTACGTAAATATTAGTTATTTTTATAATTAAGTATATAATTAAACATATTTTATTATTATTTATGTTTAGAGAATTTGTGTAAATTATGCACAGCAGATAACTATAAAATAGTTAGGGATTATAAACATACAGTAATTAACGTTGATTTTTATTAATTAAATTATTTTTTCGAGAATATTATTTCCTTTACAGATTAAACTGTTTTAAAATAGATTGCAATCACTATTTATCTAAGTAGAAATTCCCTACTTCCCCCCCACTCTTTAAAAAGCAGACACTCTAATTCCGGAATTAAGAGATCATGATCTGTCACAAATATCTTGCACTCTGTGAAAAGGGTAGCTTTGTTTAATACATTGAAATTCATTTACGGAATATTGGAATCACTTGACAATTTCCAATTCTATCTATGTTATATGGAATATCTATAAAAATATTTTAAACTGAAAAGAAAATTACAAACGATACGTTTTCCATATATGTCTCCCAAAAACCAAGGATAAATAAATAAAAATTGTACTTGCTTACTAAATATGAAAAAAAGTTTTAAATGAAAAATTTTTACTCATATGTCCTCTCAAGTGTGTTGCTTCAATGTTCTTATTTCTTAGGAAAATCTAAATTTGTTTTTACATATAAAGCATGCTTGTTAATTTATTTATAATTGATTGTGGTGTGTCACAGCAATCTTATCCTCGTCCTTCTTTTAAGTTTATAATATTCATTAAATTTTAATTTGGAAATTGTGAAATTTAGATGAAATAAAGCTCAAAAAGATGAAAGTGGTGAGTTTATTAATTAATATTTGAAAACCGTGAATCATTTTGGACAGATAAGTATAGGAAGCGTTGTAATATCTGGAATATATGAATAAAATGGTTATTGTATTTCAAAAAAAGAATTCTAAATAAATACATATTAATAAAAATAAGATTATATAGGTAAATACTTTTTTGTAACAAGTGTTCAGTATAAATAATAGCCCTATCTAGAAACTGAAATAGCTAAATTGTAACTTATATCAATTTATTAATTTATAGAAAACTGCACAGAATTTAATATATATATATATATATATTATGTATGTATATATATATATATATATATATATATATATATACATATATATATATATATATATATATATATATATATATATATATATATATATATATATATATATATATATATATATATATATATATATATATATATACATATATATAATATAATATAATATATATATACACATATATATATATATATAAATATATAATATATATATTATACATGTATGTGTGTCTGGGCAATCATTTATTATTTCATATTGGACTTCAAGTACCATAAAAAATAAATGACAAAACAATATTTGATGAAGAAATATAAAATATGTAACAGAATAGGAAACATGAAAGAAATAAATGCCAAAAGGAAGAGAAAATCTGCCATTTTTTGTAAGGCAATTTAAAATTGGTATTTTGTCATAATTATAAAAAAAATCTTTTTCTCTTTAATATAACATCTTAGTATATTTTTAACTTCAGATTTATAACTGGATTTTAGTTTACATTTTAAGCTTCATTTCCGTATTTTTTCATGGTTTTGAAAGAGTTTTCATGTTTCTTTATTTGAAATTTCTGGTTTTATTATATTTTTATAACTTTAAGAATTTTTTTTTCATCGTTTAACGATTTCGAAAAAAGTTATTTCGATTGATATTGAAAATGCATGCGCCCATTTTTTTATTTTCCATAATATTGTAAATATCCTGAGGAAAATTTTAGATAGGAAATAAATAATTCAAAATAAAGATACTCATTTTAAGCAAATGTACTCGAAGTTTATGTAAATATAAATTCAGTAATATTTAAATGGAGTAAAAACATTTTTAATCAAATTAAACAATTTTGGAAAATTTTAATGCTTTTTGCAAAGAAATTCAAAGGAAATATTTAGATTTTAGGAATGAAAACTTACATTATATTTTGATTTAATGCTGTTTTTGAAAAAAATTAGTAAACTGTATAACACTTTTAATTTAATCCATCCAACCATTCATAGATATGCATTTGTGTGTAGACACTAATAATGAATTATAATTCATCTAATCAATAATAATAAAAAAATTAGTAATTCAATAAGCTAACAAGTCAACTATCAGATTTGTGTGAAATAACTATAGCGCAAACACTTTTTTTATTATCTGTTCAAATAACAAAATATCATTCCAATTTCAGAATTGAATAAAAATGTAATCAGAAGATTGTATTTGGTTGCAATATTTAACAAAGTATTTCGCGTCTATAAACAGCAATATTTTGTGAATTCTAAAATTGCATATTGTTCTATATAGAAAATTATTTTCTTATAGAATTTTATTAAAATTCAAAATGTGAAGAAAAACACGTCGTGAAATGTAACTGAGTAAGTATACTTTATTCGTGTTGGTTACTTATAAATATACCTTTGAATTGGGATACTTAACGAATTTTTTTTTATAACTGTAAAAAGATAACGGCTTTAGGAAGACACTTATTGCAAAAATAAAAATAAAAGAATTTTTGGGAGATGAAACATTATATTTGGTATGTTTAAACAAAATATAAGCCGTTTTTTTGCATTTTCTTAAAACACATTTGTTTTCTGACCTAAATACAAGTTAACTAAAATATTTATCAAATATATAGCTATGCAGCATGTATATATTTTTCAAATATTTACATTTTAATGGCATCTAGATTCTTTTAATAAATTAACTCTTTTAAAATTGATAAGTCAACATTTCGTTTGGAAACCAAACATTAAAAATATGTATTAAGAAAAAATTTAAACTTTTAAAATATAAAAAGATATTTTTAAAGTTGTACATATTTATAAGAAAAATTTGTTTTTAACGGAATAGAATAGATATTTAGTTAAATTATTGCATACAACTTTACATTTCGATGCATAGAAAACATTAGGATATAAATTAGTTATGACAAGAATAATTTAATGACATTCAGCCAGAAAATCCTTTATGGTGTGTTTACAATAACTGTTTCAAATTAGTTCAGTAAAATTACGTAATCAATCACGCCTTTCAACGTATATTCTCAATTATCGGAATTAAATTCGGGGTCATTGGTCTTTCATTTGACGTAATCTGGAATGTCTTCAATTGCATAATGAGTTTCATGATATACAATATGAACTTTGAAGTCAAATAGCAGCTACTGACTTTGAAGTTTTAATCGTAATTTTAATTATTAAATCAGCTATTATGATGCAATATATATCTAGACTGATATTATCACTAAACTGTTTAGATGTACTATAAAATCAACTATATTGAGAGATTTACAAATATCAAAAATTAAAGGCATTATTGTTATTATTTTCAACAAGGGAGTAAATATAAAATGCAGTAATTTATATTTTTATATAACTGTGTAAATATATCAATGAATAAAGTTGAAAAGTTACTTGCTTTTTAAGTTTAACTTTCTAAAAATGAGAATTTCCATATTATATGTTGAATTTTTGAAGTTTTTATTTATTTATGTTGTTTTATATTGCATTCATCAACAATGGATAATTCAGTAAGTGACTTCGCAGAATCTTTCATACTAACATTTATATATAAATCCTTTAATAAATTGTCATTTTCAACACATTTGAGCTCTCATAAATTTCAAAGATTTAGTTTTGGAATTCGTTTATATTAAATAACGAAATTGGTTAAGGAATTGTGTGCGTTTAGTGGGTGCTTTAAGGCAATCATTTGGTTCCTTCATTTTTTTAAAGATATTTTTGTGTAACATAAAAATGCTCAGAAATAAAAAAAAATTTTTAAATATTAAATTCAAGAATGAATTATTTTTTAAAAAATATTTTTTATTAAATTTAAAAAATGACGAATATATTATGGAAAAAATAATTTTGGTGTTTGAGACTCATTCAAAAATACTATTAAAAAAAACCCGAACATCTAATTAAATTGAGATTTGTTGAATTAAAATAAGCCGATTGTGTGTGTTTGTGTGTGGATTTTTCAATATATTGCTGTTCTTATACTCTTAAGAAGATTTTGATGGCAGTAGATGTGTGAAGGTGCCTTTTCACAATATATTAACCATGAGTGACCTAGATTAACCAACAAAAAGAGGATCCCATAAGTTTTCGACAATTTCTAACTGACTCAACGTTAACTGTAACCATCATCTATTGTCAAGTGCTGTCTTTACAAGGAAACATGGAAAAAATTGAAAAATGGGTTGTTTTAATTTGGAAAATTTTCAGGCGGTTACATGAAAGAGGTTCATTTTCATGACCTCCATTACAAATGCTAATTTTTGACTGTTTGAAATTGTTGCTTTCAGTTGTTATGATTTAGGAATTGACAAATTTAGATGGCCAAGCAATGCCCCCAAATCTTCTTTTCTGATGAATTGCATTTCTATTCTAGCCCATGATGGTTTTCTTCGAATATGACTAATTGTAAGTTAGCGATAAATTCAGACATATTAGTCTTTTACTTCATATGCGATGATATAGAAAGCCATTGCATGTAGCATAATAGTCGTAAACCTTAAATAGTTAAACAGTATTTCGAAGAAATCTTGCAAACTCATTTGTTGCAACTATTAACAATGAATTCAATCATAATATTTCTTCAAGATAATAGTCATCCTCATACTTTACATTTTTGGAGATGATCTAAGGCTTATTGAAGTTATTCTTGATGACTGCATGTTTACAAGACTTATTTCTATCTGAGAACTCATGAAACTCATTAAAAACACCATTTCATTATTTTGAAAGAGAGGTGAAACTTCAAAATTAGCTGCAACAAGCCTTAACAAATATGGTTCAAATATTGACCTAAGTTTCTTAAATCCCCTCTAAATCTAATTTATCAGAGTGTTCATATGTTTATAATAATATATTCTTTACTACATTAAAAATCTTTTGACATAGATTTTTTAGTCTTTTATATATAGTAGAATCACAATCATACACCATAAATTTCATACCATCCTAACTTAAGGTATTATTAATTTTGATTGGATATGTGTTATCATATGAAATGGATTTCTTACAGTGATGGCTATGAAGAAAAATGAAAGAGTTTCCGTTTCCTAATTAATACTTTTTAATTTGTTCTAATATTTTTCAGCACTTATATGACAAAAATAGACGTTCTCTTAAATTTGCAAAATTCTTTTATGTAAATATAAATATATCAATTCTCAGAATTTTTAGTTTTAGAATCGAATTTTTAAGCTTATACATTCTAGTATGAAAATATTAACATCCTTATCTTGGCATCAAGAAGTTCATTTTTAATGTAGTTGAAGTAATATGAAACAAAGTAACTTGAAGAGTTTCCTTAAACAACAATATCTGTGCCAATTTTTTATATTCTAATATTTTTAGAACTATAATTTTAAATAGCATTATATATAAATTAATTAATATTATAACGAAGAAAATCTGCTTAAAATAAATCCAGAACTGAAAGTTTGTATGCTGAAAGTTTGTTTGCTGAAAAAACAACCGAAAATGACAAATGATTTGTTCTAACTTTCTATAATTAAATTATGAAATATACCACTCTTAATCACACAATTCTCTGATAGTTAAACTATTAATAATAGTTTTCATAAGAATATTGCAACGCTAACATCTGTTATTCAGCTTAAGAATTCCTCGAATCTTTCCTTTAAGCCTTGTTGTTTGAACCAATGGCACAGAATGCTTACGAAAATTCAAAATTAATTTTAAATTAATATAGTAATTATAAAATACTAAGATTTTGAATTTTTACCACTCAGAATAACGTAAAATATTATTTATACAAATTATAAGAATAAAAAGAATGTAAAAAACATAAAATGGAAGCTTTCACGAATATCAAAAACGCAGATGAAACAAATAACAAATATAACTGTAAATTACAAAAAACATACACTTATTAAAACGAGTGAAATAAAATATTATCAAATATTTTAACACATAAATGTATTACCATCTCATGAACATATTTAATAGTTATACTTTATTTCCAGAAATACAAAATTGTTGCTTGTAGGATAATTTACAATGTCATCTGATTATATTTAAAGTCAGGTAGATTCAAATGATTAAGCATATGGTTTTACCATATAAATGGAAAAAAATAATATGTTAAAAATTAAATTTAATATACAATATCAAAAAATTATATTTTATATTGATTAGAAAATTTGAGGCTGAAAAATAGCTTGCTTTTATTTATAATTATTAAATATGTTGCTTGTGTAATTTTAAGAATTTTATATTCATGAAGAACATTACCGTCTTTTCTCTGATATTAACATTTTTTTAAGTCAGTACTATCTCATTTATGAAAAGGCAGGTCTAGATATATAAGTCAATCTCCCAATATTTCTCATTTTCAACGTCTAATATTCGCACAGTAAAATAATTTTAAAAGATTAAATTATCTCCCTTGAAGGTACAGTAAAATGTCTCACTATTTGAATGAGGTTAATGTACTTTCATCCCCAGGAAACTGGAATTTGCTAATTAAGTATCATCTGGTTTTCCATTTGGGCGATTGAAAACTTCTCTAATAAGAATGGATGAATTTAACTGCTCCTGGAAATCAAATAGAATTTAATCAACAACTGTGCATTAATTCAACCTTTGAGTTCATGCGATACATCTGCTGACTTTTATTGCATTTTATCTTGGATTTAATCATTAAAATAGGAAGCAAATTCGGTGGAATGATTTGTAAGAATTAGAATAAAAAATGCTTGCAAACGATAGAAAACGTAGTAAATTTTCACATCTACTTAAAATAAACTAAATTGTAGAATTAAGAAGTATTTAATTTTAAAAATGAAATGTGTAGTTTGATATTTTAAAAATTAATTAAAAAGCATCAAACGTTTTATACAAATACACAACTGCTGTTTTATAATATGTCAGATCTAGAATAATAAAATGGAATTTAAACTATGATAGAAAGTATATTTCATACATTTCTTAAGGACATATTTTAATTTATATTAACTCATATATCTAAAAAATGCTTTTATTTTTTCAATCCAAAAGTGGGAATTGATTTTTAAATTGTCGAGCATGATTTATATATCAATAATTAAAAATAATCCATTAAAAAATGGAAAAAAGACAAAACAATGGCAATTACAAATCTTCTGTCTCAAAATGTATAGATATAAGATTTTCTATGCCTTAAAATATTAATTGCATTATAATAATAATGTATTTTTAAAATAAATTCCTTTAAATGAAGTATAATTATATTTTTAACACTAATTATTCTTTTGCAACAAGCATTATACATTATTTAAGTGTTTCTGAAGCAATTAAGAAATTCAAAATAATTTTTAAAGTATAATTTTCTGAATATCCTATTTTATATATATATATATATATATATATATATATATATATATATATATATATATATATATATATATATATATATATATATATATATATATATATATATATATATATATATATATATATATATATATATATATATATATATATATATGTATATATCATTGTTAGAGCTCTTAAGGAGTTTCTAATTTAATAAACCTAAGCGATTTTTGGTAAAAAAATATATTAAGTTATAA
The DNA here is from genome assembly GCA_030067965.1 of Latrodectus elegans. Lineage (NCBI taxonomy): Eukaryota > Metazoa > Arthropoda > Arachnida > Araneae > Theridiidae > Latrodectus > Latrodectus elegans. The sequence continues at coordinate 30,752,316 of CM057818.1, read as the reverse complement.
TTATTTAATTATTTCATGAAAATTTTGACTTATTTGTGTCTTAAACAATTGGATCTACTTACGAAATCGCAGATACTCTGTAGGCTCAAAATAATTAAGAACAGATTCAGTGAAACATTTGAAACAAACTTCAATATTTTTTGAAAAAATAATAATAACAAGATGAAGTTATATTAATTAAGAAGGGTATTGTCCTAAAGATAATTTCTTAGGATGCACAAAAATATCAAGTTTTAAATTTTATAAATTATTTAAATGACAATAGTATGTATACTATTAGTATACTGCATCTATATCATTGCATTTTTTGAAATAATGTCCCAAAGTCATAATATGGTTACATTATCATTTAAAGTTTACTTCACCTGTAAAAATATTTTGAATTTTTAATGTGATTACTTAATCAGCTTAAAAAATATACTCTCTTCTGCCACCAGATCATTAAGCAAGATAAAAACTATATTTAATATCAAATGGCATCATATCAAAAGACATTTAAAATCAAAAGGAATCATGTTCGAAACAAATATTTAAAAAAAACTCTTACAAAGAACTCTCATTGTAAGATTTTGAAACATTTAAAGTTAGTCCTGAAAAACAAATAACGAGAAATATTTTCTGGGAGAACCGAATTTCTTCGTGATATTTGGGGTTCTTCAGAACACAAGCATGCAAAAGACAAAAAAGGCGAATAATAATGTCTATTATTTGGTGAAAAAGGCAAATAATTCTTGTCTATTATTGGACAAAAAAGGCAAATAATGTCTATTATATATTACAATTTATATATAATACACTAAAAAAATAGAGATCCTACATAGTATTTTCAGTATTTTTGGGCTACTATTTGCTGAAATAAATTTAGCAACACACTAAACTCAGATTTAAAGAGTGCGCAGTGGGAAACAACTGCCCATTCTATCACAAGCATTTGTTACAGATCATTTTCTGTAATCTATGGTAACAAATAATGCAAACGAAGCTCAATTATTTCACAAGCATTTTCAGTGAATGATTTTGGGATGTTGATGGTTAGGAGTGCACTCAGATACCCTGTAAAGGGTGTAACACATTAGTGATAAACGTATTATGCAATAGTAAATGAAATTCAAAATCTCTTGAAGAAGGAATAGTGTAACGTGATGGAAAATGTTTTTTTATGCATCGTTGAGCAGCTATAGATTTCATTGGTGCTATTGATTATTTGTATTTGTAGTTGAAAGCAGAGAGCTGTGTTGTCGCATGATATTGTTTCGCAATTGCCTCCAAGAACTGACCTAAATTCACAACAGACGCGGTGACTATCACATTGCTTATACGAAAGTTTAATATATCTGAATAGACTACATCATGACAAAGATAATAATGAATTAATAACAAATGCGTGTACCTATGGTCTTGATTTAATAGTATGCTTTTTAAAAGAAAGTCATGAAAGTAAATCCTGAGATGTTGATTTGGAAATATTAACCTGTTTGGTATAGGAGCATCAGAAATACATTGTCTCTGACACAAAATGTCGATGAAAGTGGTCTGCAGTGTCATCAGCGGCTGTCAGAGGTTTATGAGTGGTAATATTGCTGTGTCAACATTACCAATCTAGCATTACAATAAACATTACCAATCTAGGAATCTTTTAATCATATAAAGCAGTGTATTGTGGACCAGGATTGGTACTTGTATTCTGTTGAATTACTTACTTGTATTCATCAATTACCGGTACTTGCATTTAAGATCGGTACTTATGACTCGGATAACTGACCAACTTGTTCTTGAAGTCCTATAACCATATACCTAGTGTTAAAGGGGATTGATCATTTTCTTGTTGGCATTCCTAGTACTTAACTTTACATTTCGGATAGAAAAGCAATTACAAAGAAAATTCTAGCTTATGGTACAGCAAAACTGTTATTGAATCTGTCGAATCTTTTCTTATCTATTACATCATCTGTCCAAGAATACATCACACTTCATATTATTTGCATAATTTGATGCATTGCATTTTATCTGCAATTTACATATTTTTCGTATTTTGTTAATGATTTTTTGTTTAATCTTCCCCATAGTTTATTTATTTGATGCACATATCCATTTAATAAATCAAGAGATGCATCGTTATATGTATATACTATTGCAAATATATGTTTTATGTCTTTCAAATGTATTTCTAATAAACACTGTTTTTTAAGGAATTCAAATCACGTTTATATTATTTGATTTTCATGAAAAATATTTTTGAAAATAAATTTATATTTAATTGCATTGTAAATTTAATAAATATGCATTTTTATATTTTATTTTTAAATTTCATGCCAATTTTAAATGTTTTACAAGAAATTTGCAATTAAAAACAGCATGTAGAAAATCCTTTAACATTTAATTATTTTTAAATATCTCTGTTTCATATTTAATGCTTTAATCAGTAATATTAATTAATTTTTAAAGCTAAAACTCTAACAGGTACACTTTAAAAATACAGTAAAATTTCTTTGACACAGTTAGGTTTATAGTTTTGTTTCATGCAAATAAAATATTATTAAATATTGATTATTCATATTCCTATTCAAAATCAATCTTGCATCACTTTGCGTATTATAAATTATTTCAATAAAAGTTATTTTGAAATTATAAGCAAGAATACAATGGTGCAATTTATAATAAAACAACAATAGTGAATGGATAATCAGCACAATAAAAATTTCAATTTTAAACATACATTTCGCTTCTACCAAAGGATAACTTAATAATTGAAGACGATATTAATAATACAATACAAATATTCATTTTTCAAAAAATATTTCGTAATTGATGCCAAAATTTTTAAAGTATAATTTTATAAATAACAAATAAATAAATAAATGATTGAAAATAATGTCTTTATATTTACATGAAATGATATAAACAGCATTTTTGTATTGCATATATAAAAAACATATTAAACTATTCTAGTTTTCTTTGCAACTAATATGATAGTTTGAAGATCAAAAGTATGAAACATAGTAATCCTTTTACTAATTTAAACACCCCTTTAGAGAGTTAAATAACATTTTGAAGTTATATAAGATGATTAATGCTCATTTAATAGTTTTAGAATTTCCTATTTGGTAATTAGAGTTAATTAAATGTATAAAACGTAAAATATCTAACTTGGGAAACATCAAATAAATGTGAACACTATCAAAAACTCTATATCGTGTTTTTTTGTTTATTCCGATAATTTTTAATAATTTGCATCAAAAGCAATTTTAGTTTTTGATGCTGTCAATTTTAAACTAGCTAAATAAATCTTTCGATGCCATAAAATAGTGGGATTTTGTAAAGGAAACTAAATTATTGTACTTTTTTCCTGTTATTGTTTAAAAGATAATTTCAAACTTTATCTTTTAAGAAAGAATATATATATATATATATATATATATATATATATATATATATATATATATATATATATATATATATATATATATATATATATATATATATATATATATATATATATATATATATATATATATATATATATATATATATATATATATATATATATATATATATATATATATATATATATATATATATATATATATATATATATATATATATATATATATATATATATATATATATATATATATATATATATATATATATATATATATATATATATATATATATATATATATATATATATATATATATATATATATATATATATATATATATATATATATATATATATATATATATATATATATATATATATATATATATATATATATATATATATATATATATTATATATATATAAATATATATATATATATATATATATATATATATATATATATATATATATATATATATATATATATATTTGCTAATTATGTGATATTTAAAAGTATTCTGCTCACAGAAGAAATACGTCGAATATAAATAACTTAAAAAATAGAATTGCAACTGAGATACCAGTGTATTTTACTAATAATTAGTAGTTTCTTATTCTCCGAGTAGAGAAAAGCACATTCTGATGAGTATCTTATATAAATAGGTGTTTTTTTTGCAAAGTGCTTAATAGAGCAGCTAATATAGTAACTAAATCAATTCATAAATCTCTCTTAAATTTAAAAAGGATAACTAAAATAATTTATTGTCATTCTAAATGCTGATATATATAATTTAAGTTTTCTTTAGTTTATAAACTAAATAATTAAAATTAATTTACAAATGTTTTTTCTTTTGTTCCTAAAGGATGATTTCCTTTCGACAGTATTAAATATTTTTTGATAGAGAAATGTTTTTAGAGTCATTATATTCTCCTAATGAGGATATGAACTGTTAAATGCTTTGTAACATTGCATAGTAGGAAAAGTTTATTTCTGGTTGCTGATTTTATAATGTTGGTCATAGAATTATAATGACTTGTGATAAAATCTGATGGATAACCATTTAATGCATATTTTTGAAATAAAAAGCACATTGAATCAATTTAATTTTTATCTTTTATTAAGGCAGATAGATGTGTATAAAATTCATTTATTAAAAACTATTTATGAACTTTTCAGTTAAGAAAGTAATGGTTATACTTATTTTCTCTTGATGGGATACTCTTCAAAGAAACATATATTTTTTACAAATCATCTGTAAATTCATTATAGCAGGAAAATCTCCTATTAACAATGGTGTTGAGTACATGTGACATCAGAAATAATTTTATATGTAGGAAAACCAAATTTTTCTGGGTATAACATCTGACAATTATTTGCTCCATCCCCTTTCGCAAGCAAGAAAATGGAGGATAGTATAGAACACTAAGAGATGGTTGAGTGTGGGTGAAAAATGGCATCTCTTTATAACTACAACATACCATTTAGGCTTTCTATAAAATAATTTAAATAATTGCTATGATATTTGAGACATTAGCCTCACCATGAATAATTATATTTTATTTTGAATTCTTAAGCCATATTTTGAATGAATATTGTGATAGTGGCGACAAAAGTCTCATTAAAATATTTAAAAGGATTTTGAAACCATACACTATCAAAGCATTTTTTATGATGATTCATACAATCATATTTTCAGAAATTCAAATTTTTACTTCAGATGCAAGTGCAAGAAATATGTTAGTAACTAAGAATAAAAATATTTTATTTTAAATATAAAAGTATATTTATGAATTTCTGTAGATGTATAAATTTCATTTTATTTTGATGAGTAAAGTAATAAAAATAATTGACAAGATCAAAATTAAATCATTATTTTAAGAAATATATTCAAATATTTCCCTTTATTAAATGAAGCATTATTAAAAGAAATTAGTTACAATAATTTATAAAATATTTTGCATTTGTTTTAAATTAAGGAATATTAATATAAGACTAAAAATTATCTCTTTAATTTTCAAGATCTCAGGAATATAAGCATTTAGTTCATAAAATCAAAAGTAATGTAATTACTAATTTAAAAGTCATTTTTTCAAAAGCGATTTTTAGATATTATATATGAAAATATAATATATTAATTTTAATTTTTATATTTTGAGAAAACAAATTTGTATAATGGATTCGTCAATAATTTTGCACTCGTAAAGATAACTAATCTTAAATAAATCAGAAAGTAATTGGTAGAGATGTTCTTGTAAATATATTGCTTGACAGATTAATTCTTCACCATAATTGGTATCATAATTAAATAGAATTCAGACAGTTTATATAGATTATCCCTAGGTTGTGGATTTAATCGAAAATGATAAGGGGTTATATCTAGTATAATAATTTCATATTAACTTAACTTAGAAAAAATTCATATTTCCTGATTTAACTATTTGTTATTAAAGGATAATTGCCTATTTCCAAAGAATATATGCAAAGATGATACTTTAGTGTTTCATGATTTCATTCCAAATAACATTTGAATAAAACCAATTATTTTAGAAATTTTCTTTTTTAAGCGTTAAAAACAACTATGTTCTGAAATATTTAATAAGCTGCACATTTTTAATGTTTTATATAGGAAAGATTTATGAGTACTTGTAGAAGATGCGTACTGAATGTACATCATAAAGAAAAAGAGTAACGAAATGTTTTCTTGGATAACCATGATTTTCATGCTCTTGAAACACAAAGAAGTGTTTCGTACTCATACCAGTCATAAACAATTCCTCTCTTTCATATTTATCTCTCAATCTATCTTTCATTAATTTTATTAATGTGTGAATTTAATGAAGCAAAGAGAACTTAAAAAATAAGGCATGTTATACCTGAAGGGATCTTCTGATGAGATATGAAGCTATCTATAGAACACATAACATTTAGCATAGATTTCGTCTTTTAATTTCATAAATTCGTGAATAATTCTAGAAAGAGTAAATTAAAACTGTTCTTTTGGTGCAAACGTGAGCAATGTTGTTTATTTATTGGAAGTAATTATAAATTATACTGAAATCTTCAACGGAATAAGTCTCTGCAAGCTAAGAATTTCAGCAAAATAATTTTCTTATAATTCGAGAATATCAGTGAAATAAAACAATTTTATTGTGAAATAAGGGAATAATATGACAAACGAAAATGTTATATACAATGAATATATAAACGTATGACAAAAAAAGCAGAAATATCAAAAAATGCATCCCTGAAGTAAGAAAAATTATTAAATTTTGTTACACAAATTATTATTTAGTCTATACTTTTGAAATAATAATAAAGTTTCTCTTGATAAAATATTTTCGGATGAATGTAAAAATACAGATTTTTTTTAAATAAATAAGTGAACTAAACTGTTTAAAATCTTAATTGTATAATAGACAATTTTAATTTAATTACCAGTTGTTATTTTGTAGGAAATATTACAACGTTTATAAACGAAAAAATAATATACTATCGCATTAATATTTAATTTTGACTTCAAAATAATTAATTAACTCAAATTCAAAATAATAATTAATTTTCAATTGTAGTATTGATATTCAGAACAAAACTTAGTCTTTTTTAAAGTTACTACAATTATCTGAAGCAACTTTTACTTTAAATACAATACTGATATTAAAGATTCCTCATCATTATTAAAACTATTAACCACATTTAGCTATTAATTACTTTACACTCGTGTCCATAAATTAAGGATAATGCCAGTTCAGGCAAAGAAAGACACATAAGCCAAACAAATGTGACTCATTTGTAAAGTCTATTGATTAAACAAACGGTTCATAAAATTTGTGGAGTGTTTCAAATAAAGAAAAAATATTACTCCATTATATAATTAACACACATATGTGTGTTATTTCCGTAAATTTGTACAATCCGTAAGTTTGTAAGAGAAAAACATTTTTTTGTTGTCTTACAATCCGTAAATTTGTAAGAGAAATATTAAAAAGATTTTAAAAACTGTTCAGAAATTTTAGAAAATACAATTGTTCAAATAATGTGAAGAGCGTCTAAAAAATAAAAAATATATATATATACCTTACCTTAGAATGATTCATGATAAAGTTTCTAATTCAGTAATTTAATTATATATTCTGAATCTTGTCATTTTAAAACTAGTGGAAGCTTTATACAGACGTAGGAGGATCCCAACCTTTGTTATTTGTGAGTTTGTATTGCTACAGCAGCCATTCTATAATTTCAGAAATCTACACTTATTAATATAGCACTATAGCTTTTGCAATGTGATTTGTAGTTGTATAATTTATAATTATTTTTCTCACCCGCAAAACCTTATTGCTAGATATTATCAATGCTATTTTTATGCATGTACTTGCTGATACATTTTTAATAAATATTTCTTTAAAGTATGATTTTTATCGACTAAACTTTGTTTGCAATACCTGGTTTGATCTCTCAAGCAAAGTTGAATGCCTTAATATGGCTTATGACACCAATGTAATTTCCCTCCTTTTTAAGTCTTAAATGCATTATTCTTGCATTTAGTAACGTTGATGTACACCAAATTTGATAACATTCCTCTAAAAATAAAATATGCAATGCTTCTGATTGCACAATACTATTATTTGAGATATTGTTTAAATAGTTTTTCATAATCTAAAAATTAGACATTTACTAAAAATATTGCATAAATGCAATTATTTTGAATTATTTCAAGACAATATAATAATGGTACAATATTATAATTATTTAAACCATAATCTTCTTATTTTGATGTTTTAAATGAAAAAATGAATATTGAAGTAAAAAGTTGTTGTTACTGGTACATATAAAAAGTACTGATTGATCAATTAACTAGCATGATTTATATAAAAATATATATTTCTTTATAATTAATTTATTATATTCAATAGTACTAAATTTATTTGAATTAAAAATGAAGTATACCATTTGATTCTTGCATTGGAAATGTTTTTAATTTAAACTTTATATTTTCAGTTTTACAAAAGATACAAAGCCAAAAGTATTTTGTGTTAGCATGTGTGACAAAAAAGACACAAGCTATTTGATAATTAATGCAAATGTATATGGATAAACGATATATGCGGTTGCCTATAAATATTTATTATATTCTTAATGTTCAATATTATTTAATAGATTATGTCATTCACTTCCTGTCTTTATTGATTACCTGTGATCATTTTGGTTAATATATAAGTAACGTTTAAAGGTATTAAATTTGGGGTTTTGAAATTCTAAGAGAGTCATAGTTGTTTTTAAAGGACAATAAACAAATAAAAAGTGAATGCAGAATTTTGCTACCAATGTTATAATATTCATGTGATCTATAAATTTTGTAACTTATTTTTGAAGGTTCAATGAGTTGAATTCAGACTAATATTAAATCTTCAAACCGATTTTGAGCATTTTATGTTCCTTGTAAAAATGCATATTTATATTTTTTCAATCAAAAAATATTTTGTAATTTAAAGATTTTTATCTTGTAGATTTCAATAGAAGCAAGATCAAGGAAAAATATGGGAATGTTTGTCTTGATTAGAGTTTTATAAGACAAACAGAGTTTAAGGATAAGATAACATCACCTAACATATTAAAAATTACATGAGTTTTAAGGAGTTATTTGGTACAATTTATTTTAACTAAGTAAGAGTTTCACCAAAAAATAAAACTGTCAAATATTTTACTAAGAAGAGTAAAAGAAAACAAATGTAACAGAAACTTCTCTAATATTGTCCCAATAAACGTTCATTTGAAAAAGTGTGAAGAATATAAAAATTAAGTTGCAGAATAAACAATTTATAATTAAATAACCAAATAATTACGAGAAAGAGGAAGTGCATAAACTTTAAAGTTTTGATATCAGGAATACTGTTGCGTGTTAGATATGCAGCTTACTGTTAAGTAACATTATTCAATAAGTTGTGTGATTAATGAACTTCATAACATACTTAAATGAATTGTAATTTAATTTTCCCCATAAATGTTATAAGATATTGAATTTGAACTTATATTACCAATGTTGGCAACATTTTATTCAAGACAATTATGATAATTTTTAAAGCTAACTATTAGGTACTTACTAGGTAAAAAAAAAAAAAAAAAAAAAAAAAATTTATATTTCATATGCTAATAACTTTTTATATTGATAAAAACAAGTTTTTTAAAAATAAATAAGCGAAAGTTAAATTTTGCAAAAACATTATAAAATTTAATGTATTAATTAATTAGGAACAATATGCGAATACAAAAACCAAGTAATTAGAGTAATAAATTATCTCATTTTTACTAATTTAAACATCAAAATGTGAATTTATTGTTTCATATGTATATATTTTATATCAACATTAATTTATAAGGGCTATTTCACGTATACAACATACCAAATTGGCTATAAAAGTTAAGCATATTTAGAATCAAAGATGTTATATGAATTTGAAAATCGAAAAATGTTTGAAATTCTTAAATTAATAATAAATAAAACAGATAATAACATGATATTAATAAGATAGGTTAGGATAATAACAAGATACTAATAATATAGATAAGATAATAACAAGATAGATAAGCTAATAATATGAAAATAATCCATATTATGCAATTCAGATAACGAATTTAGTTTTACAAATAAAAGTCATTCGTCTTGTTACTTTGAAATCATATGATGATGACAACCACGGTAATGTAATTTCTACACATTAAAATTGTAAAAAATCATTATAGTGTTCAGTCCCTCAATTAAAATTATTTAATAATCATATATATAAAATCAATGATTTCAATACTTTTAAAGACATCTAAAATTCTAATAGTTATTTAACTTCAAAAGAACAACTTTTCATGCCAATAATGTACTAGAAAATATGAACATATGATAAATGTTTGTGTAGAAGTTTTCTCTAAAACTAAGTAGAAGACAACAGACAAAGAATTATCTCAAATTTTCTTTTATCATTGTATTATGCTGTTTAGATCATTAATCAAAATAATTTATTTTCCAAAGCTTATATTTCTTTTTAAATATGATGCAACATTTATGGAATGCAACAAGATATTTAGCCTATTGAATACAAAACGCATTAAATTAAAATTATATTTAGAACTAAATATGTACTGATAAAATTAAAGCCATGGTTATTATGTGTGATATAATAAGTTAACCTTTAATGAAATGAGATTTAGTATCTACAATTATCTATCTAATTAAAATGTTCTTGAGAATTTTGATTATGAAAAGTATTTGTAAATGTTTTTATTTTAAAATATATTTATAAACATATATTAGAGAGGAATACATTTTCTTCTTCGTATTTACCACTGATACTGACTTTGAAAATAAAATATTTTAATATTTTCAATTTTTTTTTTAATCTAAAGTGAAGTTAAGAGGCACATTTTTTTTAAATCTAGACTTCTGTATACTAATAATGAAATAAGAGTGAACCTAAAATTTAAATATTAATTTAGGTGTAAGTCTGATATTGAAATTTGAGCTCGCAAATTTGTATATTACTTAGTGAAATAATTGATTTCAATTACAAATTTAAAAACATATATATGTAACATTTATTATGACATAATTACAAATTTCAATGGCAAAATGTATAATGATTCTGTAAGAGGAAATGATAAAATATTTTCTACAATAGGAGAGATCATATATATTATTTAATTTTTAAAATTATTATGGCACCAATGCAGCTTTTTAATGAATGTTAGAAATTTTTTGCATTCATTTGAAAAGAACTCTTTGCAATTTAAAGAAATTAATTTATCAAATTCGTCCATAAATAAAGTCTAGTAAATTTCTTCAGTCAGAAAACAAATCCTAAAATACAGTATCATCACTGAAATAATGTGATTTCCTTCATACTTTGTTGTTATAATTTGATAAGCCTATAATTCATTAAAAACAAAAGAAAAACTTATCATTTTATTTCAATAATGCAAAATGTAGATTTTATTATATGTGTCGTTTGGTAGTCTGAAACTGTCTACCGAATTATTGTTTTTTTATTTTATAGCAATGAATAATATTCCCTTTGTAGTTTTAGTGTTTTTTTAATTATTTTTTATGTAATTTAAGAAATATAATATGTTTTAATAATTTTTTAATGTATTTTAATATATAATAATAATATAATAATTTTAATATTTTAATTGAATAGCGCATCATCGCTAAAGACAATAAACTAAAAATAATCAAAACAGGCTTTTTTCAGGATTTTTTACTTAAATGATTTTTTTTAATATTTTCTGTTGTGTAGCGTCATTAATCATTTAAAGTGTTTCAATTAATAGAAAAATGATTTAATTTTTTTGGTAACATCAAAATATTTAAGGAATTTAACTCAAATACAAGAGATAATAACATGTTTATAGTTTAAATTGAGAATAATTTCCTTAGTAATCTTTTCCTTACTTTTTATCTGATGCTAAATGAATAAAATTATGTCTCTAAGGATCTAGAAAATGATGGTACAGGAATTGTTCCACAGAGTATTGGAATCAATGTAAAGTTGCTGAGTAAAATACTGTGATGTCAATTTTATAGCTAACTTTATTCTTCATTTTAAATTATTTTTTATGTAATGAAGTGTTTTTATTTTTTACAATTTGACTGTGGTGTTATATTGTACTGAAAAATTCACTAAAAGAATTTAAGAATAAAGAATTATTACTTCATCTAAGCATGAATCCAAAAAATTATTAAATAAAAGAGAAATAATGAATTAATTCATATAATAACTTTAATGCGAAGAACTATTGAGTTAATTTTTATCTGTGCCTCTCTAGATTAAGAAATTTAATATTTCATGTCTCTAATGTTTTCATATTTGAGTTACCTATTATTTTTAATTGATTGCTATTAGCATATGTTACAACAGAAAATTTTCTGTGCTATTTTAATCTTGGGTACGGAAAGGTGAGTAAAATTTAGGCTATTAATTTGGTATAAAATTAATTACATTTCAACAAGTGAGATGTAATATATTTAATTTAAAATTTATTATTTCATCAGTAGATTGGATGGTATAGAAATTGATACAGTATATCTTCGTCAATAAAAATACAACAATCATATTGTATTGATTGTTGCAATCATAAAAGAACCATATTTAGATCTTAAGAAAAATGGAAGTATGTATTTATTTGAATCTCATGCAAGAAATTTAGTTGTTGGTATCTTTTTTTTTCCAAAATAAGTGTGCTTTTACATTTCTGTTTCATTAATATTTCCTAAAATTAAAAGAAATATGATCGTCTGTCAAACTTGCGAAAAAATACGTTACTTACAAAAAAAGTATGCCAGTTTTAAGCTTGCCATACTGCTACTATTTCTAGATAAAATAAAAACTAAGATTTCAATGTTTCCGAATATTTATAAAAGTGATCATTCCTTGAATAATTATTAATATTGAATGGACCTTTGTGTACACTTAACCCAAAAGATCAAGATGCTGCCATCAAATTTGCAAACTATGATCTTTGAAAGATTACATATTTCACCTCATACCAAATTGAAAGGGACGCATCTTGCAGATACCACTTTCTAATGCGATATTGAATTGTCCTAATATATTAATTTTCAGATATTATTTTATGGTTCAGGTCTTCAGAAAACAAAAAGTGACTCGATATGAAAAAATGTCTTGATAAATAATAAACAATCTATGATTGCATAATTCTTTTTCATCACATCAATTTTATGATGACATGATTATTAGAAAGAAACTCACATCCTACCGATCCATCAAGTGGATTTAGATCAACTGAATTTCCGGTTCTTATCAAATATCAAACTATGCTGCAAAGGCAATAATAATGATGCCAAATAAGTTATCAAAATCTGTGTGATTCTGAATTATGATAGGTATTACTCGATAACTTTAAATTTATACTACTTGACAAATGCTAAATATTAAAATATTATTTTTAAAAATGACAAAGTTTTCTTTGATCACTCTACTCTGAGTAAGAAGTACATTAATTAATTTTATGAAGGAAGAATGTAGAAAAATCTCAGTGTAAAAATATTTATCCATTTTAATTTAAAAATATTCTGTCAATTTCGAAATGTCTTCTGATATATACATTCTTGCCTTAGGCTTACCTCATGAAATTTACTTTGAGCCATTTTGATTATTTATTTCTTTCACAAGGATCCTGCTTCGTTCGCGAAAAGTAATATTTAAAATTATTTTTTCTTTTCTAGGGTTTTCTTTTGAAAATGTTACAAGTAATTATTTTCAAAATTAATTCCGAAAATGATTCAGTTGATGATATTTTGTAAGTGAAATAATTTTCAAACCATTTGAGGAAATTTTTACATATTATTATTTCGTGGTATCTTTAAATAGTATTCTTTAAGTACTAACATATGAATAGTGTAAGATTTCAGGAAAGAGTTATCTTTCATTTTAAATGCTAAATACTTATTTAAGTAACTAGAAAAAATTTTATTAATTAAATATGTTTTTAGTGTAATAATAAACTAATAATAATCTTTAATATTAATTACAACAAATATGTTTCTATCCTGCAATTCGTATAAAACAACACTGAAAACGATTTTAGAAGTATTATTTTTATACGTATATTTAACTTGAATCCTACAGTTAAAATAAACATTTTCTCAAATATCACGGTTGGGTTATTTTCAAAAATATTTAATATATTCATTTTATTTCTATTATTGAACTTTTAAATCATGCAAAAAATTTATGTTTTCAGGTATTTTTTCTTTTTTATTAAATCACACAAAAGGATAACAATCCTATCGATCCTCAAAACATACATGTATTTTTGAATATTTCGTGCTGAGTTACATAATGTACTTATGAACACAATGTTGATCGAAAATTATAATGCATTCAACTTAAATATGTTTTTATTTAAAGATTCGTAATACAAAAAATGAAAGGAAATTGTTTCCTTGTGTAGAAGAGTTGTAGAAGATCTCAAAATACACCACAATTAGTTAATTATTTTTCCGACGTATTGATGAAAAATATCTTTATATTTCTTTATAGCCTTAATTATTGTTATGGAACAACGGAGTTTCTTTTTTAGTTCTTTGTTCCTTGCGAATTTATGCGAATCTTTTTTATATTTGGTATACAGGAAAATTATATTTATTACAACTAATATTCAAAGACATGAGCAGGCCATTTGAAATTATCGAAGTTAATAAAAATATAAAAAAATATTCTATTGAATCAATATTTAAATTAAAATTTTTCTCTGAGTTTAATAATTAAAGTTATCTGAGTTTAATAATTTAGTTAAGTTTAGTATATTTATTAATTTAATTTCGTATTTTAAATAATAACATTTCTAAAAAGAATACTTTAAATATTATTTATAAATATGATTTAATTTAAATAATAATTTAGGGATCAATTAATATTATTCAAATTGAATTCTAAACTATAATATTTTATTTTCTGATGAGAAAATTCACATTTTATTTTCTGAGGAGAAAATTTATATTTTATTTTAAGCTATCAAATTTATTTTAATTTAATTGAGAAAAAATTATGACTTTTATTAGTTTCCCTTTCTCACAAACCATTGATGCTGCTCTGAATCCACATATTTGTCTATATATGAAATTAATACCAAAAATAAATAATTATAGAGGCAATATAGTTAAAAGTTTATTTTAAAAATCTATTCAGTTACTGTCACAAATAATGTATAATATCACAGAAGTATTTCATTATACATAATACAGAAAGTCTACGGAATATCTTTCAGGGCTGTTACTTCACAATTGAAAGGAATAAATAAATAAAAACAAAAAATAATAAAAAAATTCAATGTTTTCAACGTTAACTTTAATTATCAAGGGTTAAAAAAACTCATGAAAAGTGAGATGTTTTTAATTACATGCGGGAAAAAATTCTTATTGAAAGATTGATAGCATTGTCGATCGTAAAACTTTGAAAAAATGTAGCTATTTTTATAATGGAAAAATAGCAATAACGTTTAATTAATGATATCAAAATAATTTTTACTAAGCAAAAACTTTCAAAAAAATTATTTTTTTTTGTCTTTGGAATACGCGATATTTATGAATGCTGAAGATCTGAAGTATTATAGTTAAATATTTGAAATGAAAAATTTGAAAATGAAATATTACAAATTTTAGTAGTGGAAACGCAATAAGGTGAATTTTTAAATGGTGTTTGAACTGATAGGATTAATTGAAATATATCTGAAGATATGTTTGTTGATGAAAACATTAAGGTATTCTATTTTTCTTCACTAATTTTATTCATTTAAAAATTACTGAATATACAAGTTAAAAATGATTCTATATTAAATCTGTATATATATATATATATAGATATATATATATATATATATATATATATAGATATATTCGATAAAATACATCCAGCTATATAAATAAATTAGTTATTCTATGATGTTATTTTATGTATATTATTTTTTCTTCTTTAATTAACCATTAACAAAAATTGATAATTTTGAGGATTCAATATCAAAAGTCTTGATAGCAGTAAAGTTGCAAGTATGCAATGAATATTTATACATACAAATTTTGAAAATAACATAATAATATTCAGCAAAAGATTTTAAGCGATACATTTTCATTGTTGAATATTGAAAATAAATTTAGAATAACAGAAATTTTGCTCCAATTTTAAAATTTTAATTAATTGATTAAGAGTGATTTTATTTTCCCCTGACTTTACGTAAAACTTAGCATAGGAGTACTATAATTTTACGATACTTAAACGTAAATTAAAAATTTAAATGTTTGTGTTAGAATTTTTTAAACGCATTCAATTTGAAATGTATTTTAAAGTTTGTTCTACTTACAAGAAATTTGTAACATTTACGAAATTATTTAGACAATTTTCTAAATTACATTAAAACCCAAAATATTCAAACATGCAAAGGAAATATTGTATATTAATATATAAAAAAATAACTTAAATACAATCATAAGAAAAACTTCCAAAATTTTATAAATTTGATTTTTTGAAATTTAAAGTAAATTTTTACAGTTACTTTTTTTATTTTTATGCAACTAACAGGAAGTTATTAATTCCAGCTTACTAAGAGCATATGTTAATCTGTTAAAAGAAAAGTGTATGCATAACATTTATTATTATTCCTTGATTTATAACATAAAATTTATATAAGTGTGGCTCTAATTAAAATTATTTAGAAATATTAGACCATTCAAACATTTGGAATATGTAGATATTACATAACAGGAATTAAGTGTTCCAGTTTTGTATGACATACAATAAAGAATCTCATAAGGTTGATGAATATTACAAGGCAATAATAAAAAGTGTCACAGTTATTTGGTGGCTCAACATTTTTTCGAAGTCTGTGAAAGTTATTTACCATCGTATCTACATTTAACAACTAGTTTTTATCGTTGAAATCAAGGAAATGAATGATTTAATTTTAAAATTAAAAAATTTATAAAAGAATGCTGAACATCTAAGATTAGATTAACTAAAAAGAGAGAGTAGTAAAATTATTTTCACTTTTTATCTCGTTGACAATATATAAGAATTAATAATTTCTCTTTTATAAATTGATCATTTAAAAAAACATTTAGAAATATTTTTTTATAAATATTTAAATTTAGCTATTTTAGCTATTAATATACTATTTTGAAACATAATAAAAATCAATTTTGTAAAGTATAACTTATAAGTATATATTTATTGATAGAGAATTTTGTACACGCTTTTATAATTTAGAAAACATCTGATTTTTTAAAAAATAAAATAATATTTAAGTAAAATTTTCTGAAGTTTAAATGGATTTAAATATCACAAGTATGAAGCAATAATTAAAATTGAAAATTTGATTAAGTAAATTAAAAATATTTAACGCTGCTACCTGATGTTTAATTGTGTTTCAACCTTATTAATTTGAAAATCAAGTAAATTTCTGAAAACTTGAAACATTTAATACAAGTTAATTTAGAATAAAATTTATTGCTGCTTCATTCATATAATTATTTAAAAAATTATCGAATTTTAAAACTTTTGAAGCAAATTTTACATTAAAGCATATATTTTTATGAAATAAAAATACTTATTAAACTATTTCATCTTCAAATGTACATTTTATAGTGGTAAATCAAATTTAAATATATGTATATGAAATAAAATTGTTTTCTCTGGTAAGATCCATTTCTTATAAACGTAAAGACTTCAGAATTTATTTTTAATTAATTTTCTTATTATATTTTGAAGATGTAATCTTTATTACTGAGGAAATTTTTTACTAGGATTTATTATTTATGAAAGCCTAATTCATGAATAACGATTTTATTTGTGTCACACTCATACATGTATTTAAAATTATCTTTTAAAATATTTTACTAATAAATATTTGCCAAAAAATTTAATTAAATCCTTGATAACAATTGTTATGCTATATTACAATAAATTTATTTATCTTCCTTAAATAATAAAAGGTTTTTTTTTATCATTATTAATATAATGTTTATCAAAAAGATAAATGATCATTTTCACACAATTACGTAGCATTTTATACTTTGAAATATAAATGTTTTCAAAGCCACTATGCTCTGACTGCATCTTTCCTATTCTTTTTAACTCTGTAATTTATATTTTTGTGCAAAAAATTCTGTTTATTTATAGATGTGGAATGACTTTTAAACCTATTGGGGAAATGAATTAAGCATTTCTATTTATTATTCCTTATTATTTTTTTCAACTCTAGTACTTTTAAAAACATTAGCATCAATAGATTTATTTTCCACACATAGTGTATCAGATGTAGTTAGTGAGAAATGATGAAGCATAGAATTTTTCATTTTTAAAAAATGACACATTTGTGGAATGATGTACCATATTTTCTCATTCATAAAAATGGACACATTTCTCAAATTAAAATCTTTTTAACTGTCCTCAATTCAAATTGTCATTCTGTTTTATATTATATTTCATTTACCATTATGAAAACTTTTGTATTGTTGCTTTGAAGTCCTGCACTGAATTTCTGCATTAAAACATTACATCATCTGCTTAGATACTGATATACAGAAAAAAATTGCTTATATTTTCACCAAATATAAAAACATTTTCTGTTAAATTCAAATAGTTATTTAAATGATTCTAAAACGAGCTAAGTGAACAAAAAATATAATTTATTTCTTTCCTAAAATGTACTTTTAAGTGTTGTGGTGAACTCGTTAATTTTAGAAATCTCTGAGGAAAATCCAGATTCGTTATTTAAGTAATTGAATGACAAAGATGAATTCAAAACAAAAAATACAATAAAACTTTATAATTTATTTTAATGAATTCATTACAAAAGGTATTTACATTTATAATTAAAACATTCTTGATTAAATAATTGAGAATATCCTAACATCATTATTTTTTATGATATTTACACAATAATATCACCTGAATGTGACCAGAGGGAGAAAGAACGAGAGATCAGACTCACTCCTTTTAGAAGTAGTATTGTGGTGTCTGAGACTTCACTGCTCTACGGTGTGGATGATACTCTTTTTTTCATGCAATTCCCGTCCTCTACTCGGTATCTCTACCTTGCATTTCCATCCGCTGATATCTCCGCATCTCACTTGGTTTACTAATCAGTATACCTCTTTTCAGACTTTGTCGTCTCTTCTTCAACTATTAGCCGGACACCTGCATTTCCATTCAGGACAGTCGAGGCCGGGCTTCTCCAGGTCAGTGCAATTGTACTCCGTTTACTCCTTTTCTTCGTCGGGCTTCTCTGGGGCTTCAGTGTGTGAGGACTTTCTTTGCCTGCCTTCCAGTCTTAGACGCAGTTTTTAAATTCTCGTCTTAGCTCCTCCCCTTTACAACATTGGTTTTCCAAAGCTCCATATTACATCCTAAACTCCTATGAGATAGGTCAGAAATCTCTCCCCCTTAATCCCGACTGGTCAGATTTACAAACAAAACATATCATAAAACATAAACTTTCTTTGTAATTTTCTCACGATCATCCATCCCTTCCGAAAGGGAGAATTTATTCCTTTATTGCACTTGGCTCCTTGTGCCAAATTTTTATTGCATTCTTTCCTTTATACTATTACAGCTTAGTTTGAAGGGAAAAGAGGAAACTCTTAAATTTAAAGTGCAAAAAAATATACATATCTATTTTCTCAGGGTTTGGTTATGTCGTTTTACACTACGACTTTAAGATCCTGTATTCTAATAAAATAATATATTTTATAGCATTTTGAATAGATATCAAATATCTATTATAGATACTTTTATGTCTATTTTTAATCAACTCGCATTTACAATTTAAGAGCAAATAACGTTTTTGAAAAACATAACTGGCTTATCAGTCCAATCTAAAGGACTATTTATATATTTTAATAATTAGATATGATTCAACACTGTATATATCTCATTTAAAATGCTGTATCTAATGTATCTGAAATTAATCTTTAAACAGCAACAGACCATATTATAGCCCCCATTTAATTTAGGAGTTTTTTTGGATTAATTTTTAATATAATCTCTTAAACTATTACAAATTACATATCGAGTTATAGAAATACATATATTTGATTTCTAAACTTATGTCAGATTTGCATTTTGGAGATTTATCAATATTAGATGGAAAATTGTATATTTCATACATATCTCATCAATCTAACTGATGAAAAACCTTTGAAGTTAACATTTTTTTACCATGTTTAGCGTGCTTTTCTCCAGTACACTTAGAAATAAACTGTCTACTTACAATTAAAAAATGAAATTTTAAAAGTGTTCGTTTAATTAATAAGTTCCTAAATTTGATGCGAATAATAGAATTTTATAAGTATTTTCTAATTTTCCTTATTAATATTGATTTTTGTTATGAATTTCATTTATTTTATTACAAAATATATATACTTATAATCAGTGACATTTATTGTTTGGTGGTGTAAATGAAACAAATAGCTGCATAACACTTGTATGTTTTATTGACCAAAATATTTAGGGTATAATACAAATGTATTTAAATTTCTGTGATTTAGATTAAAATGTCTCACTGTAACAATCTCTTTTGTTCATTTCTTCGTTTTAATTCAAGCAACCACAAAACACCAAAACATATATTTAGTATATTTTAATAACTATATAATATATTTATAATACTTATCAAATAGTACTTCAGAATGGCAGTTATAATAGTTTGCTTTACAAGAAAAACCTGCTACAATTGCAAATGAACTATATAATATATTTCTATTAATTAAGATGTTGGATATTTCATTGCTGTTTAAGCACTCTAAATATTAATTTTTATTATTAAATTACCAAGAATTAAGCATATTATTACCTTGAAATATTGCCTTCTTACATTAAGAAATCAGAATAATTTTAGCACATTGTACTGACGTGTGTTTAATATTAGCTTAAGCATGGAAATTTCCATAACATTGTATGATATTAAGGTTTGTTATGAATGAGACTAATCATAATTTATTGCATAGAATCACATATGCGATTTCGTGTAGACGGAAAATTTGTGTTTTTGTTACAGAGAGTGTCTAGTCGAAATACTTGAACTTTAGCTTTGGAGTTCATTGACAGCGAAACACGTGTCATCTCTTAACTGTCAACTATTTTGAAACTCTTGAAGTGACAGGATGTAATAATATTTAAAATGCATGATCAGACATACTAGTCTTAAAGGAAGTTCTTTTACATAAAAACTTATATCAAAGACTATCAACTGAAATTTTCTATAAAATTACATGTTTAAAATTTGAGTTGTTTTTGTACGCATAATATTTCAAAATAAAAGTTTCTTAATTTTTGTATATTCATGTTTTTATGTTTCCATTTTAGTGTATTGTAAAGAAAAAAAAATGATATTTCATAAATTGTAAACTGAATATAAAGAAAATTCCCATCTTTAAAATTTTTATTAAAATATAAATGAAGATTTATATTTTGAAGCATGCCACACACATCATTATTTATTAGGAACATAATATTTAATTTACTATATATTTAATGTATTAAGAATTTTTTAGTTCATATATGTATGACTGATGTATGACTGTGATATGACCAATGTATGACTGTATATGTTAATAAGCTTATATTTACAAATTTCTCGAAAAACCTCAAAATATATCTGAAGTTCTGGTGTCATTAAATGCATGCAAGATTCTTGAATAAAGAATTAAAACTCAAGTAAATGTGTAAAAGTTGAGGAATCAGGTTATTTTTTATTTAATTTAAAAATATTATAAATATAAAAATTACTGATACAAATATTGTTTTTCGGTTGTTATTGAGTCGAAATAACAAATGAAATATATTTCTAAGAAACATTCAAAACAATAAAATATTTTCTTCTTGAGTAATTTCCTTGTATATCAATCCCTTAGTTACTTTTCAAGTAAGTTTATTTCGTAAAAGAAATATGGAAATTGGAAGCGCATTTTAAATTTACATTGAAATAGAAACTCGTGAATATAATGATAAATTTTTCTTCTCGAACAATGCATTACTCTCTGAGTAACAGAAAAGCTAATATGATGAATAAGTAATTGAAAATATTAAATTATACTGGTAAACAAAATTAAGAAATTTTCCATATTTTGTCGAATTTCTTGAATCAAACAGAACGGAATCTAAAACCATTGTTTTGAGACAAAGTGAAAAACCATGTAGGTAGATAACGTAAGTCTACACGTATGTTGACTTACGTTATCTACCTACATGGTTTTATATTCTATATTACGTATGTGTGGGAGGTAGAGGAGGACTAGGACTTACAAGCTGGCGTTACAAAATACTCTTTCACTTGTTAGCACACTTCCCAGAATATTTTGATGTACACCAATCAATTGAATTTAAATATTATTTTTGTGAACCAATCAATTGGATTCAAATTGTAACAGTAACAGGGAGAAATCACCAACTTTCAGATAATGAACTGACTTGGCCAAAATGATGGAAAGCTTGGAGCAGGGAAGTCTCAAAATCTGAGAATGTAAAAATGTAGAGAGTTCAATTTAATGCCAAGTGTCTTGTGCAACTTATTTAAAAAGATCCAGGAATCTGGATCTTTTGAGGAAAAGCCAGAGCAAGCTCGTCCAAAAGTCGCAGTGGCCAGTTGCAACAGCCATTCATTTCTTCTCCGGCCATTCTATCTACAGCTTCTCAGCTGTAGGTAATTTAAAGGAAATTACAAAAGTATGACATATTTATAAATTATCAATGCATATTATGTCATTGTGGGTGTTCTTTAATTTTAAAACTGAAATTTGTTTCTAAATCTAAGGTATATTTTGTAGAGTATGCTACACAAATTTAAGATAATTTATAAATTTTATATTATTTAATTTATCCTAACGTGGGGTTAATAGAGTTTGTCCTTAACTCAACATTGTTCGCTATTTAATTAATGTTTTTTTATAGTTTAATACATATGTGTGTCCGCACGTTGAAATAAATAATTTTTGAAATAAAAAGTTATATGAAAATTTTGCATCAGGATTTTTTCTTTACTTATTCATATTGTGTTTCACTGTAGATCTAAACGAAAAACCAAAACAAAATGTTTAATGATTATTTTCCTTTTGTGGAATAATGAGTAATGACTTGTGAAGCTTTTTTTTACCCTACGTTTTTATTTAAGAGAAATAAATCTATGATAATCGTATGAAAAAATAATGTTTTACTAAGGTAAGTTAAAAATACATGTAGATCTTTTTCTTACAATATAAATATTATCAAGAAAAAAATTTGAATTTATTGTAACTACGAAAACATAATAAATAAAGCTATATACTACTAATTTTGATATCATCACTCAATAATCATGTTTATGATTGAAGAAAAAAGATTTTTTGGCAAAAATATAAACATCAAATATGTAAGCTATATTACATACTTTATGCTTTATATTGTGTTAATTTGAAATTTGTGAGAAAATTTTCTATATAATGTCACAAATTATCTCTCTCAGCAATATAATGAAATAAAATATGGTGTAATGAAATAATTATATGAGGTAAGACAAATAACTAAATAATATTATTCAATTACTTAACTTATATGCTTTATTTATTGATTAAAAATCATAAAATAACAGTTTTCTAAGTTATATCTTTGAAAATATATAACAAATTAATAGTATTAATCATTTTAGTTGCAAATAATAATAGTAATAAATGTAATCACTTTTAAAACATATCTAAAACTAATTACCATTTAAGGAAAGTGATCAATCACAATCAGGAATAATAAGAATTTTTTTTTATTAAAGTCAAATAACAAACATGAACATCATAATTTTGAATAAATTTACAACGTTTAGCAGAAAGATTATTCAATAAAAAATTCCAATTTTCATTGAATAATCTTTCTGCTAAAGGATTCTGCTTTAAGGTTTGGAGAGATATGAGTTTCTTAAAATTTTGAGGTATATACAAACACTAAATTGGAAGTTTATTGTTGATATTAATTGACTAATTAAATCATGCAAGTGTAGATAATAATTAATTATTTTCTTGATCAGAATAAAAAATGATCTATTTAATTTTTTTGTATTCAAATCTCAAATAATAGATTACTTTCCAAATTAAAAATCATTTTATTAAAATGAACTACAAGTGTCATAAAATGTTTTTTTATTTCACTTCAGATTTATGTTATGCCACCAGCAGTTTCAAGAAATATCCTTTCTGAGGAAACAACTTAAAAAGACTTAATACATATATTAAATAAAAATTCAAGAAAAATAGAAAATACAATTATCCGTGGAACAGTTTAAGAATTAAAAAAAATATGACTTCCCTTCATAAGTCAATGTTCTGAGCAGTTTCACTTTAAGAGATATTCCAAAATGCTTCTTCTAAATTTGGTGTCATTGATTTTATCTGGGTATATGAGCTAGAGATATTCAGAATAATAATGGGGAACAAACAGTATAAAGAATTATAGCAATAAAATAAAGACAAGTTTTCATTAATGGTAAATTTTAAAAAAAGTAAACTAAAAAATATAGAAAAAAAATAAAAAATATAAATGAAAGAAAGACTCATTTGAAGATTTCTCTAATACGAAAATATTTCACATTAGCATATATTAAAACTTCTAATTGCTTTATTTTTAAATTTCCTAACATGCTCTATCCTAAAAATATTAAGATTTTGTAAGATTTTGAAGCAATTAATAATAAAAGAAGAAAAAGGAAAATGCTGGTGACGTTTATTTTTAAAAAGATGCAAAAGCAGAGAATATATGTTTCGAAACTTCAGCATCTCAACATGAAAAATACATGCATGTAACTTTTAATTAATTATACTTTGAAGTCACTTAGAAATTAAATAATGATAAAAATTTATATCTAAAATAGTATATTTTGTCACAATTTCAATGTTAACATAAACACACAATATAATCCATCTTATATTTTTCAAGAAGTGGACCTATGGCTGAGTGGTTGAGCTTTCCTGACTCCTGAACTGTAGTTCCCGGGATCGAATTCCGGTTGGTTCGGGCATGAATGATATTTATTTCTCTGTCCTTTACTCTGTGATGATGTGTGAATGTGGCCCACCCTATCAACGGGTATGTGGTGGTATGGCGCGGGCAACGCTACTCCCTTCCGTGACTAGGTTCATTGGAGCCCGTTGTTTAACGACAAATATCTAGCAGTTTCTGGCCTAGTTGTGGCATAGGGCTTGTCGCCCAAGAGCCAACCGTGGGAAAAATGTTTTTAGGAACGTCTATGATCTTAACTTGAAAATGAATATTTTCGTTCCATTTGGTAAAAATAGGAAAATGGTATTCATATTTAGTGGCTTTATGTCTCCTCAAATAATCTGAAAAGAAATCATTATATAACTTGCAAAGTGTTTTATTTTATATTCAATGTTTGATTCTATTGAGTTTTTTGATTCTAGCATTAATTTTTAATTTGGAAAATATGATATGGGTATTATGATATTGCAAACGTATCGAATATCTTGGAAGAGTTATGGAGATTAATAAGAACTCAGCAATTAAATGAATCTTTCAATTTTAAAATATACATTACTTAGGAACAATACAATAACATTTAATAGATTAAATTTCCACATCCTCTCGAGATATTAACCTTTAATATTTGAAATACTACAGTAAAATGAGAAATCTAAAGAATGTATTAATGTGTACGCAACGCGTAGGAATCTGGTGAGAATGCTCGAAATATTCTTGGCTAAAAGTTTTAGTAGATTCAGCTTAAGACATGTCCTGTCAGAATTCTTGATTCCTATTAACGTAGGAATTCGATGTCCGTTAGGGAAGGTATTTCCCAGTAAATCTGTGTTAGAAATGATATAAATGCACATGTTATATCATTCATAAAATGTTTTCATCAATCTCTAAGCTGATGCATTGCGCTGACTTTTTCAAATAATGAAAAGTATTTTACCATTTTTCAACAAATTTGCTGTTTCTGTTGTATTTAAGTTTTGAAGATTTTTAGATATTTTATGATGCATAATTGATTAATAAATAATAAAAAATATAAATTGAAGAATAATATGTAAATTTCATTTTACTTACGCGATTCACATTTTTAGTTAAAGAAAGTCAATGATATTAACATGAATATATATTTCAATTTTATTACCTAAAAAGTATTAATATGTGGTTATTGTATAACATAATATATTCATTTAAAATATATAATATTACTATGATAAATTTAAAAACTATTAGAATTTTAAAAACACTATACATTTGAGTAATAAATTCTAGGGAAGATTTTAGTTCAACTTAAAATGGTATATTAATGAATTATGCGTTATATTAATTAAATTTTTTGTAACATAAGTTTACCAATATAGAAAGAATAAAAAAATAAAAATTAATGATAAAATACTTTTATAAAATCAGACTGTTATAAAATTAAAAGTTTAACATTATTTTGTTAAAATGTTTTTGAGAAAACTTTTGATTTTAGTGCCTTTATCATAGAAAAAGAAGTATCACAATAGAAAATTTCTAAATGCATATAAATATGTAAATATTAAAACATAACATTTTATCATTTAAAACAAAAACGTATTTTTAAATCTGTAATTTATTGAATATATTTCCTGAGAAGGCTATTACTTTTAATATAAAGCAGAATATAACTGCTTTTACTAGTACAGATATGTAATATTTCCCTGGTTTTAACCAAATTCATATAAACATATATTTATTTCAAAACATCATTTTAAAATTTAATTTTTTTTAAAATCATTAACTCATCATGATTAAAAAATACTTTTTTCTAAAAAATATAATTTTCTTTTATTAAAATCAACAAAATATTTTGTTATGAATTATTGCAAAATTTTTCATAATAAAATATTTTATTGATTATAATAAAAGAAAATTTAATTTTTTTAAAAAAAGCATATTAGTAAGCTATTAGATATTTAATCGCGAAGTGAAATATCTCAAATAAAATTTATGTTATAATGGAGTATATTCTTATCAATGGTCAAATAAGTCTTTTATGGTAAAATAACAAACATTTTTTCAACCCTTTTACGCGAAGAATTATTTGAAATTTTACCAAATAAGGGAATTAATCAACAATTATATCTGGAATTTTTAATTGGTCATGTATCAGTTTAATCTGCATAATATTATTACGCGAGAACATAGAAAGCAATAAAATAATAATATATTTCTAATTTTGAAAATGATCTCTTTTATTTAAATTAAAAAGAAAAATTGTCAACAAGGATTTCCAAGTTAAAATACGCTATTAAAGTATAAAAAAATCTATAAAGCATTTAAGAATTATATTATTCAAAACAGAATAATGTCGTATATACATGCACATATATATCGTTATCAAATTAATTTTAAACAACAAATTAAATAAAGCGAAAACGTTTTTATAAAATAAACTGAAGTATAAGGTAGAATTAAAATATCATAAAACATATTTGAAACTCATATCAGTAAAA